>JAFNEN010000903.1:177500-447862 GCA_019343175.1 Oedothorax gibbosus | reverse complement strand
TTACCTTTAATCGTATTCCCCTCACCAAACCAATCCATTTTTTTAAAACTTCAACTACAAGGAGCTATTTGATAATGTGATTCAAAGTTAAATTTGGTTGGTAAACACCCTTTTTGACATATTGTCGTGAAACGACAGGTTCCAAATCCAAAAGAAGCATTGTAACAATACGACAGGGTACAAAAAAGCATTGTAACAATATGACAGGGTCCAAAAAAGCATTGTCCTAATACGTCGGAGTGTCACAATACGACAGGGTCTGAAAAAAGCATTGTCACAATACGACAGGGTTTAAGTCCAAAATTATTTTTTACAAAAGAACTTTCGATCAGTCTATGCACTACGCATACAATTGCTGTAACTTTGAGCCAGAGGAGATCAACTCCAATTTTTACTTCCAGATTACGTATCTAACATAAGAAGAGGAAATCAGAATTATAATCTATCTGCCCAGTAATATTGTCTTTTCAAAGGCCCACCCAATTTACCAAGACAAAAATGCTAATTGCATGCTGTAGAGATCAGATTTTTGTCAACTCATCTGGGGGCGCCAGAGGGCCGCTGCGATCGTCATTGTAAGTCGGGAAAAGAGTGAAGCAAAAATAACTGTGACCGTGTCGTGTGTATTGAAAAAAACTAAAAATGGACGAAGAGATGTTGAAAAAATTGAAAGGACGTTTATTTGTTTAATTGATATATGGTTTGCATTAATTGATATTCTAAAAACTAACTTTAAATGTTATTAAATCGAGCTACTAATTTTCATCTTGTTGGTTTATGTTTCGAATCAGCTTGATTTCTATCACATAAAATGACGAACAACCACAGTGGCGCAGTACGACAGCATAATTATGTGTTCTGAACAGAAATTGGCTGAAAAATTTTAAAAATAAAACGGACGAGGAAGAATCGGATGTGAAGGGATAGTGAAATTCGTATTATTGCCGCCGGCTGAAGTGTTTACGAATAAGTAGTTTTTAACGTGCAAGTGTTTTGGTTTGTTCCAGAGCAAGGTGGCGTTCATACTGAAAATGGCGCATTACACGATGCTACGAGGTATTCGTTCTGATGATCAGCGGTAGTGGTAAGCCGAAGAAGATATTTAGAAAATAATAAATGAACCACTTGATTTTGTAACATAAACAGGGGGGAACATACTTATTTAGTTATTTGCTGGTTTGAAAAAAAAAGTTAAATTAATATTGTGTATGTATACCTGTTTATTTTTTTTTAATTGGTAAAAATAATACATGTATTTTAGATTGTTTATTTAATATGCATAGGTTATAATTTAAGATATTTTGAATGCTTTTATGTGTGTATAGTACAGTTCCGGAAACATATACTTGTGATTTTGGTGAACCGGGGTAATATTATGGTGATATAATTCTTTGGGAATTCGCTATTAATTTTTCTTGTGGTAAGAATTGGGCGAATAGAATTATAATAATATTCTTCACTACAAATCGCTGGAAGGTATATTTGGCCGACTGTGGATTACATATTCGGACACGAATACCGGAGTAAGGTTGGTGGTTTGTTTATTTTAATAAAAAAAAAGTTGTTATTATGCATGATCTTATTATTGTTTTTATGTTGAAATACAGTAGATATAATAATTTTCTAGATGCATGTTATGGTATTTTGAAATACAGTAGAAATAATCGTTAGACACATGATCTTATTATTGTATGTTGAAATACAGTGGAAATAATAATTCTAGGGTTGTTTTTTTTCTATAAGCTTTATTTCTGTGGGAAATAAAATAAAAAATTATTGTTTGGGAAAAAAAGTATTATATTTTTAGTTAATTTAGAAATGAATGAAAATTTCTAGTGATTCTGATATTTAGGAAAGAAGTGAATTTTTGATAATTTCATACTATATTATGTTGATATTTGCTATAAATTGATTTAATTTAGTAATCCTAGAAAAATTTAAAATGTCTTCATTTCTTGGGAAATTAAGAAAAGAGGAATTGATAAATTTGGTTGTTGAGTTAGGGTGAGCAAGTTCCGGTAGATGCAAAGCTTTTTAATTTAAAGAATACTATAACTCAATCGCCAAATTATGATGAAAGTTTTGTTAAGGAGTGGGTTAATAGTGTCCTATCGGAGCGTGTGGAGCGAGAGAGGTCAGGGATGAACGCGAGCGAGAGAGGGTTAAAGAGGAACATGAACGGGAAGAAAAACAGCGAGAACGTGAGCATGAATTAAAATGCGTGAGTTGGAAGTGAGAAGTGCGGAAAATGGAAGGGTGGAGGACCCAGGTATCATCAGTCCGGGGGTTGGAAGGGATAGATCAGGAAATTCCTTCCTTGGGTATTTGTCAGCGTTGAAGGGAGTTATCCATGATCCACCGGAGAGGGCTGAGGAGTGGCCGTTTTTTTTTCATCACGCAGAGAGGATGTTCAAGTTGTTTGAGGTGCCTGAAACAATATCAGGGTAAAATTATCTTGAATAGTTTGAGGGGTTACGCCAAGGGTTTAAACACGATGCTATCTGATGAAGATATTGACAACTATGAGATGATAAAGAAATTTGTTCTGAAGGAGCAGAGGATTACCCCTATCCAATACAAAAGAAATTTGATCTCTGCAACAAATTGCCAAGGGAGACTTATTCACAGTACGCGTCCCGCGTAGAAACTGCCCTTGAACTGTACCTAAAATCCAGGGAAGTAAAAGGACTTTGAACGATTGAAAGAGTTAATTGTAGCAGACAAGATCAAAGATACTCTACCTACGCACGTCAGATCCCACGTAGTGTTGCAAGAAACCGATAAATGGTTACCAGTATCAGATCTAGTGGGGGCCATTGATAATTTCCTGGCATCTGTTCCTAAAATTCTAATGGCTCATTTCATCAAAACCACAATAATAGATTTAACGATTATCCTCAAGATTCAAAACAAGATTACTTCGAGAAGAAAAAGGTGCCTTTTCAGAATAGGACTTTTCCAAGCAAGAACTGCAATGAAGGAAAACCTTTCCAGGGGAAGAATAACGAGGAAGAGAAAAAACCGTTGAAAGGCAACAGAAATGGGGATCAACAAAATAATGGTGCGTTTCCTAAGAAGCCATTAAAGTGTTTCGGGTGTCAAGAAGAGGGGCATATTAAGAGACTTTGTCCGAAGGGTGCCATACAGTAGCCCAGATTTCCAAGACTGAAACTGATGAGTCAGAGAAGAAGGGTCTAAATGAAGTTAGCATTCAATTGAACCGTGCGAGCTTTGATTGGGAAAGTACAGTGGAAGAAGCCGATGGAGAACTTCTAAGAATTGATTTAGGAGTCGGGGACCACAGGTGTAGTGGAATCGTCGATAGTGGTGCTGAGATTACAGTGCTGCGGAAGTCGATAATCCCTGAAGAGTGGCTAGAATCCAGTGGAAAAATAATGCTAAGACCTGCAATAGGAGCTCCAGTGGAAGCCAGCTTACGACAATTCCGCTCAGTCTATGGACAGAAAAGGAAAGACATAAATCCTTTTGTCCGGGTGGAAGTGGCTGTAGTAGATGGATTGCATGAAGAAGCCTTAGTTACCCCAAAGCTCTATAAATTGCTGAAAGAGCAAAAGGCGAAGTATTTAGGGGAAGAACGGGAAATCGGGTCTGCAGATGGAGCTGTGGAACGGACGAGATGTATTCAGGAGGGAAGGAGCTCTGAAAATCTGTCATCTGAAGAAGAAATTGGGACTACGCAAGTGGAAATAAATATCTTGCCCGAAGATATACCTGAAGAAAGAACCGAAAAATCGATTCCTCCAGTATCACAAGTTCAGAAGCTCAGAAAAGACCAATTATCAGCCCGACGTTACAAAACTGTTTGCAGAGGCTAGACAGAAAAAGAATAATTATTGGATGGAGTCCGAATTATTATACCACACTGGGGAAGTAGGAGGGCAGAAATATGTACAACTGGTTGTACCGGAATGCCGCAGGACAGACATTTTGAAGCTAGCCCATGAAACTCCGACAGGTGGACATCTGGCTGCAAAGAAAACGAGAGATAGAATTGCTATGTCTTTTTGGTGGGATGGGCTGTTGAAGGATGTCAAGAAATTCTGCGAGTCTTGTCACCACTGCCAGTTGAGACGGAAATCTAGAGTGAGAGATCGAGCACCAATCGAAGCTGTTGGAAGGCCAGAATTGCCATTTCAGGTAGTTAATGCAGATATTTTGGGTCCGATAGATCCCAAATCATCTCGGGTCATCAGTACCTGTTGTGTGTGGTAGACCAACACAGTCGCTGGCCAGAAGCAATTCCCATCAAATCCTTGACTGCTAGAGCAACGTGCGATGCTTTTACGGAAGTCTTCATGAGGACAGGGATTCCAAGAATAATTGCCATGGACAATGGAACTAATTTTGCTGCAAACCTAACTCAAGAGTTTTTTGAAACGATTGGGTTGTGCTCCAAGGTTTTCAACCCTGGCTATCCTCAGGCAAACGGACTGGTAGAAAAGATGGATAGGCACTATGAAATCCATGCTGCATCATGCCATTAGTTCTCAAGGTAGAGGATGGGACAAGCAACTCCCATTTCTATTGTGGGGCGTATCGAGAAGTACCGAATGCCACTACGGGTGTCCCTCCTTTCCTATTAGTTCATGGACGACCGCCAGTGGGTCCCTTAGCGATTCTTAAATCCAGTTGGGAAGAAGAAGTTGTACTACCACAGGGGACTGGCGAATCAGTGACCGATTACTTGCAGGAATTACGCAATCGTCTGACAGATGCTGCAACATATGCTGAAGGTGTCACTAAAGTTCAACAAGAAAAGTATGTGAGCCATCATAATTTAAGGTCAAGAGACATTGAATATGAGGTTGGTGATGAAGTGGTTGTCTTAATTCCAGATTCCACCAATCGTTTATGTTCCAGGTGGAAGGGACCAGGAGAAATAATAGAAAGGAAATCGCCACATTCATTTACAGTAAAACTATCAGATGGAAGTATTCGTCACCTACATCAAAATAAACTTCGGAAATATATTCAGCCTATAAGGACAATAGGTATCATTTACGAAGCTGACCAAGAATTTGGAGAAATTCAACATGCTCCATTGGAATCTCGAACTGAAGGAAACGGTCTAAATCAGTTACTTGAAGCTGATAATTGGAACAATTTGTCACCGAGTAAAATGTCGGAACTTTTCGAGGTTATTAAGAAATACCAGACGGTGTTTGACGGGAAATTGAAGCGTTCGCGAGTGGGAGTTCATCATATAAAGTTGAGGCCGGGAGTACAAAGGACACAACCCCATTTGTACAAAGTTCCAGAATCACTGAAACCGAAAGTGGAAAGACAAGTGACAGAACTTTTGGAACAAGACTTGATTGAACCGTCGACGGCGGAAATTGCTTACCCCATTGTATGTGTAGCAAAGAAGGACGGAACGATACGTTTGTGCTGCGACTACCGGGGTCTAAATGCCGAAAGTCAAGTGTCACCCTTCCCTATGCAGAACTCAGAACAACTTCGCTTCAAAGCCGGTGCGGCCCAGTACCTGACTACATTAGACATCCTAAAAGGCTACTGGGAGATCCCGTTAGATGAAAGTAGCAGAGAGTTAACCAGTTTTGTCTCTCCCAGGGGGCAATACCAATGGAAGGTTATGCCCTTTGGACTTTCCGGTGCCCCTGCTACCTTTCAAAGAATTATGAATCAGATCTTACGCCCACACAGTGGTTTTGCTGAAAGTTTCTTAGATGATATTATTATCTATTCGGATAATTGGACTGACCATCTAACGCATATCGAAGCCATACTGAAGACCTTGCAAGAAGGAAATTTCTCCGCAAATTTGGGAAAGTGTGCATTTGCCAAATCCAATGTCAAATACTTAGGACATATCGTAGGATCCGGGGAACATGGTCCTGATCCAGAGAAGATTGCGATTATTCAAAATTTAAAGTCACCAAAGACGAAGAAGGCTCTACGATCTGCGCTGGGGCTTTTTAACTACTACCGGGAGTATGTCCCGCAGTACGCAAACCTTGCGAAACCACTCACCGATCTGACCAGGAAAGCGGTACCATCTGATATACCGTGGTCAAGGGAGGCAGAAGAAGCTTTTTCTGCTTTGAAAGAACATTTGTGTCGGGTTACATCGTTATCTACACCTAACATGGACAAACCCTTCGAACTACATACTGACGCTTCGTTGACTGGGATAGGAGCTTGCTTGATGCAGAGTGACAGCTGTGGAAGACCTCAACCTATCACATTCGCAAGTCAGAAACTTACCCCTGCCCAGTCGAAATGGAGCACAATCGAGAGAGAGGCATTTGCGGTTATTTGGGCTCTTGGAAAGTTTGAAGTTTGGACATACGGAGCTCAAGTGAACTTGTACACTGACCATAATCCTTTAAAGTTCTTGACTGAAGGGGTTCCTAAGAATGCTCGATTGCAGCGCTGGTCTTTGGCTCTCTCTCGTTACCAAGTTACAATTTCTCATAAACCAGGGAAAAGTAATACCATAGCTGATGCTTTATCCCGCTTATATGAAGAAAGTAGTAGTTGCTAAAAGAATGAGTATACTCTATTTTCATTTTGAATTAATATTATCATTTGAATAGCTTAGAATATTAGCTATATTGTATTGTGTATTTCTAAATTTGTATTCACTTATATGTAAGTCTTAGTAATTATGTTATCTTAAATGGGAATATTTTAAGTAATAGTAAATTGTGTACACATTATTTAGTTAAGTTTCGTGTGTATCTTGTCAGCTCTTGCATGTGAGAAATGTAGGGGGACGCAGACACTTACACACACATATACACAGTGGTTCGGACTATTTGGAAAGACTTATAGACTGGACTTCGTCAAAAACGGAACTTTAGTTTGACAGATCGGAACATGGTTCAGCCTGTCAAACTGGAGGGAAGGTGTAGAGATCAGACTTTGTCCAACTCATCTGGGGGCGCCAGAGGGCGCTGCGATCGTCATTGTAAGTCGGGAAAAGAGTGAAGCAAAAATAACTGGTTTCCTTCTGGAAATCAGAATTATGATCTATCTGCCCAGTAATTTTAAAAGGTGACCCAATTTACCAAGACGTAAATGCTACTTGCATGCAAAATGTACTAAATTTAATAATATGGCAAAAGTAGCTATCTATTCGATTTTCAATGTAAAGCGTAGAATACACGGGGGGGGGGGAGAATCCCGTCTAATTAACGGTTTTAAACTGCCATATGATTCGTTAGAATTTAAGCGTAAAATACGAGACATTTTATTAAATACGGTAAATTCTATTTGAAATACGATTTTGTTTCCGTAGAATGCACAGAAATGTTTGAAATTGAGAAAGGTTTTGGGTTAAGCACAACTCAAACTCGCAACCGTACAAGTGACGCGTCATACCAAATCGACCACCCAACCTCTTAACGAACTACAACCAAAAGAAGCATTCTTGTTGACAAAAGCCGTAATTGATTGAAAGCAAGCATTGAAGAAAACTATTATAAACTATAAACGGAGTTTATGAGAGCTTTTCAAGACAGGAAAATAAGCGAATTGATTTTAAACCGTTGAAAGCAAGGTAAATTTTCCCGACAAAAAAAGCAAAAAGTGATAATTTTTTTGCAGAGTAGAGATTTGTTGAAAACAAATTGTCAACATTGTCATGAATGTGCTGTAGGTGCATTTTCAATGCTCAAAGTATTAACAACACTTTAACAATGATAAAAATAAAATATAAAATTTGGAAATATACACCCATGTGGCTGTAAAGTGCATACTGTAACGCTCATAGAATATCGAGTATATTTTAAATAAAAACGAGATTTATAGGAAACATAAACCTTTCAAAAGCAAGCCGGCAAGCTTACTGTAATAGGATATGTATATAAGATTCTTCATGCTTTCTTGCGACTGTCTCATGTAGTAAAGTCTCAGTATATCCGCTCAAAAAGTTAAGAAAAACACAGCCTATTTCTTATAATTCCTTTTTTTAAGGGCTTTAAAAACTGCGCTTGACACATTTGACATTATTCAAAAGCTGTTTCTAAAAAGTTCTGATTTGATCGACTTTGAGTTTTCTGTCACTTGCTACGCTGCCAAATTTGGCAGAAGAAAAAATATAAGTGTCGCCAACCGATTCTAGTTATTTAAAGCGGCGTTTTGTTCAAGGGGTTAATAAAAACTGTGTGACAGTTTTTGGACAGAAATGCTCCCCAAATTGTTAAATAAGTCACTGCTTTTGTCATTTATTGTATATATTTTCGTTCGATAAAACAAATCGTTTTTCTGTAGTAATGTTTACGTCCAAATATGCCATGTTTACTTGAAAAGCTTCCAAAGCAGACTGAGGGATTTTATTTGGCATTCTAATATGGTTTATTTATTTTTTCATGTTTAAATGGTGTAAAAAATAAATTCCTTTGAAAGATTTCCATAAAAAAAGTGTGTATTAAGTATGTACAATGCCGCCTGACATAGAAACTTTTTTACATTTCCAATTAATATTGATATTTTTATAAAGATTTGACAAATAAAATTTTTCATTTTTGATGGGCAGTAAATTTTATATAGTCAAAATACTAGTGCTTAAACGTAGATCTTTGTTTTTGGAGTTATCAATTTTCATAACATCTCGACTAATGTTTTTTATAAATTTTATCACTTATTGTACTAATATTTGTGAAACTATTTGTTGACACTAAGATTTGTTCTCATTTAAGAAATATGGAAGAGAACCATAAAGAAGTTAAAAGAAATTATATAAATTCACAGCACAAGTTAATAGCCGCACTTACCATCGCATTGTGATGGTAAATTGTATTTTTACAGTGTATACACATTAGGCATTGTGGTTTCAAACAGAAGATGTTGTTCTTTTTGAGTACTAGTCTCCCCAAAACCGTTTGTTTCTGCTCTCACCAAGAAAGAGTATATGGGTATCGAAACAAGAAGTGTTTCATCATAATCCTTAATCTTCTAGAAGAGGTGTCAGTCAAAGGGAGGCGGTGAGATACAGCAATATTGATGGAGCGCAAACTAATCTCTCCTAGGGTCTCTTTTGTCACTGTCTCTTGGGCGGAAGAAAAACTAGACAGTGTTGGTGTGCTTAGTGTTACGGCAGCTGCTTCTAGGAAGTTTTAAAGATGCGCAAAGGGATGGAGTTAAATATAGTAACCATAATATTAAATATATTAAGCACATATGTGTATAAATGTATCAATCATATGATATTTAAAGAATTAATGATAGTTTCAAATTGTTTTTCTAGCAATGATTTTTAAATTTCCAGAAAGAAGTTGTTTTTAAAACTTTTTTCTAAACTTATTACCAGGGATTGGAGTAACGCGTTACTTGTAACGCCGTTACTTGTAACAGTTACTTTTTTTAGGTAACGTCGGGTAACGCCGTTACATTTTTTGGAAAGTAACTGTAACTTAGTTACTTTTAGCGGTAACGAAGTAACGAAAAATTGCGTTACTTTTCCGTTACTTTCCGAAGGTTATCTGATGTTTATTATGAAATTCCACTCCTAAGAGAGAGAGAGAGAAGGGAGCATTTCGCATTCCCGAAATATGAGCTTTCATGGGAGGGAAAAATGCAAAATGTATTGTCTACTTTGGCTGTTAAAGGCGTGACGACTGCTTAGCCAGAATTGTTAAAGTACGAATGTTTCTCCTTGACTGTTTACCTTTCCAAGTATCACATTATAAGACCCATAATTACAGACTTCTACCGAAAAGAAGGATTTTTAAATAAATCACGCTGACTGTCAAGCAGGTTGTCGTTCGGAAAGTTTCGACCAGTGCAAACCCCTTTGTGTTGCATGAACCCGAGTGGGTTCTACAACAATGATCAACAACAACAAAGTGTGTGTGTGTGGGGGGGGGGAGAGAGAGAGGGCACGTTCACACCTATTTCTTGGATTGATCCAGGATTGAAATTAAATAAAAAAAATATTAATTATAATTTCAGCATTTTGTTTGTGCTTATGTTTCGTTAATCGTGGTTTTCTTTGAAAAATGGTAAGATGGCTAAATTTCAATTTTTCTTATAACTTGAAATTTCAAAAAGTAACTGTGAATCGTTACATTTCGTATTACTGTATTTCGTATTAAGTAACTGTAACTGTAACAGAGTTACTTTTTTGATTAAGTAACTGTAACTGTAACATAGTTAGTTTTTAAAAGTAACTTTCCAATCCCTGCTTAATACCCTGCTTATTTGAAAATCGCCATTTTTGTTTTTAAAGTTAAGGAAAATACCTTATAGGGCATATAATTACTTCAAATCTATTATTTTATTGAGTAGTTATTGAAAATAATGTAGTGTTACTCTCCCCTAATTTTAAAATATACCAATTAATCCTATCCATAAATTAATGTCACATACTTTTGAAACATTAATAAAGTAAACTTTTAATACATGCAACATATTACAAGATAACATACACACACTTTCGAATTTGTAGTAGTGTTTAGATAGTTATTCATGTATGTTTCACACAATATTTTTTTAAGATAAACCCACAATATGTATTTTTATCATCTCATGAGAGACACTGTAATTAATCACCCTCCATTTTTCGCGTGATAAAATGGTTTGTTCTAAGTGATTTTAATATCTTGCAACTATAGTTTGCGAGTTTTGCACGCAAAGGAAACATCTCGTGCAAGGCAGACAGCGATAGAGAGCTACTATGGGCAAGTTTGGAAAACCAGATAAGAAGTAAGCGAATTATAGTACTGAGTTGTAAAAAGAAAGTTTCAATTATTAAACAGAAAAGAAGGGAAATATAGAGGGAAGAAAAGAGGGTTAATGTTGTTTTTATATTAGGATAGGATTCAAGGTTTTAAGGGGACACAGTACCTCAAAAATTGCGAATTTTTTTTATTTGCTAACATTAAAGTTTGAAATTTTCTTAATAAGTCTACCAAGTTTTAAAAGTGTAGCTGTATTTCAAAAAAAGTTATTCCACTTTTTATGCGGAAAGGTAGGATAAAAATGCAAACGAATGAAAACTTTAAACGTGTTTTTCTCGGTGTTAATTTTTCCTTGATAACAAGGTTTTCAAAACGCTAAGGCTTTTTTAATTATTTATAAAGGTCTAAGGAATTTTGTATGCAGTATGTAAAATATGTTGAAATTAAGAATTAGTATCGAAATTGTTTTTAAAAGTAATACATTTTTTATAAAAAAAAATACTAAAGTCGACATTTTCCAAATATGCTAAAAAAATTGGGATTTTCTAGATAAATACTTTTTATGAAACAACTACTGAAGATAAATCACATTTGGATACCAATTCTTATGTAAAACAGTTTAAAGTACATGAGGAAAAAAATTGGGTTAAAATATTTGTATTTAAAAAAGCCTTAGCATTTTAAAAAAAAGTTCAAAAATATTTAATTTTTTTCAATAACTTAAAAATTAAAATAGTTTTTAATTTTTTTTTGTCATACATTGTTTTTAAATATAGGTTGAACTAATAAAACACCAATTTTATAGTAAATATGTCAAAATTAAAAAAAATTGAAAGTGGTATCCGTGTCCCCTTAAAATATTAAAAAAGATACTAAGACACTTTTTAAAACAAACGATGGGGATAACGTATATGAGGGATAAACGTAAAGTTTATATTGTGCAAATTTTGTCGTTATTTAAAAATTTCAAATCTGCTGTGGAGATGAAAATAATATATTTTTTTCTTATAACTAAGTATCGAATGAAATTTATTTTGAATTTAAAAAAAAATTAGGAAAAATAATGGATCTTAGTAATTTTTAAAGGATATTTTATACTTTTGAGCTACAATTGAATTCCCTCTGAACCTATTGAATAAAAGACAATTATAACTAAATGTTTTATATTTAACAGAAAGAAGCAAGAAAAAACTCTTTTTTAAAACGGAATAGGGCAATGTTACATTTTCGTCCGATGAAATAAATTTTTCTGCTTTTAACTTTTATTTGAAAAAATTAAATAGTGTTAACGATTTTCTAGTTCTATTTTCTAACTATTTTCTAGTTTTAACTAATTTTCAAAATAGCAATTGTTCGAGCGCCTTTTTCATTCAAAACGTTTAACTATATTTAAATGTACAAACAAATTAAAACTCTTTTAATTAGAACTCTCAAATTAGAACTAGATTTAATTCATTATATCAATAGTTCCTTTTAAATTTAATTTTAAAATGAGAAATATAATTTTGGTACACCCTGTTTGCTAAAAAACATTTTATGAATGCATTTTAAGTATATTTAACTAGTTATAAGGGCTAAAGTGTATCGATAAAATGATAACCAAGCATGCTTGGAAACTGAACACCAAGGTTTCCATGTGAGGTTAACCATATAACCGTAACATATGCTTTGCATCCTAGAGTCCTTAGTCAGGAGAAATGAAATGGTCCCGGCAGGCCCTGACTCATTATTCCCGCCACTGAGTTAACGGTTTAGTTTTTGTTTTGCTTTATACTAAAGTAATTACAACTGAACCTAAACCCTTTCCTCCAGAAAGCTAAAGAAATTGCGATGTATCACTTTCCACTTAGCGAACATTATCTGAAAAACACCAATCTCACTTTTTGTCGAGAATTTCCCCAGAATTTTTATTTGACGAGGATATTTTTTTCTCGCGGCGCTGATTTTTTTTTACCAGGCATTTGGAATTTGTAAAACATATTCGAGAGATAAGGGGAAGATCCCAGACGCAGGTGGTATTGAAGAAAGTCTTCGCCGATGATTGATTAGAAAACTTTGAGGAGTTGGGAAGAGGAAAATGTTCCCTTTTTTATTTATAAATCGTGTTTAATTTGCTGTGGAGAGTTTAGGATATTTTTTTATGTCGCCCTAACTGCACTCTAATGAGATTCTCTGAACTCTAAAAATTGACAAATTGCTGATTATATTATGCAGGCCAACACACGTGACGAGTGGCTGCTCAAATTGATCCCGGTGCAGCTTTAGGTCGAAAACAAGACTGCAGTGTCATTTAGTAGCTGGGGTGTTTTAATTAAAGTTGTGCTTTTAAAATGAAAATGGCTCATTAGAATAATGCGATGTTGAAAAGAAATAGATTATAGCGGAAATTGACAAATAGATTACTGCCCGGCTTAAAAGCAACAAAGCTATGTCCTATAAAAATCGAATTATTTTTTTACCGGTTAAAATATACTTTCGTAATTTATTTTAAATGCATATACTATATAAATACGCTAAATAGTTTCCTAGTTCAGCATTATGACATTTCTCCATAATTTACTGGCATATTACTTCAATTACTTTAATAATAACAATCGCATTCTTCTGCGAGAATACCTGTCACATTTACATAATTCTGCCTAGATAGAGTAGTACTGAAGTCACTTTAACCTTTTCAGTCGTAATTTCGAAATCCTTGTCCAAATTTTTTTTCCTTTACTATACGACCAACTGCGGGCATAAAAATCTCAAAAATGAAAAATTGGACATCTTGAACAATTTTTAGAAAGTTTTTTTAAAAATTAAAAAATTAAATACAACACAATTTTTTTTTATGAAACAATTGGATTTTTGAAATTTTAGAAACTTTACAATATTGTGTGAAAATACTAATCCGAAAAATTAAACAATTTGTAAGTTTTATCACAAATAAATTCGTTTATATATTTTACCTCTTGAAGTCTCTACTGTTCTAAGATATAAAAAACTGGAGATTGTTATATATAAAAGCTTATATAACCGATTCTGCTTTCTGGTTATAAAAAATACTTTTTGAAATTTCATCTTTAGGACAGATAAAATAATTTTAAAGCAACATTTTTAGTTTAAACCTTTATTTTAAAAGTGAAAATGGCAAAACAATGTTGATGTCCGGTATACCGGACGCCAGGTCTGAAGAGGTTAAAATATACATTAGGACTATTTGTACTCAAGGACAAAAAAAATAATTATTAAAATTGGCTCTTTTCGTATCTTTCACTCTATTATTTGAGATAAAGAAGATAACTTCAACTGATTCTTAAATATCACATTTTTTTAATATAAAATATGACAAATTAATAAGTTGAGACTCGGAACTTTTCCACCCAGTAATACTTTTTGTGATTGCTAATTTACTCACAAGTAGGTATTCTGAAAACAAACATAATTATATCTATAATAATCAATTAGTCTCTGGTAAAAATATTTATTGTGTGTAGTGTGTATAGTTATTTAATTTTATGTTTCATTTAACAAAATTAATAAAAAACTATTTAAAACTCTCGTATAAAGACAAAACGAGATCTTCCTTACACTGTTAAAAGTTTTGTGCTTGGTTTCACCATGATATTGGTTCCTAGTAGCTGCAACGGCTGTGTGGTGAAATGTTTCACCTATTTTTCGGTGTTTGGATGAACCATATTTCTGGATTTGGAAACAAAAACCTGAGAAATGGTTCAACCGAATACCAAAAATATGGTTTAACGTTTCACCACACAGCCGTTGCAGCTACTAGGAAAATATTTTTGGTGAAACAAAGTGCATAATTTTTAACAGTGTACATTTCTCTTCGTGTAAATCTTTCGTATGAAAACTATTGGACTTTTAATAACCGAATAAACAATATTTAAATTTTGAGTTAGGTATTAAACGGAGAGTTTATTTCATTTTTATTAACAAGTGATCGTGGTGCATCGTCCCATTCATTCATAAAAGTGCACGCAGCGGCTTTTGCATGGCTTCACTTTTACTAGCCATGCACTCCATCTTATTCTATTTCTTATAAGTATCCCTCAGAGAGTCACCATCTTTTACAATCAGAATAAACTTGTATTCAAATAGCACAAGTGGAACACAAAAGTTGTGTAAAATTAGCAACATTATAATAGTATGCTGTTTCAATACAAGAATTGAAGAGCTTAGTGGAAGAACGTGCTAAGTGACATTTCTGAAAAAATTGATATTTTTGTGTCAATGAACATATTACTAACTTCTTTAACGATAGCAAGTTTCCCCTTTTTCACAAACTTTAAGTTAAGTATATTTTTACGCTTTACAAGTACCGTTTTCAACATATCTGAGTGCAAGCGAAAAACTTTAAAGCCCATTTTCTCGTTTTCACCTTTTTGTCACTTAGCACGTTCTTCCACTAAGCTCTTCAATTGTGTTGATGACTTATGAACACAGATTTGAGTTGCTCCAACACAACTGACGATCATTAGAGGGGACGATTATTATTATAATCAGGCTTTATTGACAAAAAACAGTACACCAAATTGTTTTCAAAAATATGTATAACAAAATTATAACATTAATTTTAAATTACCGTAATATTTTTTTTTTTAAATTTTGTTAACTATTTAACCGAAACATTAAGGAGTGAATGCTGAACCATATTTCGAAAGAACACATGCGTGCCAAGCCTTCGACACAATTTTTGTGATAACCATGCATAATTATTTGAAGCAAAATTTTTTTTTATTGTTTCAACACAACTTGTAATAACTGGGAAAAACACAACTTCTTGTAATAACTGGGAAAAACACAACTTGTAAATAACTGGGAAAAACACAACTTCTTGTAATAACTGGGAAAAACACAACTTCTTGTAATAACTGGGAAAAACACAACTTCTTGTAATAACTGGGAAAAACACAGTTTTGTACACTGGTTTTAAACTCCTGAAAATCTTACATTTTTCTGAGTTTAGCCATAATTAAAAAAACACAACTTTAGTTTCTAAAAGTAAAAAAAATCTAACAAGTGACCAACCTCACTGAATAAACCAGCAAAATTGACTAATATTGAACCTCGTTTCTATACAAAGGATCCAAAAAATCTTTGAGTAAGGGCTTACGATATTCACCCAACAGCTACTATCTATTCCAAGTATGGAGGATACAAATCTGTTTCTGAATACGCCAAATATGTATTCAGGGCTTAACTCTATTTCTTTTCCTACGTTTCTTTTATTTTATTCACGAATTTTCTGATTTGTTCATTGTGTTTTGTATTACTACTTTCGGATGTGTTTTGATTTCCGTTGCCTTAGTGAAAGATTCAAGAAAGGAATTGGTGAAAATGAATTATTTCTTAAGGAGTTATTTTTTATCAGTTTCTTTTTTTTTTCTTGTGACAAATTCGATAGAAGTTTTGAGATGAGTTCCTATTTCTCTACAAAATTTATAATAAAGGCAATAATTGACATTGATCTATAAGTACTTTTAAAGAAATAAAAACAGTAGTTTGATGCAAAAAATGAACACATTTTATTAGAACAATACATCATTCCTTTAAAGTATACTGGCTTGCGTTTAATGGAAGTCTGATTTCATTTGCTTCGTTCTTATAAAGTTTAAGAAAAAATTAAGAAGTTTAGAAAATAATTATTTTCTTAAGACTTATCGTGAATCTCGTGAAATAGTGCTTTCCTGAGATATTTTGCGTTTGTCTTGATAATTGCGAATAGCCTTTATAAAAGCATAAATATTTGAAGTATTGCACATTCGGAATTATGATTATAGCTTATTTATGTAGACTTATCCCTTTACTACAGAAAAATCATCATACTAAGGATATGAAAATAATAAATAATGTTAATAAACAGTCTTTCCTTGAATGATGGATTGCCTAATTTAACCGTTTTACGATTCAGTAATTATGTACTACATGATCTCGATGATGTATAAGACCTGATGATCTCGTGATCACTACACCTACACTTACGTTTTACCTAAGCCAATTATGCGAGTCTAGTGTACAAATTAATTTGAGGGATTATGAATCGTTAGAGTTACTAAATGTTTTTATCACAATATCACCAACAGTTCCCGAGTTTTACAATAGTATATATGTATATAAAATATATCGAATACTTTTTAAAAAGTATTTTCAAAAAATTAAAATTCAATATAAGTAGAATTAAAATCGTTCGATTTCGATTTTAGTTTATCTAATCCTCATTAGATTCACCATTTAATCACTATTTAGGTTTGTGTCTTTCTTTTATGGGAGAATAAAAAGAACAAAATTTAACTCAAAGGAAGAATGTATATCCATATATTTGGTAACAGTTAAGTAACTATTAAGGATGCGCTAATGAAGTTAATAGAAGAACATGTAAAATTAACTATAAAAACTAGTTTCGGTAGAAAAGAATCTGAAAATTACGAAATGTGTAAAATATTCAGCACCTAATCTTGTGAAATGTCTTTTTGCGAAACAAGACGAAGTGGATGAACTGGTACAAGAAATGCAGAGTAACGATATCATCGAACCGTCATCTAGTCCTTGGGCATCACCTATTGTTTTGGTAAGAAAGAAGGACGGTAAAACAAGATTCTGCGTCGACTACCGCCGTTTGAATGATATTACAAAAAAGGACAGTTATCCCCTTCCCCGTATAGATGAAACACTGGATACTTTGGTAGGAAACCGTTGGTTCACCACACTGGACTTGAAGAGTGGATACTGGCAAGTCAAAATACACCAGACGACAAAGGAAAGACGGCCTTCATGACGGGACCAGGACTGTGGCAATTTAAAGTCATGCCTTTTGGACTTTGCAATGCCTCGGCAACCTTCAAGCAGCTAATGGAGACTGTATTGCGAGGATTATCTTATGAAGCCTGTCTCGTATATTTGGATGACACACTTATTGTTGGGAAGGAGTTTAAAGATCATCTTTTAAACATTAGGAAAGTACTCACGAAATTGAGGTATGCAGGCTTCAAACTAAGCATCTCAAAATGTCATTTCTTCCGTCGCTAATTAAAGTATCTCGGGCACATAGTCTCTTCCGCTAGGGTGCAAACAGATCCGCATAAAACTGAATCTGTTAAAAACTGGCCTCGTCTGAAGGATGTCCACGAACTTCGAAGTTTTTGGGGGCTCTCGACTTACTACCGTCGGTTTGTTCAAGGTTTTTCGATGATTGCTAATCCTATCCTTCGACTCACTGAGAAACAGCAAAAGTTCACGTGGACTCCCGAGTGTGACGAGGCGTTTGAGCATTTGAAGAGTGCCCTGAAATCTGCTTCTATTTTGGCATATCCTGAGCATGACAAGATGTTTATTCTAGATACGGATGCCAGTAAAGAAGGCACAGAGACCGTCTTAGCCCAAGAAGTCGACGGAGAAGAATGACTTATTGCGTATTTTAGCAAGAGCTTGTCAAAACCAGAGAGGAACTACTGCGTCACCAGAAAAGAGCTCTTGGCGATAGTCAAAGCCGTCGAACATTTCCACATTATTTGTAAGGGACACGGTTCCTCGCAAGAATAGATCATGCGTCCTTAACATGGTTGTTAAATTTCAAGTTCCCAGAGGGGCAAATTGCCAGGTGGAACCAGAGGCTTCAGGAATATGACATTAAGATCGAGTATCGAAAAGGTTCTTCTCACTGCAACGCGGATTCTCTTTCCCGTAAACCCTGTCCAGAAACCTGCAAACACCGTACGAATGCGGAGTCAAAGTACGGATTCGAACAACCTATAGTCCGGCTTGTAAATATCAGTTCGTCACCAGATCCTGACCCTTGTAGTGACGATATGCGAGTGCCCTTGGTATGCGAGAAAGCCAATTGGAAGACCAAGATTTGAGACCCATTCTAGAATCTATGGAGAAAGCTAAAGGCAGGCCAAGTTGGCAGGATATGGCATCTTATGGTCTCGTTACAAAGAGGACTCTGTAGAGCTCCGTAATGAAGTGTTGTAAAGCAAGTGGGAGTCTGACGAAGGAAAATCATCCAGATTACAATTAGTTGTTCCGCGTTTCCGGATCGAAAACGTCCTAGAAGAACTGCACAGTAGCCCGTCCGGCGGACACTTTGGCGTTATGAAGACAACTCATAAATTTAGAGAGCGCTTCTATTGGGAGAAATTAAAATTGGACGTCGATAAGTGGTGCAGAACCTGCATCACCTGTACCGCAAAGAATTGCCTAAACATCCGCACCCGTGGGAGGCTGAAGCGTTACAACGTGGGAGCTCCCTTCGAAAGAATAGCCATAGACGTCCTGGGACTTCTTCCGCAGACAAAACAAGTAGGTTTGTAACAGAATCTGTCACTTAACTCGCTTCCACATATTTGTGTTTAACAGGAAAAAACGCGCCAAACACAACATTAATTCTATATTTAACATTTACAAGCTAAATTTGGCTAGTTTCATTTATTTTATTTCGAAAATTCAATAATTATTACTTATCGTTTGCAAAAATTAATTTATATTTTAAAGAATAAATATGTCATATTCCTCGCTTTTAAATAGAATGAAAACATTTCATATCACCATACAAGGATTCCGTAGTGAAATATATTTGACGTCATTTCAAACTGATCGATGTTGCAAAAATAAATTTATTTTAATTTATTGTCTAAAAGAATTAGAACCTTTAGCTATTTGTAATTCAAACTTTTAAACGCCAAAATTAACTATTTTCATTAATCTTCTTTCTCAGATTTAATAATTAGATTTTATCGTTTGCTAAATTTGTTTGTAGTTCGAAGAATAATGATGTAATCTTTTTTAATAAATATTTTTGTCGCCACAATTTCCCATTTACATTTCTTTCGAAAATTCACTTATTTATAATTTGTTAAATTAATTTACAGTTCAAAAAATTTATAATTTGTACAATTGATGCTTTAAAAATAAAAGCGAAACTTAGCATATTTTTTTTATGTTAAGTTAGAATTCTCTATGCATCTTTCTACATACATATATATAGAACCATTAAAAGAACTCTATTGTGATAATACAACAATCCAAACCGAATTATATCACATAAATAAATATTTTTTCAAAAGTGTATTTTTATTTTAACAAAAGTTTCTCGTACGTTTAACGAAATGGCAACAGTGAAAATATTGAATAAAAATGGAATTTGCATGTTATTTCAATGTAGATTAAATTTTTAGTTATTTAAATTTTAAATAAGCTTCTAGTTTAAATTTTTTAATGAAATTTGGCATGTAGCCTAATCTGATTTTTTGCTTCAAAATGACGTATCCCACTTGTCTGTGGGACTTGTGGATGACAACAGTGAAAATATGAATTAAAATAGAATTTGCATGTTATTTCAATGTAGATAAAAAAAATTTAGTTATTTAAATTTTAAATAAACTTCTAATTTAAATTTTTTAATGAAATTTGGAATGTAGCCTAATCTGATTTTTTGCTTCAAAATGACGTATCCCACTTGTCTGTGGGACTTGTGGATGACAACAGTGAAAATATGAATAAAAATAGAATTTGCATGTTATTTCAATGTAGATAAAAAAAATTTAGTTATTTAAATTTTAAATAAACTTCTAATTTAAATTTTTAATGAAATTTGGAATGTAGCCTAATCTGATTTTTTGCTTTAAAATGACGTATCCCACTTGTCTGTGGGATTTGTGGTTCTTTCTGTGAAAGTGGGTGACAGACAGACGGACAGACAGACAGACGGACGGACGGACAGACAGACGGACTGAACGATTATAAAACCTTCCACTTTTTACGTTATAAACGTAGTGTGGAAGCTAAAATGGCCACAAGTACATCTTAGTAGTTATGGATTATTTTACAAAGTAGCCCGAAGCTTATGTCATTCCAAACCAAGAAGCCACTACCGTTGCCGAAGCCCTGCTGCAGGATTGGATCTGCCAGTTCGGAGTGTCGCTCTTGCTGCACTCCGATCAAGGAACGAACTTCACCTCCGCCGTTTTTACCGGACTCATGAACCTGCTCGGGGTAAACAAAACTCGTACAACGCCCCTGCATCCGCAGTCAAATGGGATGGTCAAAAGACAGAACAGAACGATTTTGGACTATCTATCGCTGTTCACTCATCGAAATCAGAATGATTGGGACTAGAAGCTGCCTCTGTTTCTTCTGGCCTGCAAGAGCGCAGTTCATGAGACCACCGAACTATCACCATCTCAGATGCTGATGGGCCGAGAATTAAGACTCCCATGCGACCTCCTATTTGGGCGACCGCTAGATGATCCCTCCTCGCCTGTGAAATATCTTGAAGATCTCAAGGCTCGGTTGCAAGATGTTCATCTGTTCGCCAGAGAGAGGATCGACATCAACACCTCACACATGAAGACAAGATATGACGCCAAGTCACACGAACCAGCATTCAAGATAGGCGACAAGGTCATGTTTTGGAATCTGAAGCGTCGTAAAGGTCTTTCTCCAAAACTGCAGACCTTCTGGGAATGACCCTATACCGTGGTTAAACAGCTGAACGACGTCGTGTACAGGATTCAGAAGAAGCCTTTGAAACTTAAAGTAGTACATTGTGATAAGTTGGCGCCTTATAACAGCACTCATGAATAACAGAACTTTGTTCCCTCTATTCTGGGGATTGCACTGCCCGGGACGTGCCGTCTTCGGAGAGGGGAGCAATGCTACGACTTTTGTGTAAATATTGTAAATAACTTATTGTATTTTTTTGCATTTCAATAATGGCATCAGCCGAAGTGAAGAGCGTAAGCGTAGCCCTGATGTGTTTTTGTCATGTTTTTGTTTTGGAGATATTGCGCTGTTCTAAAAAGTTGCAACGGTTAATCTGTAAGTGAAAGAGTGTTATTTTCTGAATAAAAAGAATTGTTCTTGTGAACTGTGTTGTGCCTCGAAAGAACCCAGAAATCTCGTAACAATACTGTAAAAAACTAAGTGTAACGTTACTCCGTTGAACAAAAAATAATCATATGTTATGTTTTTTATTTTTATTTTAGTTTTGATGATGAGTACTTTGGTGCACTAAAAGTCTATTTCAAATAACACACTACCATTTTTACCGATACCCATAAAAGTATCGCATCGTATTAGATAAAATTATATTTAAAAATAAATTGAAAATGAGTTGTTCAGGAAACAGAACAATCTCTTACTTTACAAAACAAACAAAAAATACCATAGCTTTATTTCTATCCAAACCTTGCTGACGAGTAAAAAGTATGTTACAGCATTAAAAGTCTATTTTAAGCAACACATGGGGCATTTTTAACGACCCCCGAAAAATATGACCCGGAGGTCTTTTCAACTGGTAATTGTTTCCGCACCCGAACAACGTTGCAGAATTTCGCCTCAATTCTCAGGATGCTCATTGGGATGGCTCCTGAATTTTTAAGGAGCTGCTCCTTGAAGAGCCAGCACTCACGTTTGATACAATTTTAACTTATATTTTTTGGGTTATTAAATTTGAGAGACGATTCTAATTGATTCTAGGTATTTCAAGTAGAGGAAAAAAACAACATCCAGCCACACAGGCTGCCAATTTCCGTGTAAAGAAGTAAAGGAGGTCCATTCTGATAAATTTTAAAATAAAAAAAGTTTAGGGTTTAAAAAAAAAACCAGGTAATAGCGCTCTATGTTATTGTTTTTGTCGTTATTGCTTTGTTTACTTTACAAGTTTGCTATTTGTCAGAAAAGATTTTTATTCTAATATTTTGTCTTCTGCAATACACCTTAAGAAAGGCCTTGGTGAATGATTAATTTCCACCAGGAGCCGCGGCTGTCACAATAATATTCCAGGAGAAACTTTATTTATTTTAAATGAATATGCAATACAATGCAAATAGTTATTACTTGTGTTTAAGCAATTGAGTGGTAACATTAAAATAATGCATTTTAATTTATGTCTAAGCGGCTTGTCTTGTTTCACTTCCCTTTCATTGTGAGTCCCAAGTATAGTGCCTAGAAGAAGTAGTATGTTGCGCCAGCTATTTTAGCATTAAAAAGGAAATATCGTTCTATACATGAGTGAATGTTGTATATTATGTGACTTCACTGGCCCTAGTACACATGCCTCTTGAGTTAAACTTAATAAATCTGTAGGGGTTTTTTTAATCGCTTTTATAGCGAAATTGAAGCTGAAAATAACTTTTGAACATGTTTAGTAAACTTCAATATAGAGAAAAATTGCCTCAAAATAATCTATGTTTGTTTATACTAGAAACTTAGATATACTAAGCTCGTATGAATCTTATTATAAATTCATCATATAATTACTTATTGGGAGAGAGTAAAACAATAAATATCAAAAATATCTTAAATTGTTATACATACACGTGTAATATATTTGTTGCAATGGAAGGATATTCAAAGCACTTACAGTTGCTATATCAAACAAAATCTCGTAGTTAAAAGTAATTTTTGAAATTCACAGAAAGAGGTAAATAAAAAATTACTTACTAGCAAAAGGTCACTCACTATATGTATGCATTGTTCATATTGATGTAGCGCAAATAAGTCTGCTGTAGACCTATAACTTGAATTTAAGGCTCTATTTGAAAATAGACCTATAGAGATTGTTAAAAAATTTATAATAGCTCACAGTAATACTAAATTCACTTTACTCATCCTACTACCAAAATTTACTTATGAGCATACTGTCAAGACAAATTTGTACTAACTTAGACAAATAAGTTAGTTAAAATCGTGCCAAACCAACCCAAAGGACTAAAGAGAATTGGAAATGAGATTGATATGTTTTTATCTTTAAAATAGGACTTGTTTTGTTTTAAAGTAGTTCAATTGCTTGATTGGAGCATTTGGTAGAATTTTTGATGTAGTGGTTCAGATAAGTTGTTTTGTTTTGTGAATAAATGTGTTGATTGCATGATATAAACTATATTCGAATTTTTTGTGGTAGATTGAGAAAAATGACACTTGCAAATCTGAGTAAGTCCATTATTTCAATGTGAAGTGAACATTTTGTTTAAAATATGACGACAAAATAATATTGATTCATAAATACCAAGCATACTCAGTTTCAAACAAAATTCAACATGTTATTAGTTAAAAGTACAAATTTCACCAGAGAAGTCAGAAGTATTCGTATTATTTCATTTGTTACGATTTTAAATAAACGCTCGTTTCAGTAATATTTTATTAGATAAAATGTGGTGGAATACATTTCTATCGTCAATATGTATAATCCCAATAAAACAACTTTTACAAAGCAACATCGTTTATTAAAATTTAAAATGAGCTGTAAATAATTTCAGAATAAATGATTTCGAAATATATGCATATGAATGCACCCTTTTTAATTCCCTTTTTTATATGAAACAATAAAATACTAGGAGTAGATTATATAATGCCCTTTCTCTTAATACTACTCTATACTCTTTAAACCCCAGCAAAATCTTATTGATACATTGTTTATATATTCATATTTTACAAACACACTAATATATAAAGCACGTTTTGCAAAGATTTTTTTTTTAAATAATGCTAAATATTTGCTAAAAGTCACATAAATTTTAATTGATGTTGAGGGGTTTAATACAGGGTGGCGCAAATAAAAGTAAAGTAATTAATGCTAGGTATCAAAAGGGAACTTTTTTTATCATCGCTAGTAACTAAATTCACTGAAATTTATCATGTTTGCCGGCAGTGAGAGTATCCTCACAGTGAAACAACTTCTACAGAACATATTTTCGTCTGCAAATTATACTGCTCAAAATAATTAGGGAAGCACTTAGCTTACTTTTGTTAACCCTTTCCGTTTCAACTTCTTATTTTTTATTCTAAAAATCTAAAATTTGTGAAATAGATTTATTATGCATTCAGAATGAAATGGTAAAAAACAGAGGGAAAAAAATCTTAATTTTTTGACTAAAATTTAAGGGGAAAAAATTGGAATAATAACTTTTGAATAAATTATAACAATAATTTTTCAAAACTTTATTTGTTAAAAAAAAGTTAAAATCAATTTTTAAAAATCTAAGAATGCAAGCGTAAAGAATTTAGGGTCAATTTATTTCTTAAAATTTTTTCGGAGTGAATTTTATTTTACCATGTTTTTCATATTTTCATTTAATTAAAACAAATATTATTTAATTCTTCAAAATACATGATTCTTCCATCTAACGATACATAAATGCGAGATCTTTTTAGTGAGAGAAGAAATCACAAGCTGATTATTCCATACAGAATCAGTGGGGGTGAAAGGGTTTAAACCATGCGTTCCCTTGATTGTTTTGAGCAGTGTAGAATTCTAATTTTCCGTAGGCAGAAAAATAACATTTGAAATGACTTAGAAATATGTATACTATATATACACTTTATTTTAAATATATTTTTATTTATCTTTGTTTAATATAAAATATAACAAAGTTATCTATTTTTATCTATGTTTAATATAAAATAAAATCAATATAACCAGTTTTTATTCGTTGAAGTGTAATAATTGACCGTAGAGGTTGAAGAAAGATAGAAATATAATTTGGTTTGCCTCGTAGTATTATGTTAAGTCGATTTGCAACTTTATTTTCTTATGACAAAATCTTTAATATTAAAACATATGGGGAACTTTAAGCGTTGGAATAGCTCTGTGGTTGAGATGAAAGCCCATAAGTGTTTGGATCGAATTCTGTATGTTTCACTGACGTTCTATAAATAGAGTGATCAGTTAAAAGCCCCAACTAAAATAGTCTGTGTAGGTGGACTGTTGGATGTTACAAAACCGACCGTGGTTTAATATCTTGACGAATTGTAAGGCTTTGCGATGCCTTAGAAGTGTAGAAGATAAAACTGGAAATTAGTTACCGCAAAAGTTCCAAAAACAAGGTATGTGAAAAACCACACAAGTTTCAATTACAACGCAATGGTAGAGATTTGATACGCTGTCATTTTATTAAAAAATTTACAATAAAGTTTTCGTTTTTACAGAAATTCCTATAAAAATAATAATGCAGCTGGTAGCTGCATTATATATTATGCAGCAGGTAGCTGCATAATATATAATGCAGCTACCCTTTGCGTGTGTGCGATTTCCTCGAAAACTTTATTATGACGTCCGACAGATACTAGAAACTCATATGTTAAATTTGAAGTATATAGCTCTCTTAGTTAGAATGTAAAGTGGTTTTAGGCAGACAGACATAATGACAGGCGAACCAGTGTTCGAAAACCTTTTTTTCAGAATCAGCACTCTCCAAAATGTATAGAAAACACAAATACTCAAATTTTATATTATTGACTCCATCGCAATGCTTCCATCACCTTATGCTACATATTGGTGATTGAAAGGAAAAATAATGAAAAGTTCTCAAACAATTTATAAATTAATTGCACTCGCAGTATATTTCATTTTATATCAAGACTTATAGAATTGAAAATTATGCTCCGATTATTATTATCTCTAAAAAAATCTCTTCCCTTTTCTAAATTGGGCTTTCAAAATTGACAATTTTATCATGACATGACAATAAACCGTTCCAAAATAACTTCACTTTAAAACGTATAAATTTTTTATTCACATCCCAAAATGTTTCTTTCAAAAACGTTTTCCAGTTGGGAATTCCGAACTCTTCCAGACATCAAACGGAATAATGCATACAATCATCAATATGAAGGAAACTCGTGTTTGCCCTGATGCCACCACGCATCACCATATTTATTTATTTTCCCTCCGTAGCACAAGCCACGAAACTCATAAAACCCTAAGTCACGTGTTTCCGGTTATACCTCACAAAAGGCGGAAATGACGTTGATGGATGATCGCAATACTTCCAAATCCCTGCAATACGAATTTTGAACGAAGACTTTGGGGCAACAAAAAGCTGAATATTGTAGAAAAAAGAGCATCGAGCTTACTTATTTACCACACTACTGAAAAATGCCGTACTGGCTGTTCTTTTATCATCCATCAATATTCTAGCATTGGCAGGTTATATAGTGTTAAAGTAGATTTCCTTTTATGCAGTATTTATCAGATTTTAGGTTTTTTTTTTAGAATGTGTTATTAAAGGTGTTTTGTTTTGAAAACCTGTTTAATGTTTTTTTGTGATATCGAAATATAAATTTAATAATGTTACACATAAGGTAAATAATACTTTAGATATGGTATAAGTAAAAATATGTTGTTTTTTAATAATTTTTTACAAGAGTATACGAGTTTGCCAAACAAAAAATACGCCATGAGATATTTTGCAGTCACCGTTTGGGGTTTCTTTCGTCCATTTTCAGTCATACAATAACACTCCAGTATGAATGGCTATTGATTTTGTTCTTATAAAATGTAAAAGAACGTGGAATATTCCCGGTTTAAGTTAAATTATGATCGTTTGTTAAAATTGAACACGTAACTGAGACAACTGTATTACTCAATGAAATAGTACTTTATATAATTTTTTAGGCGTACAAAATAATTTTTGTACATAACATGTGTTAAGGTAATTTTAAGTGGTTCTTATTAATAGCGTAAAATTATGTGGAACATTGACGGCCAACACGGTGACTCAGATAAGGAGAAAGTCCATCATAAGGAGAAAGTCTACTTATTTGTTTTAGTTTAGTTGGATAGATTAACCTCACACAACAGCTACTCGAGGACTAATGTCAACAGGCCTCATAATTTTTAAAAGCCATCAAATAAGTTTCTCGATAAATGTTTGTCATCAATCACCCTGTGGCACACTAAATTCTAATTATCTTTACAATTAGAAAATAACAAGTTTAGAAAATGCACATAAGCCCATCTACAGCAATCGTCCAGCACTTTTGTCCAATTTGGTATTGATCCTAAGTATAGTTTAAGAGTCTATTAGCCTTGTGCCACATACACATAAACTTATATATCTTAATTATTATTATTATAGACCTGATAGACTATTAGCAACACTGACGTCATCGCGCCCTGATGTGAAACTACGCTACACATTTACTAACTACTCCTTATAGCTTAACGTGATCTAAAATTGCATATATCTTCGACAGATAGGATGCAATTTGAATACGACCACAATTCACCTTGACAAGACAACGTATGAGTATCTCCTTTTACAATAAAGTTCAGTGATTTTAGTGTACTATTCAATTTATAGCATTGATATTTCATCTGAATCTAGTCATACAAGAAGAACACTTTACTTCTAAAACCATTCAATTAAGATACAAACATTGAAGATACCCAAAAACCTTCATTTGAATATATTTCACGGAATACCTTTAGAACATCACTAAAACTTTTCAGCGAGTCCTTCGAAATTCGAAAATACTCAGAATAATTCATCTTCATTTCGGAAGGAGAAATAGAATACTTTCGAGAACAGATACGCACCCTGCAATTCCCGAAAAGTAATACCGAAAACGGGAGAAAGAAGTTTATCCCTTTTTGATTGAATCTTTGGCTGCACCCCTCTGTGGGTTGTAATCACTTTTTGAAAAAAGGAAAACGCACATTTTCTCCATCTAGTTTTAAAGAGATGTAACTGAGTTTTAGTTCAATAATGTTTTTTAAAAAAATTATTATTCAAGCATAGAGACAAACAATTGACATTTATAAATCACGTAAATTGTCTGTAAACTATGACCATTTTTTTAACAGAACGTATCGTGATATTTAGTAACATTTCTGATATGATATTTTACAAGACTGACTACGACCATTGCACAAATCTTGTTAAGTTTAAATCCAAATAAAAGAGAAGATCAAAACCTTAATTGGCAACTAACGTAGAGTGATATTGCTTCAAGAAAAATATTACTTAACTTGCATTTATCCCCGCCATATTCCTTAAAAAGATATTTTGAGTTACACCTAACGTGGAAAATGGACTCTAACTACGAAAAATAACTCTATACTTCGTAAACCATTATCGCGCGTTTTAGAATAATATATAATTATTACGAATATCGATGTATTATTTACTAATTTTATGCATGTTAGGCACAAATGATATTAGGTGATATCGAACGAATCCTTTTGTGTTTTGATGTAGCTTGGTGTCGCTTCATTCTACTAAAGAATCCAATAAAAGAAAACGTCCCTTATTCGAGTTTGGTGGATATTAACAAAGGATACCGATAGTGTCAAGTAATTCGAATATTATTCCGGGAAATTGTCCACGGATAAACATAATTCCTTGATTAAACGTTGCCTATATTACTAGATATACACCTTTTGGAAGAATTTTCAATTCCTGCCATTACAAATATGAAACATAATTTTGAAAAATACTTAAGTTACATTTATGTCACATTAAAAAAGAAAAATAAGTTTTTCTTTCTTTTTGTTAGGATATGTGTAGTATGGTAAGAGTGAGCTGCTTCAAGATTTGTTTTCCTAGAGAAATTCTCGACATTTATTCATATTTGATTTATTTTTGTTTTTTGTCATTCTATTGTGTTATGTTTTCTGATTGAGTATAATGCATATGCAAGAGCTCGTAAATAAAAAATTATAGTTTTAGATAGATTTACAGAATGGGGTTGTTATTAGATGGACATAAATAAAAGATACATTCTTTTGGTAAAAGAATAGAAACCAAATAAAATTGCAAATTTTACCTTAGGAAAGTTAGAAATGATTTAGTAAATATCATATCAAACTGATACGAAAATAAAACTTAAACTTTGTTTGATTAATGACATGAAATTTTATTATAGAAAACTATAACTGCATTATGTTATACCATTAATTCGCAGCATAAGTAAACTACGTAAAAAAATAAAAATAAGTTATCAGCGAAATAAGGGTTAGCAACTATAGTTTAATTATTGTTACTAATCAAAAAGTAGTTTTGCTAAATGCTAAAGTACAACTGAAAACATTTCCAAGAACTTGCATGATACAAGTTAATTTTTTAAAATAAATAGCTTATGCATTAAACAAAATTATTATTTAAGAAAACCTCGATTACTTTAATTGCGTGTTATTTAGTATTTGCAAGAAAAAATATAAATTAACAGTTCAAATCCCAAAAGGCGCTATTAGTAAACTTTAAGTCCACATAAAATTTTCAGTCCATCAAGATAGAAAATAAGACACTTCCTTTGTTACCGAAGTAATTGCTAGAAAAACATTTGATAATACGAGGATATAAGAGCCAGGACAAACAAAACTTATCTTCAGGCAGCGAATATTTATTTTTCCTTTGGGGCATTTGGCTTCTGCAGAGATAAGGTAACCTATCAGGTGACGGCTTTGTTGGAATGTCGCCAATGGTAAGTTTTCAGCCAGCACGACAAACAAGATTAAGATACGATCTGAATGCGATGTAACTGTATTCGTTTATACTCATTATTTGGAAGTTTGATTTAAAATTAAGTGTTTATTGTAAAATAAATATTCTAATAATAAGGTTTGGTGTTAAACTTTGTTATTTTTTCGTGTAACATAGCTTAAAATGTTCAATAGAAGTTTTTGTTAAATAGGTATGTGATTTATGAAATGGTCTTTAGACCTTGAGCTAATTTAATTCTGTGGCTATCTTGTCTAGCTTTTCCTAAAGTAATTGAAGAGCTTAGTGGAAGAACGTGCTAAGTGACATTTCTGAAAAAATTGATATTTTTGTGTCAATGAACATATTACTAACTTCTTTAACGATAGCAAGTTTCTCCTTTTACACAAACTTTAAGTTTAGTATATTTTTTACGCTTTACAAGTACCGTTTTCAACATATCTGAGTACAAGCGAAAAACTTTAAAGCCCATTTTCTCGTTTTCATCTTTTTGTCACTTAGCACGTTCTTCCACTAAGCTCTTCAATTATTGGTTCTCCTTCTTACATCACTTAAAGTTGCTTGATAAAAAGACTTGATATGGTGAATATATTATAGTATTCTAATATCCCAAACATGACTGTTATTCAATATGTTTTTGACACGTTAGCCTCTTTTAGTTAATCAATTTTACTACTAAAAATGCTGCTGTAATACTAAATCATGCTGTTTGTCAATACTTATAAAAGTATGCTCAGAGATAGGCTATTCCCCTCTATATTTCTATAGCCATTGAGACTGAGTTTCCAATTATAGCGATGGATTGTCCATGCCGAATGCAAAAATCTCCCCTCCTCAATAATTTTCCAATTTATATTATTGTATTTGTTTATCTACTTAGGAAAGACAAAAATTTGGGTAGATCCATGAACAGTTATCTGACTCTCATTTTATCTCGAGTCAGCAGTGTATGAGTTAAAAATGATCAAATAATAAATGCTGCGCCAATAATAGTTTTTTAAAAAAAAATCCATGAATTCATCCTCTCTAGTAGGGATAGTATATACAAAGGGATTTGAGGCCTAAAAAGAACGCTAGTTTGCATTTTATGCTAAAAAATAGTTTTGAAAAAGTGGAAGATAATTGAATTTCATCTAAAAAAGCCTTCTCCGGAAGTCTTTGCTTGCTATCCTAAACATGCCTCAGTGCTTGCTTCTACATTTTACCAAATTTCACATCGCCTAGAGCTGTATTCAGACTTATAAGTTTATCTCCTGTAAATAAGGGAAAGTTTAAGGTAGAAAAGTCTCAAAGGTTTGACAGCACTGTAACTGCACTGTAAGACTTTGGTGTAATGTTTCTCCAGCTTTATTGTTTGTACGTTACACCGAATTTATGGAGGAAAATTACATAAATAAGAAGTTTACTCCATAAAATCTGATGTATCGAGTTTTATGGAGTAATGTTACACCACAAAATCAGAGTAAACTTCTCTTGTACAACGTTACTCCGTAAATTTAGTATAAAGTTACTCCATAAGACTGGAGGGAGCTAGGTTCCTACCAGTTTAATGGAGTAACGTTAAGCTGCACAGTTTTACGGTGGGACACGTAAACCAGTAGCATCGGATATCTCACGACGTCATTTTGATGTCGACTTGATATCACAATGTCACAATAGTATCGAATTGACATCGAATGGACATCATTTGATATTGTTAGCTACTAGTGCCATTTCAAAATAACTGAAATAAAACTATAACAGTAAATGATGCGAAATTCAACAAAAACTCTCATTGCTCTAAGATAATTCCTAAACTTATTTTCAACCTTATTCCGTTTTTCATCGCCTTTTTTTATTTCTTTATTTATTTTATATCATACTATATATGCCCTTTATCCATGGGCAAGTATTTTAAAATCAAATTTTAAATTAAATCACCTGTACATCCAAGCATATTTCTAAATTCCGCCTGATTACAGTTGTCCCCCCTTATTTTATAGAAATAAAACAGTGCCAAATCTTTTTCGGTAATAATGTCTTATGGGACAGAACCTATTTGTTTCTGTTCTAGTAAATCAATAGTAAACCTATTTCGTCTTTTATGCAGATTTATACAATGTTTTCATTCGATATTCACTTTCAGTTCACACGCGCAACACTAGTTTTGGTTTTTCAATAAGTTTCAATAAGCAATCGGCAACTGTGTTTAATGTATACTAAATAGCAGTACTTAAAATGAAGGGTTCAGTTGCAAAATCGCATTCTCCAAAGTTAAACTAAGATATAGTATCCAACCCATTCATTGAAGACTTCGACCAATTAAATTTACCATTACCATAAGTCACCAATGAATCGGACATTATATCTCAGTTATACTTTGGAGAATGTAAGTTTTGCCAACTATACCCTTCAAGTAATTACCAAAACTACTGCAGGGTGAATACTCTGAAAACGAACCATTCTTATCAAGGCCAGTTTTAAAAGTAATATAGGCTTTTGAAAGCAAAGTAACTTAGGAAAAATGAGAATACAGGTTATAGAGTATAGTACAGAAAGAATTATACAAGATTTCATATTTTATTATAGTTTTTTTCAGTCCACAGAGCGTGATATGCCATGTCAGTGGTGTGTCCCAGCGTTACGTCCGTGAGTTTGGAAGTTTATATCTAACTTATGAGATATGAATTCACTTTTTAAATTGAGAATTGAAGAAAATAACAGTTTGGGAATATATTAATGCAATTTTTATGTTTATTTTTTAATTTGCATTTATTTTACTGAGTATGAAATGCTTGTCCTCAATGACTGCAGTCATTTCCGTGGACATGAACAAAAACTTATATTGAATTCAGTATGTGGCAGTACAACGCAGTGTCTATGTCATTTTAGCTTCAATTGCAGCCATATTATATAGAAAAATCGAAAATTCAGTTTGTTTTTAGCTTTAAGTAATTTTTTTGTTCATTAAACTTAAGATTTAGTGAAAGGTCAAGATGGGTGCCTCACGTCTGTGGCTAAGAAAGAACTTAAATAAGGTACTCAAATGTCTATTCTTACTTAATTGTGTGTAGCATTAGATTCTTACTGAATTGTGTGTAGCATTAGATACAAAGAGCCTAATTTTTTAAACTCAGGTTTCAAATATGAACATACCATGTTTTACAAGGATGAAACATGTAATTTCACACGTCTGTGGACATCACGTCCGTGGTTTTTTGGTCCACGGTTATGATTTTTGTGTCCACGGACATGACGTTTTAATTATATAAGAATAAATTGATTAAACATAAGTGAAGTGCATTATAGTAACATTATATGTTGCCGTGAACTAATATAATAAAGTAAAGATGAAATTTTATTAAGGTGGAACATATTAATAAAATATTTGTATGTTAATTTGGGGGGTTAAAACTTTTCTAAATGAAACATTATTAAATTAAGACTTACTATCAGAATAATTAATATTGATCTGGACCAATGCTATATTTTTAATGTAGTATGTAAGTGTAACTCAAATCCGAAGTTTCAAAAACAGTCATCGAGATTTTCACCCTGCAGTAAATCGTAGCTATTTGACAAAATATTGGCTTTTATGACTCATTGGCCACCTTTAGAAAAGTTTTTCATGTTTATATATTGTTTGTAGATTCATAGTTATTACGTCTTACCTCATAACTTGTTTTCAAATGTCCAAGTTATGTTTTTATAAAGTTATAGACTTAAAAACATAAAAGAAGCATTTTTATTCCTACTTTCCCAGTACATTGACCGGTGTATGTCGGACATGCATCTATGAAAGACTAAAAAAAAGGTTGTTTCGAAAGTATTTCGGTCTTTTACTGGTGGATGTCCGACATTCACCGGTTTCTGACATACACCGAGATAATGTGTATTAATATAAAAATAATTATTGATAAGCATGATTTTGGGCCGGTTTCACATTAACGGTTCCGTCAATATTCACAGGACTTACGGTGCCGGATGATCGTAGTAGCAATGTTAAACCAATGGGATCGTTCAATTGCGATGGAAGCAAAAAGGTGCTTACGGTTTTACCTGTGGTTTTCAATCAAGTAGTGTCAATCTTAAACGCTGCTTCAGTGTAGCTATATAAGGCAGCAAATTTTTTCCGCACTTCAAATTTAATTAATACCTCTACTTGATAGAAAACCACAGATTGAAATCGTAACTATGGTTTTCCGTTTCTGGTTATGGTTCGTCTATTCGCACGTGAAAGAGTACGATTCGGCTAATTTTCATGTGACAAATTCAATTAGCGTAACTTTGCCCCTGCAATCATCCGGCAGCGTAAGTCCAACAGCTAATATTGGCTGGGGAGTCCAGTCGGTTAAGGCGTTCGCCTTACATGCGGAAGGTCCCCGGTTCGGGTACGGGTATCGCCAAAATAACTGCCGACCTATAAACGGCCCGTGCAGCCAAAAAATGCCAGGCGAATAATATCCCGTGTAGGGGAGTGCACGTTAATGCTCCAAAGTCCCAACACTGAGTACGATGTCGCCCTTAACGGTTGCGTTGGGTGCCTACGTCGGGGCTCGTCACTTGACTGTGGTTCTAAATTATGACGCCAGTCGCCAATAGCTCTAGTGTAGCTCTAGTGCGACGATAATACAAACTTACCTTACCAACAGCTAATATTACCGGAGCAGTTGCGTGATAAAATAGACTTACAGTTTTATCAAAATAACATTGAAAAGTAGCAAAATAAGAGTGTGGTTTCCAGATACCTTTCTGGGCTGCATGCCAGGGGCTATTTTGTTAGTTTGTCCCACCGATTCTTTTTTTCTTTCTTTGTTTTTACGGGATGGGTTTCAACATTTACTTGTAAAGATGTTTTTTATGGCTTCTGTTTAAAGTAGTATGTGTGTTTATTAAGCGTAACGATATAGTTAAATTTAAAGAAAGAAGTTTATAGCCATTGAATAAACTTTCGTAATTTAATTTAAAATAACTTAATAGTTTTGTGGAGTTTCGAGAAGTAAAACTATGGTTTTAAAATATATGGTAAAATATTTCTACAAGTTATTGTGCTACCAAGACTTACCTTGTCAACTTTACAGGATAGTTAATATTTGATTTTATAATCTGTAGTTATTTTTAATAAAAAAAATCGAAGAATAAACGGAACGTGAAATTAAATTTCACTTTGAGTTGCAGTTTCCTTTGCAAAGGCATTAAACGATACGCACTTTACTGGTCCATGGAAGTGCTGAAACTATAACAAATTTACTAAGCTAAGTTAAGATGAAGCTATCCTATTAATATAACAAATTTACCTACTCAGACTAGATTCAGTGGATAATTATTTAACCTTTCTACACTGTTAAAAATTTGGTGCTAGGTTTCACCATAATATTGGTTGGTTTCACCATGATATTGGTTCCTAGTAGCTGCAACGGCTGAATGGTGAAATGTTTCACCTTTTTTTCGGTGTTTGGTTGAACCATTTTTCTGGATTTGGAATCCAAAAACCTGAGAAATGGTTCAACCGAATACCAAAAATATGGTGGAACGTTTCACCATTCAGCCGTTGCAGCTACTAGGAACCAATATCATGGTGAAACCAAGCACAAAATTTTTAACAGTGTACTTGGTTTCTTGGTGATTCATTCCTCGACGTTCTCCAAATTTTGGTGGCTTATGTCAAGCGGGAGTTAAGAACTTTAAACATCACCTAAAATAGCGTATTATGGACCACAAGAAAACGTTTAAGGAATTTCTTACCATAACTAATCAAGTAGAGGCATTGTTAAACAGTAGGCCATTGACTCCAATGTCATCAGACAACTTTTCAGCATTAACTGCCAAGTCATTTTTTTAAATTAGTCACTCTCTAAACATTTTGCCAAAATTCGACGTGGTGGATACCACAACTAATCGATTAATCTTGATGTCAGTTGCTTACTCAATTGTCCCGAATTATTTAGAAAAAATAAACGCTTGACTACTTTAATAACTTACGGCAGAGATCGAAGTGGCATTTTGATTGTCGTTGCTGTGGTTGTAGATCTTGTTTTAGTTTTAACTTGTTACTGTTTCTGCGTCTTGTGATGTGGAGAATTGTAACAAATTGATTATACGGAATAATTAAAAGCTTAATAAATATTTAGTCTAAAGGCTTCGTTTCTGCAATACTAGCTGCAACAGCTAAATTAAGATGAAACTAACTTATTAGTACAAAACATTTACTTAGGTAAATTAAGATGAAAGAAACTTATAAATATAACAAATATACTTAAGCTAAATTAAGCTGAAACTAACTTATTAATATATTAAATGTCAAGGAAATGTTTTAAAATTCAGAAACTTCTACATCGAACTGAAATTGACATTTATGAAAACGACAACTTTAACATTGAGACGTATTTAGCACGTTTCTGCAATTTTTTCTTGGAATTTACTGATATAATCTTTCAGTACTTAAGATGTTTGAGTAAAAAAATATGCATTCTAAGACGTTTTAAAAACTTGTATATATTTTGTATTAACTTAATATTTTTGCAAAACAAATAAGGAATAAGGATGCCGTACATAGTTCACAAAATTTCCTTTTTTATATGATGATATCACATTATCACCCTTTTTAAGATAACACCTTAACACTTCACAAGCACTTCAGCTGAGTACTTCAGCAAAAAAACTGAAAATGACTCATTAAAATTAATTGATATTGCAAGTTTACAAATCAAAGAGCATGAAACAGTACAAAAAGTCCAATTGATATAGCGAATAATTTTTTTAATCTCATTTGCGTAATTAAAATAACTCAATTTATTTTAATTCAGACATTTTGAGTGTATTATTATATTTAGCGAAATTGTTCCAATTTTTGGCTAATTATTTTTCGGACTTAACTTCTTTGATGAATATTTCTCTTATCAATTGATTTAATTAATTCATAAAAATGATTTTTTTTAGTTATCGAATATCTTGTGTTACTTCTTTATTAATGAAAATTTTTAGTAATTTCGAGTTATCTAAATACAAGCTACTTTGGGTAATTTATTTCATAGGACGATTTCAGGAAAGAGATTATATTTCTCCTTTAAATTACTTTTCTTAGAAAATAATGAAAATTACTGCGTTTTCTTTAATCTATTGAATTGCATTAGGTTATTTTTGTAGAAAAGTTAATAAAATTGTTATAGTAGTTTAACATTAATAAAAATAAAGTCAAATTAACCAATCGTAAACAACTAAACTATGTTGAAAAGAAAACAAAATGACATTAAAACATTTATATTCCAAAAACATTCTTCCAAGATTAAAAAAATGTTTTTATTGTTATTGTTTATGGATGCGAAGTAGTTAAACAAATATATTAATAAACAAGGTAGAAAAATCAAGGCTTAGTTTTGATGTTTAATTCTATTAAATAGTTGTTTATCTTGAAACGATACAATTAATTTGATATTTTAGTTTTACTAATTACTTAGTTTTAATGATGTAGTACGCATAGATAACGTTTAAAAAAAAACTCCATTCAAAGTAACACTAACAAATTCTAATGAAAACAGGATGTTATAGAGTATAACTTCCATTTTCATTTTTCATTTTTTGCAAGGCACTTAATTACAATGTTCTGTTTAATGATCTTTCTTTTTGAATATTACTTGCTAAAAGAATGCACCAAAATTAGAATGTCTTATGAAACAGACTGTTTATTAGTATAATTGCATTTCTAAATTCAAGATTTATGTTCATGGCACGTATAATATTTACTAAATTTCTGTTAATAAATCTTGTCATATATGAGAAATCCAATATAACCAAAAGCAAATAACAAAGATCTATGACCCAAAAATTTAAATAAAACTGTACATTTAACAGTATGCACTTTTTTATAATTCCTGCATTAAACGTTATCAATTTTAAATCAGATTATAGAATAGTTCTATTGAGTAAATGGATGTACTACATCTTCGACTCTAAGATTCTTAAAGTTACAAATACGTTAAACTTCCATAAGTCTAAAATGAGACCAATTACTTAATCAATTGTAATAACATTGGCAAATGCTAGTGCGTTAAATAATTAAATAAACTGTGACACTTTCAAAATCACTATTTTTTAATTCTCTAAAACGACGTTATTCATTTAAATCATACTGAATTTATGATATGAGACACATGCTAGATTAATGTAACATAAGTTACAAATCATTAACCTTCCTAAAACATTGCCAGACTCACATACTTTAAAGGCACCATTTTAACATTTGGAAGCAGCTCCAAAAAGAGCTTCATTCGACCCGCAAACTTTTTTTTTTAATAAAATCTACTACGAAAGGAATGTGATTTCCACACACACAAGGTAATTTACCGCCCTTTTCAGAGAGCTAAAATTAGAGCACTTACAACTAAGAGGATAGGAAACTCGCCGGTGGATGCCGAACGGGAAAAACTAAACTCTGTCATTTTGAGCCAGAGGGGTTTAACTAGTTACGTCCGAATAAATGACAGATGGACGAATAATGGAAGCATTTTAACCTTCGGCATCAAGGTATAGGGGCTCAAATTCTTCTTCTGATGTGATATTTTTCGGTGTTAGAATTGACTTAAGCACTATTTATGGGTCTAATTTGGCCGTTGTATAGTATAAATCCATAGCGTTCTCAAAAAAAAAAAAAACATAGCAATACTCTCAAAGAATTCGAATAACGCAAAACACTACGATCTGTTTTCATTTTTAATAATTATAGTAGAATAATTTTGATAATTAGCCACAAAATCACAGTTTTGTAAATTATAATTATATTTTTGGATATGAATTCGCTTTATCTATACAATGAAACCTATTTGGCTCCTTTAACTATCAAGATAGGAACAGCAGTTATAAAAAAAATAGTAACACAAAAATAGCCTTCAGCTAAACGTTGAACTATCTGGTTAAATATTTTAAGGTAAGAACAAAAGTAATCAAATACTGCAAAAGTATTGTCAACCCTCTTTTTTTTAATCCTCACTTTGATCCACCCACTACCTCATTAAACCAATCTGATTATTACGGTTGAATGAATTTAAAATGTCTTTTTTAAGCAATGATGTACTGTAAAACTAATTCTATAAAGGAATAAAATATTAGGAACAACTAAAGTGCACGATAATTTAATAACCCCTCCCGCGTAACCAACACTTTATTATATCTACTTTTCAGTTGCTGCTTGTTTGCCATAAATAGCCTTTTGCAAATAGAGTTATGCATTAATTTTATATATTGTGAAATTAAACTTATCTCATGAAAGCTCGTTATTTACTTTTTCTCATTCACAAAAAGGCAAAAATTTTGTGCATATAGAGTTAAATGCCTGCACGTAAAAAAATCCATAAATCTTAAGAGAGTTTTAGCAAAAGGCTGGTTAATGGTAACCTTAGGTATACATGCAATTAAAAAGATATTTAAGTTTATGATATCCTAGTTGAATAAAACGGACTTAAACCTCTCTTGCCCATAGGCCCAGAACTAATAAATGACCTAGGCCATCGACATATGAAAAAGTACGTTATTCTCAGATGGTAACGCCCACACCGATGAAAAATGTCGCTGCTCGGTAAAAAAAAAAAATTGTACCTGCGTATGTATCAATGTGTTTTGGCGTTTCACTCGGTCATTCAAGCAAAAGAAATCAAAAACTGATACGTTTCTTGTAAGTGAAAATCTGACTTATGACACGTTGCAATATATTTTTTAGTTGTAAGTTGTAATAGAAAATAAATAAAAGAGTTCGGCAAAGATTCTTAGGTAAACCAACAATTTCGACTATCCTTATATACCTAACTTTTATGTATTGTTCATAAATACTTTAGAAAAATATTTGGCCACGTATGCAAGTAGCATGCATCAACATGTAATATATGTCTTAAAAGGCAAAACAGTTTCACCAAAGATTCCTTATTTACTCAACGTTTCCCTAAACCTGCGTCAACACAACTAGAATTTCCTACCAATTAATGAAAATCAACCATTTTAATGTTATATAAAATTAGCTAAATGGATAAAAAAATGCTCAATTATTTGAGTATTAAGGCATTATATTCCTATATTTAATGTTTCAGTGTAGTTACTTGAACAATATATTTTTTCGTTATTGAAGGCAGTGTCATTGAATGCATTAATCCGATTCATTTTTATTCCACGATGTTTGTCTTTCAGTTAAGCACAATAATCAAAACAGATATTTTTTTTAATTTTACACTTTTCAAGATGCGGATCACATAAAAAATGTAAACCATCCTTGATAGAATGCAAAGCGTAATTATAAATTATGAATTAATTAATACTAAAACAAATGATGCAAATGAAACATCACAATATTCCTCTTGTACTTTCTTTCCCTATTACTGTCTGATTCAAAAATCAGTTAACTTGGGTAAATATATTTTATTTGTCTGGGTAAATATATTTTACTTGCATTCAGATTCACGACTTGCCCTAAAATTCTTTCTTTAATTTCTTCCAAGGAAAAACTAAACACTTTAAAAGCAAAATTCGATTATTCATTAACCGGTAATGACGTTATTCTCCACTCCCCACCAAAATAACATAACATTGTAAAGGAAAAGGAAAAAATTGGACATAAACTATTGTAATGAACAACTATGTGCATATACCATGAATAATCTGTAATTATTGGTGGTACTACCATCAAACTTGAAAAATAATGATAAATTGAAAATGATATTTAATATTTTCTATTTCCAACAAAAAAAATCACGATTTTAGTACCAACAAGTTAAAAGTAACTTTAATCCTAGTTAATGATCAAATTTAGAGATTTTTTTTAGATAAAATCTTTTCTCATGACAACTTACTATTATAAACGTAAGGACAACGCAGCTTGAAATACACTGTTATTAAAACGCGTAGGTTTTTACTTCAACAAACTTTATTAAGTATTTTTAAGTAAAAAAATATTCATCTAAGCTCAATATTTCATTTATAATCATTAAAACTCAAAACTAGATTGGCTATCTCTTCGCAACTTGCGTCATTCATCATTTTAAAACATATTTCGAAACTGATGTTTATCAGTAAAGAAACATTAGCTGACATCTTTTATAATCAACTAGTGTTGCGAAGTGGACATAAAACTTGGAAAAAAAGCTAGTTAAGTCGGGTACTAAAGCAAACAAATTTACTTTATCAACCTAACAAGGGGATCGCCTTAAACAAGCAGACAGGAAGCCAATTACCTGAACAAGGCGCCGTAAGGGATTGAAAACGCTAAGAATTAAATTAGCTTCTTTAAAAGTTTGAATTTCCTTTAAAAAGAGTAAAAAGGAACAAAAAATACTCTGTTTTCGAAAATTGGGTTATATATTAATTTGTTTTTAGATGTTTTATTGTTAGAGTAGCGAACTCGTGTTATGATGGCAGAGGCTGCTCGTTGTGAAATAATGGTGACATTGTTAGAAATTTAAAATTTATGATGCCTTGTTATAATTTTTGACGTCGCATGAAATATTGCAGTTTTCGTAACAATATAGTTATACTATATTATAAATTGCAAGCATTTTGGGGAAAATAATGGTTTCATTTTATTAGATTGTATTTGCAAAAAAAAACTGCATTAAATATTTGAAGTAAAATTTGGGTAAATGAATAAACCAAAATTCCACTTAAGGGGGAATAAGCGCGCTGGATCGCGGGTCTCCAAACTCAAGTACCTCAGTGTTAATCCAATGGAAAAAAAACTATTTTCTCTGCCACATTTCTCCGGCTGTATTGAATATTTTTACAAACGGTTGTTTTAAAATAATAAATGTAGATAACTTACAGGTCTATATCTTCCCACTTTTTGAAATTACTTCGAATATTTTGTGTAAAATTATTTATTGAAATTTTTTTTAACAAATATCCAAACCAATTTCAAAAAGTGGGAAGGTCGGGACCAGTAAGTCAGCTACATTTATCACAAAAAAAATCCGCTTGCAAAAATATTCAATACAGCTGGAGAAATGTGGCAGAGAACATATTTTTTCTCCATAGGATTAACACTGATGCACTTTGCTTTGGAGACCCCCGGTCCAGCGCGCCCATTCCCCCTTAAATAAATGAGCAGAATTAAATTAGTAAAAAGTATAAGTGCAGTGAATTAGACCTTAATTTTCCTTATCAAACTAAAAATAAAAGGAAATATCTATTGTCTAATGTTTAAACTTGAGTATTGTGATATTTGAAGGATTTAGTTGGAAAACTCATATTCTCCAAAGTATAAATATAATATAGGGTCCCGTTCATTGGCGACTTCGTAAAGGTAGGTACCAGATACCTTATGTCATACCTGCATCGGGTGCCTAAAATGTGATTCTATAATGTTTCATCATTTGTTTATTAAGAAAACGGTACACAGCGATCTTTCCTTAGCTTACTTTCCTTTTCTAATTTGAAAATATTCAAGTAAAAAACAATTGAATCCATTCTGCGTATTATATCATTACATTAGAGACTATTTTTTACAAGTGTTTGTTGTAACATGTGTTACATATAAAAGTGTTACAAGTCGTCAAAGGCATTTTGCATACTTTGAAAGTAGTTTATAAAATTACATATAAAAGTATTACAAGTCGTCAAAGGCATTTTGCATACTTGAAAGTATTTATAAAATTACATATAAAAGTGTTACAACTCGTCAAAGGCATTTTGCATACTTTGAAAGTAGTTTATAAAATTACATATAAAAGTGTTACAAGTCGTCAAAGGCATTTTGCATACTTTGAAAGTAGTTTATAAAATTACATATAAAAGTGTTACAAGTCGTCAAAGGCATTTTGCATACTTTGAAAGTAGTTTATAAAAATGGGAAAAAATAAACAAACTGCAAAGCGTGTCAATAATATTCTAACCCTTGTATGCACTTCTCTCAGTATAAGCTTCTCACGCGACAAAAATATAAACAACATTTTCAATTTTTTGTTAAAAATCGATAATTTACCTAAAAAAATAATTTCTAAAAATAACCTTGCGCACTGTTAAAAATTGCGTGCTTGGTTTCACCATGATATTGGTTCCTAGTAGCTGCAACGGCTGTGTGGTGAAATGTTTCACCTTTTTTACGGTGTTTGGCTGAACCATTGTTCTGGATTTGGAAACAAAAACCGGAGAAATGGTTCAATTGAATACCAAAAATATGGTTTAACGTTTCACCACACAGCCGTTGCAGCTACTAAGAACCGTATTTTTGGTGAAACAAAGTGCCTAATTTTTAACAGTGCGTAAACAGTTCATGTAAACCTTAAGGAAAATAGTTTTATGCAATGCAATCCCTAATATACAATGCAATTTCAAACAAAAAGCATTTTGGAAAGTATATGTTCTGTTATTTTTCTTATTTAGAAGATTCAAGAATATTCCATAGTTAGTTTCTAACATAAGCTCATGACGACAATGTAAAAAATATTAAAACGAAAATCTGCTATACAATTACTATTCAAAATAGTTTCTATAATTTGTACTGACATTTTTGCATAAAACAAGCATCATTATTATACGCGCAAGGATTTTTAACATCATTATCTTAATTGTAATAAAATACAAAAATGTAGCTAATTATCATGGGTATAATTTGCTACATAAATGATTATGAAATACAGTGCCATTTTATACTTCTAATTGTACAGCTTTTTATTTAAATGCTGAATTGTTTAAGTAATTAGCCGCCGTTGGATGATAAAATTGAACTTAATTCGTGTTTTTCAATTGCTTTAAAAAATACAAATGAATTCCAAAGAAAAAAACAACTCAGCCATGACTGCATTTTTTTCGTAATTCATTTAAACCCTAATCCTTTATGATGCAACACAAAAGTTTTTAATTTTTTTTTAAACTTTTTTTTCATTGCGTAAACAGATTTCATATTCTATTGAATGCATTCAATAATTTCCACCAGAAAAATTCACCAACAAGAAAAATAACCATTGTGTAAGAATGTATAAAAAAAATCGTCGAATTATTTTGTATAAGTATGAAAAATGCCTGTAACAAAGAAACGGTTACGCACTCCCGTAAATAGAATTTCACTGAAACTAAGTAAAGCGACAAGGGAATAAAGCTCATTAATTTCGCGGGTTTTTTCCTAAATAAGTGAATATTTTCTTTCAAAATAATACATCCGAAAAGCATTTAAACTCTTTTAAGCATACTTAATGGTCTTCGGGTCAAAAAGGCATTTTGCGTTTTAGTATTAACAATCATTACTCTTTGTTCGTCCCATTACATTATCTGAATTCGCGCTTTTTTTATTTTGTTTTCTTCCAAGAAAATGTCTTTTATTTTTATTTTTTTCTTCTGGAAAATGTCAAATCCATTTTATTTAAGAGAATTTCAGTGAGTTTGAGTTTAAATCACTAAATTTACTTTAAAGAAGAACACGATAATTGAAATTTCTATAAACAGGTGGCTAAGAAAGCGATAAGGTACTGTATTTTTGCATAAAAATCTGATGATTAGTTTTAATTTACATTTCTTATTTTTTAGTGCAGTTAGCAACTCGGAGTAGTTTGTTATTAACAAATATTAGGAAAATGCACTGCTCAAAACAATTTGGGGAGCATTTTGAGTACTTTCGTTAACCCTTTCAGTTCCAACTTTTTATTTGCTATTCTAAAAATCTAAAATTTGTGAAATAGATTCATTATGCATCCAAAATGAAATGGTAAAAAACAGGGGGGGGGGAGAATCTAAATTTTTTAACTAAAATTTAAGGGGGGAAATTTGGAATCATAACTTTTGAATAAATTATAACAATATTCTTTTCAAAACTTTATTTGTAAAAAAAAGACAAAATCAATTTTTAAAAATCTAAGAATGCAAGCGTGAAGAATTTAGGGTCAATTTATTTCATAAAATTTTTTGGGAGTGAATTTTATTTTATCATCTTTTTCATATTTTCATTTAATTAAAACAAGTATTATTTAATTCTTCAAAAGACATGATTCTTCCATCTAGCGATAAATAAGAGCGAGCTCAACTTAGTGAAAAAAAAATCGCAAGCTGATGATTCCAAATGGAATATTTGGGGGTGAAAGGGTTTAAACCATGCGCTCCCCTAATTGTTTTGAGCAGATTAAAAAATAGATGATATTTATAGACTTTTATGATTAAGATTCAAGAATAAAAAGCTCGCATGTGAATTAAAGCGTTTTCGACATTTTCCAAACGTAAACGTTGTACGGATGCTAGGATTTGACTAAAGAAATTTTGTATAATTAGTCTTCCAACTGCAAATAAATTAGATATAAGTAGACGAAGAATAATATTAATTCAATTTGGGGAAGATAATTAATGAAAATAGTCAATTTTGGCTTAAAGGACAACTGAATGCTGTGTTTGGCGAATTTTTTCTAATGTGTATAAATCTTGTAAGTAAGCCGTTTTAGGTAACTTTCACAAACCTACTTGATGGATTACTTGTTTTCCGGAAAGAATTTCAGTAAGTATTTTAGTAACAGAGAAGTAGGCTATTTTAGTTCTTATAGAACTTTTTGCTAATGTTTTAAATAAACCTAATTAATTTTTTTCAGCCAAAAACAATAGTAATGCTAGTTTATACTGATATGAATGGAGGTAACTTCCAATTATTTTAACTTTGTATGTAATTCTGAAATTTTTATATCAATGTATTCGAGTGTTAAATGAACTTTACTCCAAATATTATTTTTAGACAAATAAAGTTTGTCAAGCCATTTTTGATGTAGCAATAGCCTAATAAATAACTTGAAATTAAATTTTAATGCAAATTCAATAGGAAGTTTGCCGATAGACAATAGTCAGATGACCTTCCAGACGTACAGACAGACAAACAAAAAAAGTATGAAATGTGGGTCTCTGAGATCATATCTTTCTAACAAAAATAGAATTTTTAAGATCCGACTGATAGAACCGAAGGTGGTACGGACAGACGGACAGGCTGGCGGACAGAAGGATATCGTCAGTCAATACCTACTTTTTCATTTTTTTAATTTTTCGAATAAAAAAAAATGAAATGTAGACAAATAATAAGTTTAATTATGTCATACCTTACTCACAAAAAAGACGGTTAGAGTGGATTTGGAAGGAAGTACAGACGGACGTGTGGACGAAAATATTCCTGATGTCAATATTTGCCCTTCCCTTTTTTTTAATTCTTTTGAATTGAAAGAAAAAGGTCAAATTGCAGTTTAAAAGCATTCTATGATTTATTCACATATTTATTGTTGTGATTTAGAAACAGCACTTTATCTTATTATAATTTATCCAACAATTGTTAAATTTTATCAAATCATTACTTAATTAAAAATATTCAAACTAATATTTATTGTTGTTGGCTCAATGTGTTAATTAGAACTTACAAGCTTATAAGCACCCATCCTCTGCAACTTTTTAGTATTTAAATTTTTATCAACAATGTTGAAAGAATTTTTCAAAATCATTAATATTTAAAAAATCAACAAAAATGCTTCAAATTGTTATTGAAACAAGATAAAAATTTTTATCAAAAACTCATTTACTTTTATATTTAAAAAAATCATTCAGATAACTAAATTATTTTATATGTTGCTTGTGCTTCAAATGATGTTTAATTAGAAAACTTACAAAGCTTTATAATGCACCCATCCCCTCTGCACACATTTTTTATGCTAACATATTATGCTAACAGATAAAAATATAAAAATACCTATTCACAAAATGCTTAACATTTTACACTAAATATTTTTAAAACCAGAATTAAAATTTCCACGCTGGGTGCTTTCCTCGATGAACACCTGTGTCTTTACTCACGATCTTTAACAAGATATTAAAAAATAACTCTTAAGTACTTTCTAGGGTTTAGCATAAGAAGATTTTGTTAATTCAAAAGGGAACTCAGCCCCAAAGCTTTGTGACAATTCATTCACTAATAGAGACTGGGCCGCGGTGGGCATAGGTGTCATACTACTGAAATAAATTTAGCAGTTTCTGTCAAAAATCCTTCCGTTCTAAAAGAAATGGACCATGCAGAAGAAAAAATTAAAAAAAAAACTCTGGGGTATACGGCGCTGGCGTACGTTAAATCTGGCCTTACAATCAATGCAATCAATGTCTTGCTTTTGGCTACTATGCCTGCCTCGTAACTTAATAGTGATCCAAAATTGCGAGACTTATTGCTAATCGTCAGAATTTAGCTGTAATACGACGTATTTCAACCAAAACAAAACCATTCACTAAATTTGAGCTCGTTATGACGAAACACATACAAACTATAAAGTGATAGTTTTTCAATTATATAAGACTATAGGCGAATCTGTCTATTGGCAAAAAAAAACTCCTTTACACAAAATTCTGTATATTCCGACTACGCAGTCATTGCACTCTAGGTCTCCCAATAATAACAATATATCTTTAAAAAAAGAGTTACTAAAGAAACTAGTTAAACCAGTTGCAAGTTTTAATATCGTCCCTTTTCTGACCGTTTCCCAATATTTTGACTACTACTATTACATATATATTCCGGCTTGTGTGCTTGATCAGAGACCCGCTTATATAAGCCTTCGTCAAGTAATAAAGACACAGAAATAATTTTTACTGTCACAGAGAAAGGAATATACACCCAGGGCGAAGGCGGGAATCGAACCCGCACCCGTTACAATGCGCAGACTGCTAGCTTAATGGTCCAAACCACTCGGCCATCCGGGCCCCCTGTTTCCCAATATTTTGAATGTCATCAGTGTCGTGAATGCGTTGTTGGATTATATATCTTAAGTCAGGTCAAATTTTATTTGCCAATAAATAACTTTTGTCAGCTTTGAACAACAACAAATCAACTATTATGGGTACCAATAGTATAAACTAAAAACATCAAGTTATATTTCGTATCAATATTTCCTATGTTTTATGCGAGGAAATTCAAAGTGCAGACCGACGGGACTGATAACCCCTAGTTTCAGACAATATTCTTTTAGTACTTTTCGGTTTATCGAAATTACCTCTTCTTTACCGCCCTCTTGTCATCACAGCATTAACTTTACCAAATGACATAATTAGCATTTTAAAATGTTAGAGGCTGGTGTTGTTTTTTAATAACTCCTTTAAAGTAGAATTTTTAGCATAAAGATATTAGGAAACACAAGTTTTTAAAAATGTATCTTAGAAACTTTTTAAACTTGCAAAAGGAAAATGCTAATGCATATTACCAAGCCGGAATATTATTTGAATGCCTTATCATAAACATACAAATTATATTTAAAATAGTAGCTTAACTTGGAGAGTTTTTAAAAAATTAGATCATATCTGAATGTCAATTCAGTAATGATATATTTTTATAATTAATATGCTTAGTTTAATATAAAATATGATAACTGCTGTTCTGCAAAAATGTTGGACGATCTTTTCTTACTACACTTAACTGACTCACTTTGATATGTATCTTACAATTAGTTTAATCTCATCAGTTATTAATTTATTTATTTTTTTGAGTTAGTCACTTTTTAACCACTTTTCTGCCTTCATTATTTTCTAAATAGTTTTGTCAACTTCATTGCAACGAAGATTGTTGCAACTTTGCTGGATAACTTTTTATGTTGTTGTTAATATAAAAAAATAATCTTCAAATTGTGTGAAAAAAAATTTTTTTTTACTCTGAATGTTGGAAAAATTGAAACACCCATCTATCAATGGGTCCGAATATTTATCAGCTGGAAGGAGATTCATGTCTAAAAAAACAGAAGCTCCAAAAACGAAATATTTTTAAGAACAGTATTAAACAGTTTCGAAAAATGAAAATAATAAATAACAATAAGGATTTTTTGGTAACGAACCCCTTCAATTGATTTATATAATGATTTCTTGGACTTAAAAATTTCTTCTCGATAAGAATATCTTAGAATTACTGTTATCCAATATCTATTTATGAACTACAAAAATTGCCCCTTCCAATTATCAATTAATTCAATCTCCTACACAATTTCCAAGAAGTATTATTCCATTTTTACATCAATTTATACTTAATATTACTCACATAACTACATTCAAAGAAACAGCAAATCTAAAATTCATCGCATCATTTACCACAAAACACCATCTCCAGACAATAAAAACACCAGTAAAATATCCTTTCGGCAGACAGAAAAGATATCTCGTTATCCTCAAAGGAGACAGATAAATCGAGACAAACAACATTGATTATTGAACATGCGAAACATAAGAGAGAACTTACCAGGCTAAATGACGGGCGCAAGACAAATAATCAGCTATCAGACATAAAATTAAATGGCATTAATATAAATACTCAATTGTTGTTGCAAATGAAGATGAGAAAAAAAAAATATATACTCTGCAAAGCGTTTAGTGAAACATTACTCCATAAAATGGTGGCAGCTGTTTCCAGTTTTATAAAATAATGTTTCACAACAAAGGTGAAGTAAACTTGCACCAAAATGAAGTAAGCTTACACCACAAAAAATAGGAAAAACAATAATCATCGTAAAGTTACACAGTTTTTTACAGTGAATTACCGTGGTTCAAAATAACGTTACACTGTTTAAATTAGCTTGACCTCTACACTGTTAAAAAAAACCTGAAATTTCAGGAGAAAAATTACTGATTTTAACGGAACTTTCCCGTAACGACTGAAAACGGGTTTTTTCCTTCTGAAAACAAGTTTTTCCTTCTAAAAACGGAAAATGTCCGTAAACCACGAGCGAAGAGATGAAAACGGAATTTTCCCGTTTTTAGAGCTGCCATACTTTTATTACCCTATCGTAGAATTGGCGATAATGCACTAAGAATACACACATCGAAACTCGAACATCCCAAATACCTGTATTACCAGGCCCGTCCGTGGCCGAGTGGTTAGGACATCAGCCTAGAAATTCAACCTTCTTAGGAGTGCGGTGGTTCGAATCCCACCCACTGCCAGTAACTGTATTACCTGTACGGGGAAATGCAAAATGGTTTTTTTTTAAATAACGGAGAAGTAAGAAACGGAACTTAAGTAGAAACACGGGAAAATGCAAAATGGAAAATTTTAACAACGGAGAAATAAGAAACGGAACTTCTGTAAATACACGGGAAAATACTTAACGAAACGGGAAAGCCTCGGCAACTCTGCTGCCGGTACTTTTCCCGTTAATTTCAGTAATTTTTTTTTACAGTGTAGCAAATACCAGTTTTTCAATTTAAACATTTTATTATACATTCTTTACATCGTTAGAAATCAAGTACTGTTTTAAGTAACTTTTTTACTACACAGTTTCTTTATAAATCAAAGAAGACTTATAGTAAATTATTTATAATTATCTATTGTGGCATTGCAAGGTGACCCTCATTGTCATTTACAAAAAAAAATTCACTTAACACCTAGTTTATAGTTAGAACCCTATTTTCCATTTATTGCTTTAATAACGTTTGCATGAGCAGATAATAAAATTTAGGTTAAAAATACTTATTAATTAGTGTAGCTTTTTTACAAATTGCGTTCTCAATTACCCTACTTCAAATAACTGATTGCTGTTAGATCAACTAGCAATTGATTTTTTAATTAAAAGTCTTATTTCCTTTTCTAAAATTTGTTTAATCGTCTACAATAGATTTTAAATCACTTTCAAAGGACTTTTACGATAAATTTTTATATTTTATAATTATGAAATAAGTTTAAAAAATGTTTACAACAAATAATGTATACTTTTCAAATATTAATAAAGATAATTCATTGAATTTACAGAAAAATGAAAAAATATAAAGCTACTATCTTACATAAATTATTATATAATTAGGTAATCATCTTATATAAGTAGGTAACAAATTAATTTCTGTAAATGACTCCTGCACAATTTTTTATTGCAGTGATATACAAGTATTAAAATAATCAAATTATTAAAATGATATTTATCGTAATTTTCAATTATAGAAAAACAGAGCTGAAAAATGAGAAATTTGTACAATGTAGTAATTATAAATTAGCTTCAAATAAAAAAAAATCCAATTCATTTTCTTTTAATTCAAATTATTCTTATATTAGAAAGTTAAAATAATCAAATTATTGAAGTAATATTTATTCCAATTTTTAAGAATAGCAAGTCAGACCTGAAAAATTAGAATTTTGTACAAAGTAGTAATTAGGAAATAGCTTTTAATAAAAAATATATATATTTCTTTTAATTCAAATTATACTTAAATATATGCATACATTAGAAATTTAAAATAATTTGAATTTGAAATTGCATACACGGTTATGTATCGGATGATTCTTCAATGTGAAAACTAAAAAAAAATATTTAATTTATATAAAATAAGCAGACAAAATAACAATTAAGATTTTACAATACTTCAAACGTTCTTTTTTTATGATTATATGAACATTTAGTCAATTATGAAAAAATACATTTATTTTGACGAATATTCTGTTGAAATTTTATTATTTTATATTACGAATATTTATCTCTGCTAAATTTAATTTCGTTGATATTTGGAGTAGTTTATAAATAACATAAGTGCATATAATAGTCACAATTGTTTTGCGTTATTAGACATATTAATATTCTAATTGCAATTAGAATTACCTAAAAAATTATTTTAATATGTTACTAAAACATGGGTTTATTTAATTAATTATCTGAGAATATCCACGTTTATTTTGTCCATAGGGACATTCAGTTCTTCTAAAAGAACTTATCATTTTTAAAACTCATAATTTTTGTAATTTTATTATGCTTCTGAATTTAAATTGCTCTATTGAACAATAAAAAAAATCCCCGTGTACCAATTTAAACTATTAGGGAATATTTTAAAACCATATAAATTGGAGATCTAATTCTTTATTTCTGATGGGTGTTTTCTTTAAATTAATGAATTTAAACAAGTTTATACTTTTGTCAATTTGCTTAACCCTTAGAGACTCTTAATGGACAAGTTGCATGAAACGCGAAATTCAGAATATGTATGTTTTTCTGGTACATTAGAAGCTGCAGATTCCGAATATAAGGTTCAATATTCACAAATATGTTTAATTTGTTCAAAAAATTCATTTAAAATTTGCCGAAAATGTACGTAACTGAAAACAGCACTGACGTCAACTGTTATGATTTTGGCGATGTTTCGATCTATGCTTTAATGCACTTTTTAAAATAGTAAACCTTACAATTTCTGCGAAACCTCATTAAAAGAAGAAGAAAATATTATTTTTAACCAGTTCATATCAAGGAATTTTAATAGCTGGTTCCAAGTTTGGTTGTTAGTTAAAATACACACACTAGAGCGCGTATGAGCTATTGCAGAACTATTGACTGTCGGATCTGATCGGAATAATCGGGTGAAATCGTTCATCGTTTGAAGAAATTAACCGGAATGAACATAACATGTTTCTGTAAAATAGCATAACTTTTTTAAGAGTTTGATAAGGATGAAAGCACGTTTCACAGTTTCAATGCGATACAGTCAAACGTGATACGAAATAACACGCCAAGAACAAAAAAAAGCCAACCGTGACGTCATCTGTTATGCTAAGAGAGGTTTAACGGGAGTGACGTATCATTACTTTAAAAATGAATTTAAAAATAAATCTATCTTTAAAACCAGAAATACTTGAGTTTAAAAGGTTTTTTAATATGCTTAATCGAATAAATATGTTTGTGGAAAACGCTGTAATTGTCCATTATAGCTATAAACTAGGAGTGTAAAACACCACATGTTTTAAGACAGCTTGACAGACGAACACCAAACTTCAAAAACCACTTTTCAACCACTTTCAACCTCCAAAACTTGAAGAAAACATACTCCTATTTCGTAATTTCGACTGCACTGCTTTCATTACCTTATATATAATATTAGATAATGAAAAGTTTTTTTAAAAAAAATCGATTCATATTAGTCTTTTAATTAAAAAAAAGGATTTCAATTGGCTGAAAATATGTTGTTTAAGTCAAGTATTTAAGTAAAATAAGATATTCATCAACAATGAAAATCAATTCTTTCTAATTAATACTGTATATTGCTTTGGCTAATTTTAAAATATGTATTTATAAACAGTGAAATAAATATCTACAAAACCACGGTTTCAATAATTTTATGTATTTTTAATTTAATAATTTTATGTATTACTTAATTAATGATGAGCAGGTTAACATCTAAGCCTCTATTTTTCAAAAACTTTCAAAAGAGCAAACAGTAAGTCTATGTTAGCATTTTGCTTCCACGACATTTGACAATGGATAAAAAGTAGTTAGGTGTCTGAAATGTTTAGATTCTTATCTATTGTGACATCAACGATGTCTATTAAAATTGGCATATAATTAATTTCCTTTTAAACAAACTGAAATACATAAATATTTTAGTTCCTCAGTGTTTTAAGAAATTTCTAAGAGTACAAATAGTCAAATAAAAATATTTGTGGATGATGCTGTAATCTTATAATACTGTTTCCAATTTGTATTTTGAAAAGTATTAAAAGAAAGTTTTAAAGTATATTTTTGTCAGTAAATAATCTAACAATGGTTTTCATCACCCCAATGTCGTAAAACACCTTTTCGATATCCTTTTGACGTTGCGATACCGATTCTTCGTACATAAATGATTGTACGACATGGTGTCGTATCGACTAGTGCGTTTCAAGACAACTTCTCCAATGAAAAATAATAATAATAATAAAACAGAGATTTTTTTATATGAGGCTACAAAAGGCATTTATTTCATTTCCTTTATTATTCAATCATATTTACAAATGTTTTAGAGTATTTTTTATAAACATTGTTTTAAAAATTGCGTATGTTATTAGTAGATCCACCTTTTCTCATTAGTTTAGACAGCGCGCACCATCGAAGGTTGAGAATGTGTGTATTTGTGTAGCGAAAGCCATAAATTAATATCCCTGACCAATTACTGTATGTTTAGTCAACATTCTAGTGACTATATCTGAAGGTACTGAGTTATCCTGAAAACAAACTTTATGTTCGAAGACGCATTTATTGGAATAGATTAAACTTTTCATATTAATTTACTTTTAGATAAGTAAAAGTACAAAATAATGAATAAAAAAATTCCATTTAAAAATAACAGGTCTTTCAACACAAATTTCAAAGTAAAACTTTCTGATATCTTTCTTTTCTTATCTTTCATTAAACTACATTCATTTCAAAATATAATTTGTAAGGTCTCACAAAAACCTCTATAAAAATGCTTCGAAAAATAAGGTTTTAATGAGATTTTGTATGATGAAGGTTATATCCCACTTACTGTAGCTAGATTATTCATCATCAAAAGGCAAACATAAAACTGCGTCTATTTTTACCTCTGGACTAAAAATATTAACGTGGTTTACCTTATTTTAGGATTGGAAACAAATTGCCTTTTTTTTTAAAGACACAGGCAAGTTATTTTTTTTTAGTTCATTATAAAATTTGCGTTGAATATATGTGTGGGTTAGGTTGAAATTTTTCGTTTCAAGTTGGAAACGTCGCTTTCTTCAAAACCCCAAGTGAATTAAAAAAAAATTTTAGTTTATTAATAATTTGCGTATAAATATGAGTAAGTTAGAATTTAATACTGGAGTCCAGAATTCTCAGTTTTAGCACAAAAAAAATAAGTCTTTGTTCCTTGGCATCTTTTGACATGGGAGGTTTCTTCATTGTTTCGACACATACTGCAATGACAAGTCAAGTTGAGGTTATGTAATAAAATATTATTTAATTTGCGAAAGAAAATAAAATAAGCAATTTCAGCAAATAAAGTTTCATTAGAGTAGTAATACTCTTTATTTAGCGAATTTGCCGATTAATTACGTTATTTCTATACATCTATCCTAAAAGGTAAGTACATTTTGTAGCATGTAAATGCAAGCCGTGGCTAAAAACATGCCCCGCATGACTGATAGCTTTCCCTGATTGCAAAAGGGATGGGCAAATTTTCAACTATTTTGGAAGATGTACCACTTTAAAACATTTTGTTGCTTTTTATGTGCTTGTATTGTTAAAATAATAAAATATATACCCATAATCAGGTAAAATTGGTTTAAAAAAGGCCAGTTTACTAACCATTGTTATTTAGGCCATTATCGCTTAGTCACTTAAAATCAAGAATTTTTGTAACTCCCTTTGTGTGACTGTAGTTGTCTCTTTTCAAGGATTGTCTAAATATTGATAGATTCCAAAAAAAATCATTCGCATGCACTGAAGTTGTGAGATGATTCTCTTTTTTTCTGAGCCAGACAATTTACTCAAAGTTTTGGTGCAGCATGGCATATTCATTTTTAGTGCAATTATTCACGATTAATTGGAATTTTAAGTTTTGGATGCTTTTACTTTACTAAATCAGTTCTTGACAGCTATTAGAGCAATGTATATATCGCTTCAGAATGGTACGATTTTTGTCAGCTTTCTTTTTATAACTATGTAGACGATTTTTAATCAGAAACAAAACTTAAACATTCATAATTTAATGTATGATTATATTACTTGTGGTCATACATTAAAGAATAATGGCATTTTTGGAATATTACAAAGGTTAGAGCACGTTAATATACAAGGAATTGTTGGAATTTTGCCCCATGAAGTTTTGGAAAACCTGCCCCGTCGCCATATTTTGACTATAATAGTGCCTTGACGATTAGAAGCTTAAGTTATTTTGAAAATAAATACGTATTTAATTACAGAGAGGAACCACCTTTTATTTTACGCAATTATAAAACTGTAAGTTAGACGAAAGTACCTTTAATTTAGGTTTGAATGTAAGCATAAAAAATTACTCAACGTTGAAAAAATCATAAAAATAGCTCTAATGAAAATATTACAACACTAACTGAACAAAGGTTCTTGTGAGTGACATAAACCGTGTTGCTTCATAAACCAAGCAGACAGTTGAAGTCCCCCAACAGCTCATTTCCAATATAAGGCCTGGTGGAAAACTTACTCCATGGGAAAACTAGCCCCAGTCTCCCCTAATGTTACCTTTAGCAATGTTTAAAATATTTGTTAAGTAGACTTTTTCATTTGGTTCCAGAGAATATCCGTGCTAATTTAATTTTCTCTGTGTTTATATACGAAAATATGCATGGAACTATGTGTGGTCAACTAAATCATTTGATATGTTGTAAAATCATGCTGTTTATGGTTTATTCAGTTACTCTAATATACATTTGACAAGAACTTCTGAAAGAACTAAAATATCGCTCTTTTCAGTTATTTAAATACTTACTAAAATTCTTATCGGAAAACAAAGTAGGTTTGTACCAGTAAATGGTATCTGGCAACCACTTCTGTACAAGATTTCTACACATTAGAAAATAAAACGCCAAACACAGCATCCAGTTATTATTTAAACATTTAAATACCAAAATCAACTATTTTCATTGATTTTCGTTCTCAAATTTAATTAATATTATTTTTCTTCTTCTTGTGATTTATTTGTTGTTCGAAGAATAATTAAATATTTATTAAGGGGACACGGTACCCAAAACATTATTTCTAGAAATAATAACATTAATTTGTAAATTATGTTGGTTTTATTTAATGTTCACTCTAAATAAACATTTTCTAGCAATAAAAACAAATATTTACAAGTAGGTTTTCATTTATTTAAAAAAAGTCAAACTTTTGAACTTTTTTAAAACGCTACTTCTCTTTCAAATTTGAGAATAACTCCACCAAATTCTTATAGTTTGTTTTTAGTACTATTTGTTCAAGAACTGTGCATGGATTTTAAAATGTGAGCTACAGTTAAAAAGTAACATGCATTTATACTGAAAATCACAAAAAAAAATACAAATTGTTGAATTCAACATTTTTTTAAAAAAAGCAACTATACATAGTAGACCTTATTTCATGCATAATTTTGTGCACCATATATATATAAGAACACAGGTTAAAAATTTCAAAATTATAACTTAATTAGCAAAAAAGCCTTAGGGATTTATTAAGCACAAGAATTGAAAAACGCGAAACAGAGAAAAAAGGTTGAAAGCAGATGAAATACGTATTCAAACTTATAGGAATGACTCCAGAAAATATTTATTAACTTTTTTTTCTACAGAAGATATCATTATGAAACTTCCAGTAAATGTCCAGAAAGGTATTGTGAATAATAAGTAAAAACTGAGAAATCGATATTTTGACCAATTTTTGGGTACCGCGTCCCTTTAATAACAAAAAACATGAAACTACTCCAAACTGAACTAAAAAATAAGAAATGTAAATTAAAACTAATCAGAATTTTATGCAAAAAAAATACAATACCTTGCCGCTTTCTTAGTACATAGATAATGAGCAAAATCATATTGAGATACATTTATGACGTCATTCCAAACTGATATACGACCAAAATATATTCTTCTTCAAATAATATTCTCTCTATATTAAAAAAAAATATTTTTAAATAAATAAAGTTTATCATACCATTGTTGATTTGGCAACATCGATTTAAATGTCTGGAAATTAATTTTCAATGTTAATTCAATGAGTAATTTGGCGACAGACAGAAGGCAGATGTCCGTCCGGACGCGCAGACAAACGGACACAAAGTATAAAAGATGGGTCTCTGACGTCATACCTTTCTGACAAAAAAAAAATTAAGATCCGACGGATAGAACCAATTTTGAAAGGGAACACGAACAGACTGACAGAGGAACAGACGGACATCGCCAGCATGTCAATACCTACTTTTTCATTTTTTGTAATTCTTTTGAATTAAAAAAAATTATAGGTGCATAAAAAATGCTATTTCAATAATGAACTTGCCATGGGGTCCTTTTAAAGTATAACAAATGAAAGATAAATTACTTAGAGCCTTGATTACCTTGCATTAGATTTCCTTTTTCGGTTAGAAGTACAAATAAATCAAATATTTAAGTGTGATTATTAATCTATCTTTAACTCCGTGTAATAAGTCTAGGACTTAATTTCTAAAATATTACATTATGATACTCATACTCAACATAACGCCACAAAATGTGTAACATTACGGTACAGTTACCAGATTTCTGTCTCACACTTTAGTTTCATTTGGTTATTCATGCATATATCAATCTTCGAATAGTTACACATCAAATGCAAACTTATTCAAATCCACCGAATTCTCCTTAGGATATAATTTATTGAAAATATAAGCATATGTAATTACCATTTCATTACCACTTCCTGCTATGATGCATGAATAAATTGTAAATGGTACTTTATTCAACCGATGGGTAAATTTGGCAGATATATATATTTATAAGCAATTCATAAAAGTTAAAATGTTCACCAATTTCATCTAAATTAACGATATTTGATGTTTTAATGGATACGTTGCATAACATTCATCGAACAAACAGTTGTCATACGTATTTTATCTAAATTGAATACATTAAAATATTGAACCATGTTTCATTTGAGGATAGGCTTAATATTGACACTAAGATTTAATTGGTCTTCAACTTTATCTATTTCATTTCACTCGGTTTATCAAAAAGACGTATTTTCCTTTTTATTTGTTATTTATATCTGTTAACTGAATAACGTAACAAAATAATTAAATTTTAAGGAACATTGTCATTTGAGGAAAATAAAAATAAAGTATAATGATTATTATACATAAAAATTCTGCCATTTAAAGAAAACTTAAGATAAAAATACTTGGTTGTGAATTTCCCAATCACCGATTATATTTAAATATTTTTTCTCAAAAATTATGTGTTTCATATGTCTAAAATATATCATTTAGAAAAATAAAGCCGTGGGACCAAAGCACGGATACTTTTAAAGGGCCTCCACATTAAAATCCTAAGTAGTTTATGGTAAATTGGTAATTTATTGATAACAGTTTAAGTTAACTGGCGAATTATTTTTGTTTAATATAGATTATGAACATATTTATTTAGTTTTATTTTTTTTCAGTATTACTACATTTGAATACTCTTACATAGTTTTTCAACAGCACAAGTTCTGAACCTAGTCAACAATCTATACCTGAACACTACCTCGTCACTTTAAATTAATATTTAGCATGCCTTGCTTAATGCCACTTACTTTAATTATGTGAACGCAATGCTTGCGTAAAAATCCACGAATCTAGTAAATCAAATCAACTTGCAGAAACTTTCGAAATCCATTCCCAATGCCTTTTGAAACAAAGTTAGTTGCTGAATGACTTTATCCCATTCGAAAACAATTCTCTCTGCATTGTAAGGAACTCATTCAAAACAACATCAAATTTTAAAAAGATCCTTTCGGATCGTGACTTAGTCCTGAATTCTAATCTAATTTCACACGACCCGGTTGCAATTCAATACTTTAGTTGTGTAAAGTTGTAACCAGAACAGGCTAAACAAGGCTACGCAAACGGTTACCGCATCCTTTTATTTTGAGGAATAGGTATGCCGAAATTAGATATTAACATCAATCTCGCAATAAGTTTTAGTAATTAAATATGTTTATTTGCCAGATTTTGTTAAATTTTGATCAGTAGTGATTTAAAATCGGCCCACCTATTTCCTTCGCAAAGTTCCGTGGGTGGGCTATCAAAATTAAGTATCAATGTGCAAGTTGCTAGAATGGCTACCTTCCATCGAAGAGATCCAGTTTTCTATTCCCAGCCCTCGTATACAAGATTTTTTCTGAAAAAAAAGCCCTCACGTGACACAGTCCTAATTTACTATTACAAGTCGTAATATAACGTGCTGATAGTTTACGGGCTACAACATAATTTTATGAGAAACGGGCAAAACATAAATTTATAGGTATTTTGATGTAGAATTTTGGTATGGGACATTTTGCTGACGGCCAAAACCCCTTAAATTTACTAAATTTTATTACAATATTATACTAGCATAAAACAATATCTTCTTTAGTTATCAGTCAACAGTCAGCGAACGGTCCCTTTAAAAGTGCGAAGTCATCTTTGAACACTCAAAATGCCAGCCAGCACATAATTACCAAAATATCTTTTTAAAAGTTGTTTTTTAATAGTTTTGGTTTGTATAGCAAATACTTGCAGTTTAAACTTCTTTACTTATTTTCAGAACATCCACGAACTCGTCGCCATGGCCATGTTTCAAGTCTTGAGAAATGCTGACTGAAAACTTACCGAATCTTTATTAGTGAATCAGTTAAACGAAGGAGTAGAGCAACAATCGGAGCACCGATCGACGGAAGTTACAGGAAGGAAAATTGGATGGACCTGTTGAACTGTTGATCACCTGAAACAAGCAATGTAGGTTGACGTAAAAGTGTCACCACTCTCGACCACGACGATGTTTACGGAATGAATAAACTTAAATTTTAACCTTTATGTCAATTCCAACTATATTCCACCAACGTATATTCGAACTAAAACTCTTGTTTCATCTAGCATAGAAAAGAACAAAAAAAATGCCCCCTCAGCATAATGGCCCCTTACTTTTAATTTGATGTCCCCTAATCAGTAAGTTCTTTAATTAAAAACTCCAATTTCGGTTGAAGAGCAGTTTCGATTGTTGGTAATTTTTATTCCCTTTTAGTTGAAATGGTGTTTGTTAGAATAGATCAATGGCAGTTGAAGATCCTCATGATGAGTGCATAGTTAATTTGAAGAATGACTTTAATGTGAACTTTAAATTAGTGCGTCGTCTTGCAATAGAATTCTTCAGTTGAAACAAATATCTAGACACATTTTACTCGTACATGGAATTGGTATTTAATAAGTTTCAGTACAGTTCAAAAGTTAAGTGCAATCCCAAAAACATAATGCTGTACCGTATTAAGACCCAGAAATTTAGAAATTCGCAATGCTGATTGCTTTTTAAAAATTAATTAAATGTGAGCTCAAACATTATATTTTGAACTTTTTGATGCATGAATATAGGCATAAAGACAATTGTCTTATTTTTAGACAATTATCCAGAAAATATATTTGCATATAGGTGTTCCCACTACAAAAAAAAATAATCATGACATTCTCGAAGAAAATAAGAATACCCTTTATCATTTCTGTCATTTAATAATACTAAAGTTTTGCATATGATATGATAAAAACGTATATATGCAATCGAATCGTGTTACTTTTTTCACTTATCTTTTTACTTTGAACCCCTATTGTTGGTAAAAATACATTTACTCCGCCGTTTGCGGCTGAGTAAAAACACCGTTTTACTCAGTTCTCCGCCGTTTGTGGCTCCTTATAATGCATATTTCATTTATTCAAATCTACAAACCTTCTTAAACCGCTGGTTTTATCACAGGAAATTTCCAGCAACTTCCTTTGTAAATTGTTTGAGAGACGTACTGAGAAAAGAAGAAAAAGTCTTTGTAATAATATTTTTATAGTTAGAATTTCGGGTATTTTGTATTGTAAATCAAAAAAATAATGCCTTCAGGATAGCTCAATGCTCCCAGTAAAATTTCACTACTCCATTATGCAGAGTAAAAAAGTATGCATTTTTATTTACCATAATAACAGAGCTCGTTCATGTACGTTAAAGAAAAAAGTTAAAGGCATGTTTCAAAACTTTTTATAACGATTTTTAAACATCAAAAATCTGATTTCGACTTTTTCATTTTTTGAATTACCTTAGCCTCACCTTTTAGCTTATTTTCACAAACCTAAATATATTAAATATCCTGAAGCTCTACCAGACATCGGACTTTTTTTCAGGATCTTTTCTTCACAAAAAAAAAAGCCGACCCATTATAAGACGGTCACGCACGCTCTAGTTCGACATTTATCGAGAAGTAAATAAAAAGCTTTCCAATTCTTTTCAGCAAACCCATAAATACCTTTCAAACGCACCCAGTTCCATAACTCAATTACTTTTGACTGATGCCTACTTCTAAAAATATCTCTTTTCAGATGTCACTATTGAATTCCAAATCCTATGCGTTTCCCTTACCAATTCCTATCATCAAGTCGTCCATCACATTCAAAATTTGTAAGATCTTCTAGAGTGAACATGTCTGAAAGAATATTTAACTTTTAGGCTGCAAATATCGTTTTGATTCCATACTTGTATCTGTGTTTGTTGAAAGGGCGTAAGTCACAGCTTTGACTTTGGTGACTTACTCCCGATTAACGCAATCCTATTTATTTTTCGTTCTCATTTGAAGAAATGTAACAGTTATTTGAAAAAGTGTTCGATTTCATTTTCGATGCTTTTTCATAGGTGAAAATATCTTGTTTGATGTTCTCTATTCCCGATTTTGCAAGTTTGAAATATAAAAGAGAAAAATTTCTAAAAATTAGTTTATATCCATGTAAAGTAGGATGTTATATATATAATATTTAGTCATCGGGATTATTGAAGTATTGATTCAGATACGGCTTGCGCACATTAGATCAAAGAATATTTTCGATTCTTTTTATGTGAATTTTTACAATAATTGACTTAGTTTCACATGACCTAATATACCGTTAGCTGCATAGTTTTTTGGTTTTGTTTACTTTTTGAGCTAAAGCATAAAAACTTTAAATCTCATACTTGTATTTAAATTTCATCAGCCTATAAGTAGATCAAATATTGATAAGAAAGTATTACGATGGAGTCGAAAATACGAAATGGGCATTATGCGTTTTCTTTTGCGTTTCTCTGTGTTTACTTTTTCGAGCTAAAAAGCAATAAAAACTTTAAAATCTCATACTTGTATTTAAAAATTTCAATCAGCCTATAAGTAGATCAAATATTGAGTAAGGAAAGTATTACGATGGAGTCGAAAAATACGAAATGGGCATTATGCGTTTTCTTTTGCGTTTCTCTGCGTTTCTTTTTTGAGCTAAAAAGCCCATAAACTTTAAATCTCATACTTGTATTTAAAAATTTCAATCAGCCTATAAGTAATCAAATATTGAGAAGAAAGTATTACGATGGAGTCGAAAAATACGAAATGGGCATTATGCTTTTTCTACACGTTTTGGAAAGTTCCGATTCTGAAAAGGTTGTTTTTGAATATTGGTCCGTCCATCAGACTGTCTGGCTGAAACCACTCTACAGAGCAAACTAAACTAAGATATGGACTTCAAATTTGGTGATAGAGTTCCTAGTACTAGACGAAAGTCATAATAGAGATTTCGAAAAAATCGCGCATTGCTCAAAGAGTAGCTGTCTTATAATTTTTTTCGATTTAAACTATTCAAATTTCCTTTTAGTTTATATAAGGGTGATTCTACCATAAGCAAATGATTAGTGTCCTTTGGGGTTAACTATGCTTTCTAATGGCTTGTTAAATATTTTGCCATAATATTGATTTTGGCATAATATTTGGCAAAATCTTTGGCATAATAATGTATTTCTTTAATTGTACAAGGTATGTTCAAGAAAATAGCTTAAAATATTACTTCAAAGTTATTTAAATTACTCGAAATGTCATTCCTGTCCGTTGTCCCCCAATACCATGCACTGATCTTCTGATATTATTCCAAACATGCTATCTTATCTATATTTTTTTCAAGAGTTGTTGAACATTATATTTTCTTTTCTCCCTTAAATCACTGTCTGAAATTATACACTTATAGAGAATCATCCATGATTACTTAAACGTATTGAAGTATTGAGTGATAATTGAAAGTCGTGTGGCACTTAACTCCTCTAGATTTTTTTTGTAAGTTTTGGAAGAATTTTTAGTTTAGTATTTTCCAGATAAATCAGTGATTTGGGTGGACACGAGTAAATTAATTCTTTTTCAAGTAATCCGACTAACTAAAAATACTAAATTCCAGTTTTTATAAGAAAAGCAAAAGAAGGTATAATACTAGCACTGATTTCCTGATGATAAATTTGTTCAAATAACTGTATTTGCAGGAAAATTGCGAAATGCATCAACCCTATATCTGTACTCGACTCAACAACCCTGAAATAAATTCCCTCACCCCAACAACAGCGCACGATTCAAGATTTCGTTTCAGGAAAGAGAAAGGGTGTAATCGGTTGTTTAAGAATAACGAGGCAGTTTACTTGTAAGTTCATAGAATTTATGAAGCGTGTTGAGCAATGTTCCTCGCCATTTAACCATGAGTTGGCGATCCAGGCTTGACTCTTCGTCACTCTGGCGGACAACATGACCTTTTTAAAAAAACTTTGATTCTTGATTCCGTTTTTTTATGTTTTTGTTTTAAAAAAAACTAATTTCCCAAGCAAATTTATCATACTTATAAATATCCTTTTTGGATATGCATGTGGACATTAGAATTGTCGTGGTCATGTCAAGGCAACATTTAATATTAATGATGCATATTGTGGCCAATATATACTTAATTAATCCTTCATTTCAATGCTTGATAGGTTTTTATAACAAAAATAGCATTGATTAATGGGTTTTTTAGTCAAATTTCACATTCTGTAAACTAGTTTTCATTATAATACAATTTCAACATTTTTCGGACCACTAAAAGTATGTTTTCTCTATATTTCAAAATGATTTTATAAATCAAAGAATATAGATAAAAGTTAAAAATCGTATGTTTTTCATGCATTAGATTTATCCTCTTTCCAAGGAAAGTTAAAAAAATATTAAATGACACCCAGTGATTTTTTTAAACAACTACGCATGAAAACCCTACTCAACATCGTGTGATATCCCTTCGATATAACTTATTCTAACGTTGCATTACCTAAGAAGTCGTTTCGGAAAATGTGTAAAGAGTCTTCATGATGGAATGATTGTTTACAATTTCGTGTACAATTGAGGCCATTTCACCTTTTAAATTAAATTTCAACAAAGAGTTTAGTTAATCTATTTCAAAGTATCATATATAAAAAAGTCTACTTATGAAGAGTAGCATTGGAAACAAAAGGCTTACTCTTCTAAACATCAAATGTGACAGAAGCTCACAGACTTCTTTGTCCAGGCTTGCAAGCGGGCACATAAAGTGCCTTCCTTTGTGGATAAATCCAAGACCTTCTAAAACTGTAGCAGGTGCATTGCTGCTCAGGCGTCCCCCAAGCACATTCTTCAGTGTCTTGGACTCGATAAGACAGATTTAACATCTGACCCTTTGACTGCGATTGACTTTTTAACTGTCAAAAACCTTTTGGGTCTCGTCTGACTACTGTTAGACGAGCTGAGAATTAGCAACAACACAATTGGCTTTATTCATCTTCAGTATCTTACATAATAGTATCAGTATAGAATACAGAATTTTCACCGCCCAGCTGATACGGTGGTTGTGATCTTCACTTGTCACCAAGTAGTCACAAGTTGGAATCCGGAAAAACCATGTATGTATCTCTGAGAAAAAAAATCAGACTTTCGCTTAAAATATACCCTTTCTCAAAAGAAAAGCAGACCACCCCTTCTTGTTCTGGTCATCTTTGCTGTCCACAAATATTTTTTTCAACAAAGGAACACTTTTAACAGCATAAGTTCTTTTGCCACACGTGGCCAAATATTTGGTTTGTGACATCAAACATGCTCAAGAGAACACATTTTTATTGTCTTCCGCATCAACTCGACTCTTCGTCACTGTGACGGGCAACATCCGTTTTGAATTGCCGTTGGAATGGAGAAATAAAGTGGTAGGGATCAAGTTTTGTCGTATTGAGTAAGAGACTTTTTTTGAATTGTGGCGACAGTGGTAAAAGCGGTTCTTTTTTGTTGTGCGTAAGAAGTTGTTTAGGTCTAGGAGACACTGGAAATATCAGTGGTACCTATGAAATTTATTTGGTCCATTTGTGTTTTAAATTAATCATTTTTAACACCATCTTATCGGTTGTAATCATTGGGTTTTATGGTTCAAGTCTATACTGTCAAAGACATCATAGGACCCTTCTCCGTTCCCTGTGAAAGGAATTTAATTTTTAAGTAAGGTTCTAAGTGCAGATTTTAGTGATCCTGCGGTTAAGGAGAGTCGGATGGTTCTATCTCGCCCATGTTAATTTTACTAACTTTAGGAACATGTTCTCAGGAACTATATGAGATATCATTATGATTCTTTCATAGTTTGTTCCTTACATATCGCTCTTTAATTTAAACTGAGGATATTTCACAGTATAAAATAATACTTTTACAGTGATTTTTTAAAAATATGTATTAAAAAGAACCAAAAAATCTGATTTAAAGTTATATAACTTTTTTTATCAGAGATATTTAAAATTCCTCAGTTTAAATCAAAGAGCTATTAATGGGGAAGAAATAATAAAACAAAACAGGTTGATATCTTTTATAGTTCCTGAGAAAAATGTTCCTAACTGTTAAAACACCTTATATTTCAGGAAGCGCAAAAATTTAAGGTATAGGTAAGAACTGATATGGAGTTTCTGAAAAATGCTTGTAAAAAGAAAACAGCTCTTAACAGAAATCGATAATCTTGGTCTTAAATTAAAGCTATGTATGCAGATAAAAATAAAAGAAAAACAGAAAATCAACATTTTTGACCCAAACAGCCAACCGACTCCCCTTTTGGGAAAAATTTTTGATTTCACGACTAAAGCACCGTACGATCTTAAACTATAGTAAATTGTTAGTTTGGCTGAAAGGGACAGTTTGTCAACCGCTATTGGTCTTCTAGTTGATGTTCCTCTAAACGAGACAGGTTTAGGGATGGCAAAGGGGTGGATTAGAGATGGAAAACAAGAAACTGTAACACCGAAAAACTGGTTTTAGGCTTATGTTACACAAAAAAAAACACTAGCCATTAAAACGAGAACCGTTTTTTTTCTAAGAACCGGACATCCCCTAAAAGTGGTTTGTTACTAAATTCACAACCACATTTAAAGAATTTTCGGTTTTTGACAAACTGGTTATGGTTAAGCCAATTAACAGCAGGCCGACTTACAACTTTTGGCCCAGGCACAAGCCAGTTTGGGGCCCCCGCAACATACATTAATCCGTCCATGAAAATGATTTTTTATTTCAAAATTATACGAATAAATAACCTTTATTATATTAAGTACGCATGTAAGCATTGCTTTTTTACATACAATTTTTAATACATATATAAGATATGACATCAGATACCTATGTATCATGTCAAATCATTTAATCTGTATGCATAATTTTTATTCACTTGATCACATGGCTGAGGCAATTAATTTTAAAATTACAAGGAATAAAAAAAATAGTGGCTTGCGTATAAAAAAGATTAGTACTTGGTTCAATTGTATTACGTTATTATATTTTTTTCTTTGTGGCAACTATTTTCTTCCAAATTATTCTTTTAAGAATTTGGGGGCCTCTTGAAGTGGGGCCTGGGCACGTGCCCCGTTTTCCCTGCCAAAAATCAGCTCTGATTAACAGCAACTGCTCTTGCGTGAGCATGCGTATTTTGATCATGTGTATTTTGATGTCATGATTAAACTGAGTGTGCTTATTTGAGCGCAGTTGCCGTTACAGTTGCCATTGTAGACAGCAGTATAGCAGCAGGACCGACGACTTTCTTTATCAGCGCACTGTGACGGGTGTATCGTTTTTTGGAATTCTTTTTTTAAGTGTCCTTATAACATTATCTCGTATTGCCAATATACTTATACATAATTTCACCAAATAAGTTTTTTCATTAGATATAACGGCTGAGATTAGGCATTCGGCTTTACCATACAATACACTGAACTTAATATATATATGAAGTTCTCAGCCCAAAGTTATTAAAATGAAAAAAATTCAAAAACCACTGAATATTTTACAAAACGACTTTATTTAAATAAATATAAATACCTAACATTTACACAAGGATACATCCACACACAAAAAATAAACATTAATTCTGAAATCCGCTCACAATGAACAATTGAGAAGGCTAGATATCAATCTAAAACTAAGTGCCAAGAAGTAAATTCTCAGTTATTCAAACCAGTATTAATACTAATTGCCAAACATGATACCGTGTTTACCTCATATGGTTATTATGCATTGCTTAAAAAGTAAAAGGATGCTTCAAATACTTATAAAAATGTCTTGTGAGCTCTTAAATCAATTAATATATTATCAAAAAAAAAATCGTGACGCACCCAAATATCAAGATTCGGGACTTTTACATGGCTTTTTTAAGAGTTTCCTACTTTATCATAATTTTTCTTTGCATTGGCACTTACATCTGAGAATTTCACATAAAACTAATACATTGTAACCAAGTCCTCAGGGCTGGTGGTTGCCCAAGTCCTCAGGGTTAGGAGTCTTGTCGACAATGGCGTTGAGCTCTCTGGTATAGTAGAGGGGTGACTTATCCTCTCCGTAAACATCCCTCAGTTTTTGTCTCTCCCCCGGGGTGAGGGAGTGGTATTTTTCAATACCGGTGCTCAATTTTTTTGTTTTCTCGGTCAGAAGTGAGTACAGTTGGTCCAACTTGTGTCGCTGTTCGGATGACCAAGGCTGTAAAAATTTGGGTTATTGTAGGAATACACGCATAATGATGCGAATGAAAGTAATTGGAAGTTAAGAGGGATTGTCAGTCCTATAGAGCTAATGCATTAGTTTTCGAATCGCAGCTTCCGCAGAAGTATTGATTTGCTATGTTAGCCCTTTTTCAAAAGGTATGGGAATTAACACAAAATCTAATTGAAATTAATTTGAAACGAAAATGTTATCCGGTTATTTAATTATATATTTTTGAAGTTTTGAAATGCCGCAAATGCCAAGTAGATGGCGACACTATTTTAAAACTTTATCACATAATGTTATGATGTTATGAAATTGATGTTATATCTGGTGAAAATGGGATAACATGGCAAACCAAATCTTTTGCAAAAGTTGTGATTTCAAAACTAATGCATTAGCTCTATGGGACTGACAGTCCCTCATAAATGGTGGAAGGTATTAAGAAGATAATGATAGAAGTGATAAAACTATGACTGGAATCAAGTTATGAATATAGGGGAGAGGGGGGAGGGCGAATGGGACGATTTTTATTAACCTCTGTATTTCAGCAAAAATACAAAAATTTTAATTTATTTTTTTACAAGCTCAACTGAACATTCGTTTACATAAAAAATTAATCGACAGATGTTAAAAAATTACAATAATTTAGTTGCTGAGCATTTTAAACAAACATGTAAATGTCCCATTAGCCCCCATATGTGGGGTCTAATGGGACAGGGTGCAGGGCTAATGGGGCATGTTAAATGTTGCCTTAATTAAAATTTCAAAAACTGGAAAAGGAATCAAAAAATGACTTGAAAATAAAATTTTAACGCAAACACCATTTACCTAAATTATACATAATGAAATTGTTTTTAAATATTTCCCATTGAAACGTGAAATATCAAAATTAAAACTCAAAATCAAAGATGCTCCCATAATTCGATTCAATCATTGGAAAGGATAGTTTTGTAACTGAATCTTCTAAAATTTATGCCAAACTTGTCCTGTTTTTCAGGGTACGTAGATTTAAAAAGACCGTCTTTATCTTCAAATAGTTTACCCGAAGTTCATCGCTTTCCATTTCAGAAATCAATCCAACGTAATAAAGAATCGTTTGCTTTCTAGCAAATTTTGACAACAAGTCATTTACCTTCACCAAGCTCTGTTCACATGCAATTAATGAAATTGCATTGAAATTTGGAAAAAAGTGTCATCAATAAAGCTATTTGTGAACTTTCACTTATTATACGACGAAAAGAGTTCAAAAAGTTTAAAATTAGTGTTTTAAAAAGTTTTTGGAAACTTGACTGAATAAAATATTAGAGATTTATATATTATTCAAGAGCAGCATAAAAAACTAGGTTTATTCGTGTCCCATTTGACCCTACAGTTTCTGTCCCATTAGAACCCACCGTCTTATTATTTATAAATGATCCAACACAGAACCACGTATATTTCATCACAGTATTTGACATATATAATATCTTAATCTATGATATGTTTTCTACCTAAAACTATAGTTTAATTCATGAAAAGTTTTTATTTAGTACTTTTTTTTTAAAAGTGTAGGTAATAAGAGATAAGAGAGCCTGGGGAGCCGTGGCCATAAGAGAGACGTTTCCCACCTTTAAATTTTAGTATTTAAAAATATTTTAGCATTTTCTCAATAGATGGTACTCAAAGCTACTGTTGTCGGCAGATAGCCACCTTAGTTTTATTGAGCTACTTTTTTGCATTGAGGAGAAAATAAAAAAAGGAAAGTTTCTCACCCCAAAAAGTAAACTTTTTAGACATAATTTGTAAGATTTTTTCAGAAAAACCAATTCAATTAAGTTTAAGTATATGATATTTTTAAAATACTGTTATATTAAGGTTTTATTTTAGCTATAAAGTTTGTGCAATGAAGTAGGCTTCAAAGCACCATGTGCCATTCTTTACGAAATGTCTAGGTGGGGAGGGTTGGCCACTCTATGTAAGGGAGGGTTGGCCACTGGACCAAGGCTCCCTAAGTGAACTAGTTATGAAAATTTATACATAATGTTTATGAAATACACGGTTAATAATAACGTATGATTATAACTTTATGAAGGTAATAGATTTATTATTAGTATTTATACTTGATTAGAATAAAACGAAAACCTCAACTAAATCAAACTTATCATTTATGACCAAATATTAAACTTTTTCTGCAAAAACTATATAAGTTATTAATTCAAGTATAATAATACTCCAGATTAATATTAAGATATTATCAGATTTTTTTCTTTATAGAGGGAGGGGGGACGAACGAGTAGCTTTGAAAGTGCGCTTTGACTTTGACTTTTACAGTTTGTGCCGTTAAAGTAAAAAAAAATTCAAACTGAGGCTTATAGCTTGTGCATTTTAATGTGTATACAAACTGAATAAAATATATTTAACATAAATATAAAAAATTATTTGTTATAGACAATATTAAAATTTTTAATTCATACAATACTAGAAAAATGTATTACTCTAAATATTACTGTAAACATGCTTTTTAAATGAATTCCACAGTGTTGAATTACCTTTAAAATTAGGCATTTTTTGCATGGGCCAAGTCTCCCTTACCATGGGCCAAGTCTCCCTTACCATGGGCCAAGTCTCCCTTAATAAGGGTGACTTGGCCAAGTTTCTAAGTTTTAAAAAACAATAAATTTAGAAAAGAAAAAGGAATTATTTTTAGTATCACTACTATATCCTTGTTGCCAATAAAATTTCCTTTAATATGTGCTATCATATTAAATTTTTTGTGTAAAAATAAAATTTATAAAAATAAAATTCCGAAACTATGGCCAAGGCTCCCCAGTCTCCAATACACTTTTAACTTATTTTAGATTCCCCAAAACAACAATTCTTCTCCCCACCTCAACACATGTTTTTAATGGCTGATCTTTGGTTGTTAAAATGTGAAGTCTAACTGTGTTACAATGTTGTCGTGTAGAAATAGTTGTAAAAAAAGATATTTTTCTCCTCCTTTGGCCCCTTGTCCCATTAGCCCCCACTCTTCCCTACACTCTACGAGATTAACCAAACAAGTATTTTACAATTCAAGTCGTATTTAATATTTAGCTAGAAACAAAGTAGTTTTAGTTAGTGGAATTCTTACCACGAAGTAATTGTGCTTAGTGCCACTTTACAAAGAACTTGTTAAGGGTAAAAGTATAAAAGTGCACTAAATTCGAAAGTATTTAAATTTTAAAGAAATTATCCTCGTTTTTTTGAAGGTAAATGCTAAATAACATAAATAGTAATTGGATAAAAATATTTTTTAATTTAAAATTAATGATTAAAAATTTGAAAACATGAAAATTTTATGTTTGTAAAGTTTGATACGGATAAAATTTTATGTCGTGTTTTTAAACACTTTTTTTAACTAAATCGTTCGTTTCAACTCATTTTATAAATTTTCTTTGTGGTTTTATATTAAACTAGCTTTATAAACCCGGCGTTGCACGTGTGTACCCTTACTAACGGGTTTTTTTTTTAATGTAAACTTTTTTTTCTTACCAATTGATCCCCTCTCCACTGTTCAGCACTCAATCAGTGTATTATAATTTCCTCCCATTCTAATATCAGCATTGATTTTATTTTAAAAAGAAGTCCGATTGTATCCAGGCCCTTAAAAGAATTAGAAGGCTTTCCCATAGACCGTGGTAAAATTGCCAGAATAGCTATGATATAATGGCCAGTTTCTATTTGCCCTCTGTTGCGGAATTGATGATCTCCACTAAAATTTACTGAACCACCGAACTGGCACCTTACAACACCCTCCTACACCCGAAAATGCCCAAAATTTGATAAACATTCCACTCCATATTCGACAGGGCTGGGGAGCCCAGTCTGTAAAGGCGTTCGCCTTGCATGCGATAGGTCCCAGATACGGGTCCGGGTATCGTAAAAATAACTGCAGACCTATATGGCCCATGCAGCCAAAAATGCCCCGTGTCCCGAATAATACCCCATGTGGTGGGAGTTCACGTTAAATATTTTTCAAAGTCCCGACGCTGCGTACGATGTCGCTCTTAAAAGTTGCATTGGGTGCCTACTCAGGTGTCAGCTCGTCACTTGACTGTGGTTCTAAATTAAGACGCCCGTGGCCAATAGCCCTCATGTATAGCTCTATTGCGACGATAATTCAAACTAACTCTAATCCATACAATTGGATGCGAATAGCTACCCTACGTTAAATTTTCAACTTCGCCAAAAGCCGCCAATGCCAAAATTCAATCGGATACTATATCATAGCTGCATGTATGCATATTTAAGCATAAATGTATAGTTAAGCTATTACTGAACCATGATGGTTAATAAAGGCCATCACACTAGAGCTATTAGTGTTTTTTGTCTTTATTTTTTCGCCAAATACGTTGCCAAGTTCGCCAAATTATTAACTAAAATTCGCCAAATAGGCAATTCTTTTATAAATAATTTATAAGCTGGTCGTTGTTCGAAGGTCAATGTGTAGAGCTGTATAATGGGTGTGGGTAGCTATATCTATTTTCTCGCACAAAATTATCTCCCAAAACGCGCCAAATGAGCTAAAAGGTTTTATGTATTTATGAGGGATTGTGATGACATTATGAGTGCATTTTATAGCGTATTTTTCATTTTGGAATTTTAAGGCAATGAAACGGGATTTATAATTTATAACGAGCGGAAACAATAATAAGTTATGATCCTATAACAGGTATATGGTACACATATTTGGAATCTGTTGTATTTTTTATTCCGTGCGAAGAAGGTATAAATTTGCTAGTTTAATAAATAAAATAAAATAATATAATGATATTCAAATAACAATCCTAGAAGTTAAACTCACGTGCTCTGGCGTGTTTATACTTAATTTTCCTTTACGCTGAACGCGCTGAAATTTCTTTTAAATTGAAATATAAAAAAAGTATAAATTCTAATCTTACAATGCTATTCCTATGGAGAAATTGGCTCACGTTTTGAACTCCTACACCCGTTTGGGTTCTAATTTCAAAAAATCGCTTCTTAAATGACGCCTACAATATAAAAAGAATATTCTCCTAAAATTTTGTAGCTGTACCTCCGGTAGTTTGGGCTGGGCGTTGATACGTGAGTGAGTCAGTCAGGACTTTGCCTTTTATATATATAGATTGAATAAAAAAACAAAATGAGTATTTGATTTGGATTCTACTTAAACTCTTAATATGCTTAGCTAAAAAAAACAATTAAAAAATTTTAAACAATAACCACCATTCACGAAGGCAAATTAAAGAAATATGTTTTAAAAATGGGTGTGAAAAATTTCAACACTCCATTAAAGTAGATTTTGAGTTATATATCGATTGAAAATCATTTAAAAAACGATCAAAGACAAAAACAGCTTTAAAGTTTAGAAAGTACTATAAAAAAAGTTCTGGAGAGAAAAATGTACTATATTTTTAAGTTTATGTGACTCGTTTAATTTAATCAAAATAATTTCCTTTTGTTTTATATAGTTTACTCTTTCCCACTTTACTTTTTGCTTTCATGGCGTTCTTGGTATGACTCTCACAATATGCAGATATAATGAAACACATAAATGTCTAAATATCGAAAGTTCTACTGCAGATAGAATCATAGATTTTATGTCAAATTATTCATAATGAATTGCACTATTTTTAGCCTACTTTTCTTTTTTTAATTCGAAAGAATTAAAAAAATGAAAAAGTAGGTATTGACATGCGGTCGATGTCCGTCTGTCCGTCTGTCTGTCTGTCCGTCTGTCCGTCCGTACCCCCCTTCCAAAATCGGTTCTAATCATCGGATCTTAAAAATTCTTTTTTTGTTAGAAAGCTATAACCTCAGATACCCAACTTTCATACTTTTTGTCCGTCTGTCTGTACGTCCGGATGGACATAAATCTACTATCTGTCGGCGAATTTCCCATTGAATTAGCATTGAAATTCAATTTTGAGTCATTTAAATCACTGTAGGTATTGAAATGCGGTTGATGTCCAACTGTCTGTCTGTCCATCTGTCTGTCTGTTCGTATGTCTGTCTGTTCGTATGTCTGTCCGTCTGTCTGTCCGCCTGTCTGTCCGTTTGTCTGTCTGTCTGTACCCCCCTTCCAAAATCGGTTCTAATCATCGGATCTTAAAAATTCTTTTTTTGTTAGAAAGCTATGACCTCAGATACCCAACTTTCATACTTTTTGTCCGTCTGTCTGTACGTCCGGACGGACATAAATCTACTATCTGTCGGCGAATTTCCCTTTGAATTAGCATTGAAATTCAATTTTGAGTCATTTAAATCACTGTAGGTATTGAAATGCGGTTGATGTCCATCTGTCTGTCTGTTCGTATGTCGGTCTGTCTTTCCGCCTGCCTGTCTGTCCGTCTGTCCATATCCCTCTTCCAAAATCGGTTCTATCCCTCGGATCTTAAAAATTCTTTTTTTGTTAGAAAGCTATGACCTCAGATACCCAACTTTCATACTTTTTGTCCGTCTGTCTGTACGTCTGGACGGATATAAATCTACTATCTTTCGGCGAATTTCCCATTGAATTAACATTGAAATTCAATTTTGAGTCATTTAAATCACTGTTGCCAAATCAACAATGGCATGAGAAACTTTATTTATTTAAACATATTTGAAGCAAAATAATATTTTCATGAATCAGTTTGGAAAGACGTCATAAAGTGTAGCACAATTCGATTCTTTGATTATTCATTAATTATCTACCAAGAAAGCGGCAAGGCATACTTTTGCATGCAATTATGCTTAGTTTTAATTTACATTTCTTATTTTTTAATGCAGTTCGGAGTAGTTTCATTACTTTTGTTATTAATAAATATTTAATTATTCTTCGAACTACAAATAAATCACGAGCAGATGATAAATAATATTTAATTAATTTGCGAAAGAATATTAAGGAAAATAGTTGATTTTGGCTTTTAGAAGTTTAAATTATAGCTGGGTGCTGTGTTTCGATTTTTTTTTTCTAATGTGTATAAATCTAGTGTAGAAACGGCTGTTGATGATATTTACTTTTGGAACATAGTTTTTTTTCCCGATTAGAACTTCAGTAAGTATTTAAGTAACAGGAAAGTAGGCTATTTTAGTTCTTTATGAACTTCTTGTTAAAACAGTAATATTTTCATTTTTTAAGATTTTCTGTTCCGGCCCCTTACAAAACGATTGATTTGAACTTAACACATATTTATCGTTTTTTATGTAATGATATTTTTATGTAATGAGTTTCATTTTAACAGTGCTCAAATTTGAGATTTCACAGTTTTAATTTTGAGGACACTGTTTTCACAATTAAGAGGCCCTGTGGCGAAGTGGTAGTGCTTTGTATTCCCGTGCCACAGGTTCGGGGTTCGAATCCTGGATTGGGCGAGTTTGACCCATCCTTTCATCCCTTAAGTGGGTCGATAAAATGGGTACCAAGCATGCCTGGGAACTAAACACTGGGGGTTCCGCGTGAGACTGACCACCTTATCGGGACATATGCCTAGCATCCCATAGACCTAGGTCACGAAAGCTGAAATGGGCACGGCAGGCCTTGGCCCACTAATGGAAATTTAGGATTTTTGTTCTTAATTTTACCAGAATTATGTCAGTCACCTATATTAAATCCACCAGCCATTAAAATTTGACAAAAGAAATATATAGTTTAGCGCATTTGGTGAATGGCAATCTCAAGCATTTTACTCACTGTTCCATTACTGGCTCATCACGTAGTAGTAAAATTAACTTAATTCCAATTAAAGATGTCTCAATATCGTGACTTATACATACACGTTGTTTTTCCACATCAAGTCTGTGTAAAACATTTTTCATTTCTGTGTTCTGCTCATTCAGGAAGTCAAGATCGTGGTTGATCAGAGCCAGATTGTAGTTAGCACCTGAAAATTGTTAATATCTATATAAATTGCATCATTATTTAATTAAATGTCACACATTAAATTTCATTAAAAAAATTATTACTACAGAAAATTGTTTAAAATATTCGAAAATAATAAAAAGAACACGCCATAACTTCAAGTCAGTATTTTTTGGTTAATGGTAAAAGGACAACTAAAATTATGTGAATGTTCAACAGTATAAAGTTGTTTTTAAGCTTTTAAGATAGATGACCTGCTGAATAACAGTTTTTAAATTTCCCGTTTACATAAAACTTTTATTATAACTCGCAATTTTTTTTAAAAAAGTAAATATATATATTTACACTTTAACTGCACATTCTGAAAAACCGGTATTTTGTTCGGTATTATTATATTATTGCAGCAAACAAACGATATAGCTTTAACACTGTGCATTTTAAGGGTCCAAGGAAATGCGTAGATAAACTTATTTATACGTATACCCTTGTTCTACTAAATAACATAACTCTTAAAAGTAACGATACTTATTTAAAATGAATCAATGGCGGATATATAAACGCCAAATAATAAAATTCCCATATTTCATTTATTTTTCAAACTCATAGAGAAACAAAACAAAAATTTATTGGTATGAATTTTAAAAACAATAGGTAACGTAATTTTTGTTACATTACAATTTTATTTCCTAAAACTAGTAACTGCTTCTCCTAGATTTTACATTCCCTATAAATTACTCTACCAAGTTTTTTAAAAATTAACTAAACCTTATAATCACTCATGATTTATTCTTTTTACAAGTTTCATAACTTCTCCTCCCCTATGTCAAGTAATCCTGTTGGTAAACAACTTAGTAAACAAAGATTAGTTGAGATACCTCATTGACCCAGGGTTCCTTTGTTAAGCTAAGGCTCCGTACAAGAACATGCCACCATACTCAAGGAAATTGGTTCCTCAAGCATGAACTAATAAAAACTAAAACTAAATGCTTCTGATTGATAGAGTGGTATTTGTTAATTTACGTATTTTTTTAATAATGCTTCCTATTGTATATTTCTAGTCTATTCAGCACAGTAGTCAGGTATGACTTATAATTTTGAACGATGATATATCAAGTGATGACGTCGTTGCCTTAGATGTCATTAAGGTTTGACATTTGAATATTCATGATACGAAATATATTTTTTTACTGTTGATTAGTATTGTCGAAAACATAACATGGTAATATATTGCCATCCACTCTTGAGGAACTTTGTTATATATCCGATACACAAAAGGTTATTATTTTATTTATTTTTTTGCTAAAAAATATCAAACTCACTTTCGACAACTATGTGTGTACACTATTGTCACTCTAACAAACTGAACTGGTAAAAAGGATTACAATATAAAAAAAAAACCCAGCAAAGTCCTTTGCTAGTCCATGGTGCAAATTTCTTTACGCGTCTCGCAACATTAACTCGGGGGCGCCTACTTTTAATGACTTTGGAGTACTTCGGGTAAAAAGACTGAAATAATCGCCGTGAAGATAACAGGGTTTTTAGTTCCCTTCAAAGAACAAAGGTTTCAAATTTGTGTTTTTTCTTTTCAAATAATTTTTTAGTCTTTTATTTCCTTAGCATTGATAGAAAATATCATGAAGCTTTTTATCTTCTCAAGCACGATGTCTCTTTAACCTTTCATTAGGACATTGCGGTAGGACATGGGTACATACCACTGAGTACACACCATAGAAAATCCGTTACACACAGCCATATAAAAAGTTATACAATTTAGGTTGTACCACAATAAATAAGTAGTATGACATACAGTTACAAAGCTTAAATTTTCTATGATTCAAATGATTGCAATATTTTATTGCGATATTTGATTGCAATATGATTCAAATGATTGAAAAAAATTTTGTCAATTCTTATAAATCATAAATTAAGTTGGATTAATTAACGAGTTCATTTGCATACAAATGGTTCATAATTGCTTTTAAAGTTATTTTAGGTAACTAAATGTAAATTATTTTTTGCTTATTTCAAGCATTTTTTAGAATCGAATTACAAGAATGTTTCTAAATGATAAAATTTTCTGTCACTGCAAACAACTTTACACAACACATTTTTAAATGATACAAAAGCTTTAAAAGAACAAGTAAAAAGCACTTAATGTATTTTTTTTTACATTTTTGAAGGAGGGGGTAGGCGGTAAGTCACATAGGCGGAGTGTAATAAAGAAAGCGCTAGTTAAAGAATTAACTGCTTATGAAGGATGGCGCCATTTTCATGCTCCTGCGACCCCTTGAAATAAAACTCACTCTGGGATTATTAAAAAGTCCCATGATGAGATTTAAAAAGACAGTAAAAAAAAACTAATAACATCCACTTTTAATGCTTTATGCTGAAGTATATTTTCATCGAGCTTTAATGTACAGGTACAATTTATGTCAAACTATATATGAATAAAACTTAATTTAATTTGTTTGACTATAGTGAAAAACGATGATAATATATAACAGATATTTTTAGATATTTTTTCATTAAACTGTGCAAATAATTTTAATATAATAAGTTCTAGTAGGTTTTTTTGTTATAATAAAGGGTTTTCGATCTTGCATTTACGCGTCAACTAGGCATTTTTCTCTCTAAATAACAACACTGAAAACTAGAACTTAAATTATGGTATGTGTATGAATTTCAAACTAAAACTACTTTAACACTTCATTTGAATAATTTTATACGGTGTTATTATAATAAATACAATGAATATTATCGATTAGTAAGTAATAAGTATTAAATATTAAACCAAATATTGTCTATCACAAAACTTTAATTTAATGTTATTTCAATTTCTAGTTTGTGTTAGGTATTCACAGAAATGTAAAGCTTTAAAATATTCATAAGTGGTTGACAATTGTTAAGGTAATTAACAATTGTTATTAATTAAATTATTTTATCAACGTTAAAATAGTGCAATTATTTTAACAATTAAGAGGGATTGTCAGTCCCATAGGGCTAATGCATTATTTTTGGAATCACTAATCCCGCAGAAGTATTGCTTTGCCATGTTAGCCCTTTTTCCCCAGGTATGGGAATCAACATAACATCAAAATGAAATAATTTTGAAACGAAAATGTTATCTAGTTATTTAATAATATATTTTTTTAGTTTTAAAATACCAAAAATATACAGCAGATACCGAAACTATTTTAAAACTTTATCAATAAATAATTAAATAACAATATGTTATTTTCTTTTCAATTTTGTTTTAAATTGATGTTATAATGATTCCCATATCTGGTGAAAAGGGAATAACATGGCAAAACAATTCTTTTGCAAAATTTGTGATTTTAAAATTAATGCATTAGCTCTATGGGACTGACAGTCCCTCTTAACAAAATAATTATATTATTAACCGACTTTATTTTTTTTTAATTAGAAAGAATTTTTTTTAAAAATTGAAAATTAGGTATCGACATGATGAAGATGTCATTCTGTTTGTCTGTCCGTTTGTCTGACCGTCCGTAATCCCTTCCGAATTCCTTTGGGTATACAAACTTTTTTCGTTAGAAGGGTATGACATCAGAGGCGTACCTTTTGTACGTTTTGTAGCTGCCTATCGAAGGTCTAATCCTTTAAATAGCATTGAAATTTAATTTTATTCGTTTAAACCGCTGTTGCCACATCGACAATAGCATGAACAACTTATAATTTATTTAAAATGAAGATTTAACGGAAAATCTTTTTTTTGTCCGTTTGAAATGACGCCATAATACATTGCCCAATGTGACTCTTTGAGGGTATATTATTTGTTTATTAAGAAAGCATCAAAAAATATTTGGTTTTGTGCATCAAAAGCTTATTAGTTTTAATTTACATTTATTTTATTTTATTATTGTACTAATAAATGACACTATCCCATTCTTCAAACGGGTATAAAAATATATTAAATTGCATTCAAATATGTACCACTTAGTCTTCTATACGGTAATGGTTCAGTTATTGTGACCGTCATCTATATTTTAACCTAAAATTCCATTATCCTTTTACTCCTTCGTTAATAATTCATTGAAAACTAGCTATGTAATGCAACCCCTCTTTAAAAAAACAAAAATAGTCGTCAATATCAACTAGTTACCTTCATAATTTTTCACATAACTCCAGTTTATCTAGCTGAACCATAATTGTAAAATAATTGTAATAATGTTTCATAATTTTAATAATATATAAGTCATAATTTTACATTTTACACCCACAATAAATTTAATTTTTTGTTTAATTTATAAGATTGTGTAAAAAATCCAATTTTAGGATTTTCCGTTTGGACTTTTTTCATACCATACATCGCTTTGGAAATATTTATGTGAAGTATTTGAAGTGAATTTTAAAATATTTTAATTTCACATTTAATCGAACAAAATCATTAAGTTTTTATTCAAAAAGTGTTAAGAGACAAACTACTGATATAAACAATCCATGAAACTGATATATTTTCATTACCTTAGTAAACTAACATAGTTAGGATGAACTGATGAGAAAAACACACTCCATGATTGATATTAACTACTCCATGAAACATTTAACAGATTATATGCGATGGAGATCAATGAAACATCCATTGATGAAGACAGATGCTGCGGTGTGACAGGGTATACGAGCTACATTATTTTCACGGTAGATATCAAACGTTTGTTTTCTGTGTTAAGGCACTTATATTGATTAGTCTGTTAAACTCATAGATATCATAGTTAAAGTATTAGATTGGCAGATCACGTGACCTCCAATGCTAACGATGGGACGCGCATGGAGGCCAAATAAGGGGGCAAAATGGCCGGTTTTGCTGCCACTTTAAGGAGAAAAATACTACGAAAAAATACCATTTAATTCTAAAATTACAAAAAAAATATCGTAAAAATACTAGCTGCATTTTGGAATTTTTTTAGTGACTTTAAATCCTTTTCTAGTATTTTTTTGTAATTTTAGAATTAAATGGTATTTTTCGTAGTATTTTCTCCTTAAGTGGCAGACATGGCCATTTTGCCCTTATTTGGCCTCCATGCGCGTCCCGTCGTTAGCATTGGAGGTCAAGTGATCTGCCAATCTAATACTTTAACTATGATATCTATGGTTAAACTTCTTTTAGAGGTGCATGTGCATACAGTTATAGAGATATTTGCTTTAGTGCATGTATCTTTGACGTTTTAGTCTCCATTTCGACAAATATCCAAATTGTTTAGCTAAGTTTGAAAATTGGTTTCAGAATTCTGTCAAATTTTTCTTAATATTTAACTAGGTTTTATGCAATTAAAGTCGATTTAGCTTAACCAGAAGTTTTATTTAAGTAACTGAAAATGTAAAATATCATCATTGGGGAGAAAGAGTTAAAGAGAAACGAAAGAGACATGCGTTTGTAAAATATCCTCTTTGTAAAGATTAAAATGGTATACGTTAACAGAATATTATCAATACATAAATGATGGGAAATGCATTCGCTTAAGAGGGTTGGTCTTTCCATTGACGTAATGCATTATTTTAAAAATCGTAAGATCTGCTAAAGTATTATGTTGCTATGAAAGTATTTTTTTCACCAGTCATCTAAATCTCAATAACAAAAAATAAACAAGTTTGAAGAACAAATGTCATCTTTTCAAAATTTTCTAAAAAGAAATATATGTAAAACAAATCTGAACAAGTACTTATATTCTTACTGTAAACCTGTAAATAAAAGTGGTAATGAACGATGGTAATAGAAAAAAATAATAATAATAAAAAGATTGGTGGGTTTACCATTTCCTGACAACATATTTATTGTCAATTTTTAAAATTTGGACATTTTGCTTCTAAATAAGGAGACACTATACCATTTTATTCGTTGTTCATTACCTTTTTATGCATCTAAATTTATTTATTTTTTTAATTAAGCAATTTTCATAATCAAAAAAAATAATAAATTATTCGAAATATTTCCCTGTAGTCTAAGAGAACGATCTAATTTATTTCAAAACCCATTTCAATCTACCCCATTTTTCTTTCCCTCGACATTTATTTTCCAATGCAAGTCGCACCGATGAAACATTGCAAGAACAACATCGCATGGCAAAAATAACCTCGCGCATTATTAAATGCAAGAATCTACTCAAAAAATCCACCTTCGAAACGATTTTTCAAAAAAACGTTTTTTAGCCATTTGTCATCCAAGTTACGCCGAGAGCAAAATACTTTTTATTTTTAAGAAATGTCTCCTAACCACGCAGTGAATTGAATGATAAACCGCATAAATACACACATAGAAAAACAATAAATTTGTCGCCAATGTTGACACTTCGGGCATAAAGAGTGATGAAAAAATGGCTCCGGCTTTAGATTGCAATAGAAAAGATGTAAAGCTTCATTTCTGCTTGTGACACTCCATTCTTGAAAGTTGACAAGCTTCATTTCGAAAACTACGGGGGATTATTTTGGGTCCTGTTTTAGTTTATCAAGCGGGAAAAAGTCCATTAAGTCAAAAAAAGTAATTTAATGTTACTAGAATTACTTATAAATTAATAATATTAATTAATATTATAACGCTCACTTTTGACTGTTATTTGTCTGTTTTCAGATAACTTTGAATTGGGTTACTTTGATCCATGGATTAAATCCTACTAAAAAGTATTTACTTTATTATTTTTAAGCCTATTTTCTTTTTTAATTTTTTCAAACAATGGAAAGTCGGCATTGACATGGTGGAGGTGTCCGTCTGTCCGTAGGATATTTACTTTATTATTTTTTAAGCCTATTTTCTTTTTTAATTTTTTCAAACAATGGAAAGTCGGCATTGACATGGTGGAGGTGTCCGTCTGTCCGTAGATACCTCCCTTCGATATTTGGTTCGATCCATTTGATTTTAAAAAGTAGTTTTTTGTGAGAAAGGTGTGACATCGGCGACCTATCTTTTATACTTTTTTACGTCTATCAGTATGTCCGGATAGACATCTGTCTTCCTATATATATATTTAATTAACATTAAAATTTAATTTTTAGTCATTTAAATCGGTGTTGCCACATCAACAAGTGCATGAGAAACTTTATTTTTTTTAATGGGAATATTTCTTATGATGTCACAATCTTCATACTGCGATTTCATTGGTTGTTTAGTTTTCTTAGACAAAGTGTTTAAACAAGCCCATTGACCCATTCAATACGACTTTTTGAATGCCTTCCTTTCCGAATAAAGACTTTAACTTTTTTTAAAATTCGCTTTTTGTGTAACTTAATTTTTAACACACGAATTATTCATGACAATTGTATTTATTTGTCCTATATTTTGTTTAATATTATAAACTTAAGCAAATACCTCATTTTCGGGCGGCATATTTTCTTGCGAACCGTTAGTGAGTTAATTTAAGGAAAATTTATTATTGTCGTATAAATCAAATTGGAATGACGTTTAAAATATAGCACAATGTAATTCTTTGATTGTTCATAATTTGTTTGTTGAGAATTTATCTATTTTTTTATTGAGCGGCACAACCTTTTTCCATTTTTTTTGCATAAAAATCTGGTTAGTTTCCATTTACATTTCTTCGTTTATTTATCTATAATAGGGTTGTTTCACGCTGTATATGACAGCAGCTCCAACGGTTTGTTGTCATTTGTTGCGTGGAATTACTTATGTTTTGGTATTCGAAATTGAGTTTTCTAAGAATATTTTACTTATTAAAGTTTTTAAATGAAGACTTTTTGCTGTGCTGTTGGTTGTTAAAAACATTTGTTAAAGAAAGCTTGCATAGAAAGAAAAAATTCTGTTCATCTATATCGGTCATTTTGAGAGTGAAACCAATAATGAAATCAAAGTACGCGAAACCGAATAACCAATGAAATCCAGTACGGATAAAAATGAAAACAAGAGCGTTACATCATCTGAAACATTCCCATTCAATTTGAGCGTCAAAATATAAATTATCAACTGGTGCTACTTACATTTGTAAATTTTAATTTTCTGGAAGTATTTGAAAATGTCACCTTTGAGATATTATTTGAAGATGATCGATATTTACTTTCAATTATGAAATTATGAAGTAATGAAAGTATTGCGATGCGATGGGGTCGAAAATCTGAAATGGAGATTTTGTGTTTTCTGCACATTTTGGAGGGTTTTTAAAGTAGTAGTTTTTAAAGATTGGTCCGTCTGTCACAATGTCTGTCTGCTCTCAGACTCTTTTAACTAATAAATCTGCCATATTTTGAAGGGAAGTCAAGTCTATATCCTCCCACCCCCATAAAAACAAAGTTATCAACTAATTGGACTACCTTTTGGTTGTGGTAGGGCAACACTTGATTGCATTGACGAAGGGACATAATATTCTTTTTAGTTTGGTTTGGTCGTTAGATTGACATCTCTCCTATTTCAGAATTAGCCATGGGATTTTAGCAATAGGCCTCGAAATTTTAAACTACCGTTTTATTTTTTTACAGTAAAAATATACTAAAATATTAGTTTTATTGAAAAACAAAAACAAAATATGAGATTAAATTTAATATTTTTAGAAACAGTGTTTTTAAAGTACGAGAGGGGATGCTGCTTCAACCAAACCATACAATAAAGATCATCGTCTTTGTGAATGCAGGGCTGATCTCTATTCACCTTGGCGGCGAATCAATCAGCTCTGGCCTAACGCAGTGAAAAAAAACGTTTCTCTCAACTCGCCAAAACTACTCCTTGTCGTAACTCCGTATAAACTAGTACAAGACGGTACTAAGTAAATGTAGTATCACTCACCGTAGGGGCTGACTTTCCAGGACGAGAAGTAGTAGAAGTTGTGCGTCCTCTCGTCGTCGTTTTTCATGTCTCTGAGCAGCATCGGGCCTCGCATGTACTCCCGCTCGGCTTCCTCCACTTTGCCCACAGCCTCCCCTAGGTCGTTGTAGATGGTATCAGTGTCTTCGCGGAATGAGCTGATGAACTGGATCTAATTGGTGTAAAAGACAAAAGATATTTAGTGGCTTCATGTACTTATTTCTGTATTATATATGGTCGATCAGGAATTTTGATGTTCTTTTGAACACAAAACGCAGGCAAGTTCTTTTAAAAGCAAGAGTGCTTTTAGCGGAATAAAAAGCTTGTTTTTTGGTGACTTGAAAAACAATTTTCTCAATGACAGCATGGGAAACCTACCTAAAAAATTTAAACATTTTATGCTTAACTGATTAAACAGTGAATCGTTAAAATTGCATCAACCACCACAGTGCAAGATACAGTTCATTGCTTGAACATTTATGGCTAAATGGTCAGTTTTTAAAATTAAGGACAGTGAAAAGGGTCTGCTCTGCTTGTTCAATCAGATCTTTTCTTAATATTATTTAGGAACCTGTCTTTCTTTTGGGGCAATATGTTCTACGTCCGAAAACACACAGTACATTATGTAAACAAAACATGAACTTACCCTAACTTTGGCCTTCGACTTGAACGTCGTATGTACAAAACTGATCTTAGCCGAAATGGACCAGAATAGTATTTTGAATGTGACCGTTATCGATACCTCTACCCTCTGCTGTTCACTCTCAAATTCTAGGGTCACTAGTAGTGTCTCGTCCCCTCCTATTTCAATCTCGCTCAGAAAGAGGGCTCCACTCTCAGTGATCACAGTCGTAGGCTTGGCCCCGTGAAGGCTGATGACACCTTTCAACATCTCGTAGCTGCTCAAAAGGTTGAGGTTCTCTTTTTTAGTATCAGTGGTAACAGCAACGTTGTACTGGAAAGAATACGAAACGCTTATGAATATTAGTAACCAGTATCTGCGTGAAGTGAGAATATTTGGTTAGGTCTGAACGTTTCCAGCTACTGCTCAGAAAAGAAGTCTTAGAACTGCATTTACGGTCAATTTATAAGACTATAGAAATCGAGTTTGCAAAAGAAATTATAGATATAAAAGCTTTTTCTTTTAAGCTGTGTCCTGACTACGACATCAAATGCCACAAATGCAACAAAACCTGGCGACTGCGAAGGGCGCCAAACGATGTAATAGCATGTGGCTGACTCTGCCAAGTCTTGTGGCATTTGATGTCGTAGTCAGGACACAGCCTTTGTACAAGTGAAACTAAAAAGCTAATTTTAAAGACTTGAAACATGCCAACGTGTCACATCTAGCTGTTACCTGAGACCGGTAATTCAATAGTAAAATCGATTGACCTAAATTTTAGTAAAAACAAAACTAGATAGATAAATTAAGAAGCGAAGATTGTTCAAACTACTTAAATTTAGTTAAGGATATTCAATGGCCACTCACAAGGGTTCTTATATTTTAGAAAGACCGTTTCAAAGGTGTATGACGACCATGCCATACCTAATGGGGATTATATGTAGTACCTGGAACAGTAGGAATCCAATTATCTGCACTCCAATTACCTTCACCCTGCCTATATCTGTCCTGCCTAGTAATATTTTTGGTATGACATCTGTAGCGGCCTCAGTAACCCTTACCGCCGTATTCACAAGTTCGAGTCAAGTAGCGAGATATCCCCTGAACATGAATCCTTCGAGGAAGGGACAACTTGAGGGTTATTTCAAATTCGTATTCACAACCGCGAGATTTATCTGGGCTTCACCTTTCGGGTTTCTTCCCCAGGTTTCAATCAGATTTTGTAACAGGGCATATCATTGGTCAAGCGGAATCATGTGGCGTTGTTTACGGATAGAGATATTTCTCACTTGTTCTATTTGTATCGTGAGACAGATCGCAATCGCCTCTGGGGAGTCGGATGGTTCTATCTCGCCCATGTTAATTTTACTAACTTTAGGAACATTTTTCACAGGAACTTGAATTGGTTTTATAGTTTGTTCCTTACATATAGTTCTTTAATTTAAACTGAAGATATTTCACAGTATAAAAAAATACTTTCACAGTGAGTTTTTTAAAAATATGTATTTAAAAGAACCCCAAAAATCCAATTTAAAGTTATATAACTTTTTTTGTAGCAGAGATATTTAAAATAGAGCAGATATATTTTAAAATTCCTCAGTTTAATTCAAATAGCTATTAATAGGAAGAAATAATAAACCAAAACACGCTGATATATTTTATAGTTCCTGGGAAAAATTTTCCTAAGTGTTAAAAAACCTTATATTTCAGGAAACGCAAAAGAAAATTAAGGTATTGGTAAGAACTGATGTACATAGTTTCTGAAAAATGCTTATAAAAATAAAACCACTAAACAGAAATCGATAATTTTGGTCTTAAATTAAAGCTATACATATGCAGATTAAAAGTAAAAGAAACACAGAAAATCGACATTTTTGACCCAAACACCCATCCGACTCCCCTTTAAAAAAAATCGCTGAAGCGAAGAAAATAAACTTTATGCCAGATGACTCTGAAGTTTTAATAACTTTAATTTATAAAAATATAAAGGAATATTGGAAAATAAGAAAACTAATGCCTTTATAATTATCATTATGTATATGTATAAATCTTTAACCAAGAATATTAACCTGCTAATTATATTTTACAGTGGCAAATACTAGTATGGTTATAATATTCTTCTGTTACTTGTATTTTATTATTAAGTTTGTAACATTTTTGTGCATAACTACCGCAGCACATAACTTTTAAAACAGTTTTAGTCAATTTAAAGATACGTTTTTAAATGGATTGTACAATAGAAATTATCATCGCATATCTCACGTAAGTCTCTACGTAAAATTTAGTATCAATCTAAATCATGTTGAAAATATATTTATCTTTCTAATATGCTGTACTTCTACAATGAACGATCTTATAAAGATCAATTAAAATGGATTAGAACTAAATAATTACAATCACTAGTTCGAAAGAAGAACCTGATAAGCTATGTTTGTTTTGATTTTGAACATTTCTCAGAGATATCCCTCAGAAAACCCACCGATATCGGTGGGATAACCCGTAGAGCAGATTCGGCTCCTTATCTCCTCCCTTTTGGCATAACTCGCACTTGTGAATAAGGAATTTGACGAAACCTATCGATCTATCCCCCAGACGGGGAAACCTGCGGGTGACCCGAACTTGTGAATACGGCCGTTAGTCTACCAAAAGGATCCTCAAGGTGGAGATGAGTTACCTCGGCTTATATACTACTATTTCCGATGTTATTCAGGATACTGGTAGGAACGCAGAGGTAAATCTGCGCCCTCTAGCTAGTGGATGATTGATTCAGGTTGCGTGCGTGTGGTAGCCGCCACACATCCAACATAAACGAAGAGTAACATAGGACGGGTATAAAAGTTTATGTGTCGCATATAAACTTTTGAACTAACTGTACCTGCTTTTATATTAGGTAATTATCTGTTATATAAAAAGGTAATTAATTGATTATACGTGTTTTTCCGATTAATTCCAATCAAACTAATTTCCAATTATCCTAATGTGGTTATGTCCTAATTACTTCGGATAATTGGAGTTCTTCGGAGTTCTACTGTTTTGGCAATGGAGCCTTAGTCGAAGGCAGAGAGGCTTATCAGACGTTTCCCGGAAACAGCGGCAAATATTTCAATAGCATCCCAGGCCTTGAAGATTTTCTGGTTCTGATCTTATTTCGATAATCATGAAAAACGACGTTTCTGGTCGGGAAGGACCAAAGAATTCTTATAACTTTCTTAAACCGCAAGTAGAAAGTTGCTTCCAGAACAAATTATGATGACGGTGTAGCAGAACTCCTCAAACAATTACCGACAATATCAACCGTACATTAGAGAACTTGTGACTTACTTATTTCATAGTAAATTTAGATAATTTAGAAAAGCATGCGTATTTCCTTCTAGACATACTCAAGAACAATATTTTCTATAAATCTACCTTGAAAAAGAGAACAGCGTGTTGTCCAAAATGATATCGACGAATCCACTACATCATCCTTGGTCAGCCTTACAAACAAATATAAGATAACCGGAAATCAACCACGTTTTCAAAAATATACGTAATTATAATAACAATTTGGGTAAGAAAATAGTTGCGTATTCTCACCTTCGTTCCCACGCTCACAAGTCCCAGGACTCCGACAGATGCGCCCAACCCGCCCATGATGTGCTGGGTGATGTCTTCGCTGCTCTGGACCCGCGTCACATCCACGATGAAGGAGGCTCGCCCGAGAAACACCTCCTCGCCCTCGAATTTGTCATTGCTATGGAATCATAGAAGTTAATCATAGAAATAAAGCACTTTTTACACGCGATGCACTGTTAGAAATTTTGTAACAAACCTAAAAGTAATGCTTTATTTGGGGACTTTTTCCATAGCAAACCATTTGGGGCTAAACCGTATACTTCTGTACGATTTAGACCCAATCTGTACCTTGCTTCAATATATTAAAATAACCTTAAACTCTATCACTTAGCCAATCATCGCTAACATGCAAAAGAGAGCATAAGAGAAGTAGTTTATTATGATCTTACAGTTACTAGCATACAAGAAAAGATTCTTCACTTACCTTTTATCTAGTACTGGACGAAAATTATAAGAAAAATAGTAAAAACATGTTTTTTTACTGAGACACTGATACTCATACGCATAGCTAAACGATATCTATACTGTAAACTTGCGCGATATGCCGCTAGACTATAGCACTTTACGGGATCGTCTAGCTTGAAATCTAGGCCCAAAAAATGGGTGTACGTTTTAGCCCCGCTCTCCCCTACCAATATTGTGGTAGAACCATAACTTTGATACACAGAAAAAGTGGTGAATCAACGCTCCAAATAGTGGTGGCAGCTAGAAAGTTCCAGGATTCCGGTACAATCCTGTACCAAATTTTTTAACGGTGTGATTTGTACCGTAATGTACACCATACAAGGTATATCCGGTGTACTGTACACGGTACATACGGTGCCGGATGATCGTAGTGGCGATGTTAAGTTCATTGTATCTTTCACGTGCGAAAACCATATTTAAAGTTTTACCTGCGGTTTCAGTCAAATATTGGCAATGTTATATGAATCTGAAGTGCTGCTGTACATTGAAAAATTTGCTGCCATAACATTGCCACTGCAGCAACGTTTGACAATATCACTACTTGATCACACATGTGAAAGATTAATTTAATTATCATAGTCAATGTGATCATCCTTCCCGGTAAGTACGACAAACATTACCGGGACCGGTGCATGCGAAACGGGTCTAAGATGGAAATGCTATGCCTGGTCATATATAATGCAAAAATATTTTCGCCAAATGTGCCATTTATAAGTTACGGAATACGTCCAACCATTCGTTTTGAGAATGATTTGAAGCTACTTCATTCGTCGCGCTATCTCGGTTAAGGACGATTGGTTAACTCTTGTAAAAAAAAATTCTTTAAGGCCATACGGTACCCAAAATATTATTTTTAGCAATAATAACATAAACTCAGAAATTATAGTGTTTTTATATAATGTTTACTCTAACAAAACATTTCCCAGCGATAAAAAAAATATATTAAGAAGTAGTTTTTCATTTTTTTAAAACAAAAGTTAAAATTGTAAACTTTTCCAAAAGGCTATACTCCTCTTTCAATTTTAAGAATAACCCCCCCCCCCCCCCAACTTTTATAGTTTGTTTTTAAAACTATTTTTTCGAGAACTGTGCATGGATTTCTTAAACTGCGAGCCACAGTAAAGAAGTAACATGCATTTATACTGAAAATCACAAGAAATCAAAAAAAAAAAATACAAATTATTGAATTCAACATTTTTTTTTAATAATCTATTCATAGTATACCTTATTCCATGCACAATTTTTGTTCACCATTTATATAAGAACACAGGTTAAAAATTTCAAAATTCTAACTTAATTAGCAAAAAAGCTTTAGGAACTTATTAAACACAAGAATTGAAAAAACGCGAAACCGAAAAAACAGGTTGGAAGCAGACGAAATACAGGTTCAACTTAAAGGGATGAGTACAGAAAATGTTTAATAACTTTTTTTCTACAAAAGATATCATTATGAAACTTTCAGTAAATGCTCACAAAGATATTGTGAATAATAAAAAGTAAAAACTGAAAAATCGATGCTCTGACAAATTTTTGGGTACCGTATCCCCGTAACTGGAGAGGCCTTTTAATGTAGAAGGTTTTTTCTCAAGCATTCAAAGCTAAATATTAAAATAGTGATATTTTTTTTTTTAATCATGATGTCATACTACATTTTTTGGTTCTAACAAAAATAAGCACTTATGCTTCAACAATTTTATCGGCAATAAACTATTATTTTATTTTCGGTAAATTTATTATTCTTTTAACAATATTAGATAGATATATGCTATATACCTAAACTAAGAATAAATATTCATACTATTACCTAATCCAAAACAAATTACAAATTGATGTCGCAGGAACTGATTTAGCTATTTTGGTGCTATTGTGACTCCATTACGCTAATCTTTTGCTCTAGACCAGGGGTTCCCAACCGGTGGTACGCGGGAAAATTTCAGGTAGTACGCGTGAGTGATGTGAGCAAAATGATGTTATTAATAGCTTCTGTACGCTTGAACAGTGAGCACTCAAGAATATTACTATATACTTCATAAACATTAACATTGAGAAATCTTTAACTTCTGGATCGGATGTAAAACCTAATACCCTTTGAACTTCCGGCAAACTCTGCTATTTTAATGTCATTTGTTACGAGTTACTTGTGTGAAAGTGGGTTTTCTGAACTCTTGTACATAAAAAAAATAATCATAGATGCAGAATAAGTGTTAAAGAGGACTTAAGAGTGAAGATAAGTTCCATTATTCCTGATGTTGATATTTTAATAACGCGCAAACAACAATCAAGTTTCGCACTAAAGTCTATAAAAGTATATTTTGTATGATGATTAATTTTTTGCTGTTTTTTTACTTTTTTTTTATTTTTATAATTGTAGATCTATGGGAAATATAATTATTACGTTAATTAAACGCCGCTATATTTAGGTCTGGTGGTACGCCAAAATTTCTCAAAAAGTCAAGTGGTACGCAGGTGCAAAAAAGTTGGGAACCTCTGCTCTAGACAAAAGCCACAGTAAATCCAGAAGCTTCTATAATCACGGTGAACACCTATTAAACCCAAAAAAATATTTTATTCCTACTCACCATGTCTTAATGGTTGTTCCATCCATCACTAAGGGACACTGCCCAAGCTTGAGCGTATCCTTAAATGCTTTCTTGTAAATCGAAACCGGAACCGCGACTACTCTGCCGGGCACCGCACCCCCACTGTCGGCCAAAAGCGGCAAGAGGTTGTTGTCCACAGATCTCCTGCATATTAATGAGTTTGTAACAGTAACTGTCTCTCAGGTTACACTGCATACAAGATTTAACACACAGAGAAAACAGAATTTACCTCAAACTTATTTGTATTGGGAGAGGGGATCATTGCAGGGCATATTTTAAGGGGTTTTTTTTTGGGCAATTGCCCACACAGTCAAATAAATTGCCCTAACAGTCAAATAAAATTGCCCACCAGCGGTTATGTGTTTCTATATTTTTATTATTTTTCTGCAAAAAAATGCCACATGGAAGCGTGACCCCTAACCCTTCCCTAAAAGAGTGAAACAACCACGGGGTTCTCTTTCTATCCTACTATGGGATGGGGCAGCTGAACTAGATAAGAAATTAGTAATAGTGTGGTGCGTTGCACACAGAAACGATTTAGCATTAGAAAGTGTAGTGTCGTCAGTCCCTGAACTCACACTCTAGAGAGCAAATCTCAGCAGTATTTTGACATATTACCGAAGATCGGCAAGACACACAAAATCGCTTGCGATTATTTTTCCAGAGTATAGAGCTTTACCTAGCCACTTTGAAGTCCGTTTTGCTGAACATATCAGAAATGAAATTCAAGCAGTCATCAAAAACTTGCCATACTGTTGGAAATAGTGGCAGAATATCATGTCTGGTTCGGAAGAGGACAAGAAAGACAAGAATATTGCAAAAGGGATGTTAAACATGTGGGAAGAGAGTTCTTTACAATTTCAACTGACTTTAGTCATGGGCGATGCTATTAGACATCACAGTTTTGAATATATATTGCCATAATAACTAAACTGGAGTTAATGATAAATGCGTCTTACCCCGGTGGTTTCGAAGAAAAGGAAGACGACCATAAAAGAAGATACTTATAGCAAACGTAGGGAGAAACTGAGAAAGTCAATTCTAATGTCACAACATAGAATAGACTTCAACATACAATTGAACAACAACTCACCACGGCCATTCGTCATAAAAAATTTACAAATTAAAAACCGAAGAGAAAGAAAACCAGAAGCTGAACTCTACAAAGTGAGGTTTTATATGAAATCTCTTTTTGAAAAAGACAATGTTATTTGAATTTAGTTGTATTAAAATGAAAATGAATGGTTGTATTATATTGAATATGAAATTAAAATAGTTCAAAAAGTTACAGAGGTTACGTTCCTTACACTCTTTTCCTATCGAATAAAACGACCATTAGGAATAATTTCCGTAATTCAAATTTTCACACCCCAACTCCTTTTTGACGATTATTCAACTAACATAATTTGCACATTTACAATCCCCCCCCCCTCCGAGAAAGTTAGAGTTGCCCACACAGTCAAATTTCCTTAAAATATGCCCTGGATCATTGTATTTCATGAGTCCATTAGTTCTTTATCTTTTTGCTATATTTATTTTCTTCAGTCGAAAATTATATTTTTCGTTATTTATCCCATTAAATTTGATATCATTATGAACACTTGTACTAAAACCCTTTGTCAGGGCCGGATTAAACAGTGTAGGGGCCTGTAGGCAGTTGATTTTGACGGGGCCCCCTTCACTCTCCCCCCCCCCCCCCCCTACCCTTTGCTTTTTTTTTCGGCATGAAGAAATGCTATGCATTTTTTTTCAGTTTACATCATCAGAACTCACACAAATAAAATCAATAACATCCAAATTTTAAATTCTGAAGCAGTAATTTGTTTTACATCACTTTTTGTATTATTTAATGATCGTAAAATAGGAATTGATTTATAAACACCAATAAATCTAAACGACGGACAGAAATACGCAATTGACCAAAAATTTAAACAATTACTCACCGAACACTTAATGTCCATAGCAATATTAAAAATAGTGCATATTAAAGCGAAAATTATATTTTTACGAAAGCTCAATTATATTAAGTTTTGACATTAAATGAATTTAAATTTTTATTAATATCTTAACTTTAAACAGGCCTTTAGCCACTTATGAATGACACAAATACTCGATTCAGACAGGGAAAAAATTATCAACGAATCCTCACAGAGTCAAATACTAAACTGCCCAACACCAAGGCTAAGGATTGAATTGAACTTACAACCTTTAGTGACACACCAGCAATAAATTTAGTGTCTTTTATCTATTTTTTGTGATTTTTGTCCATTGGCCTTAGCCCTGGTCTTTTGCTACAAGTGCAGGACAGGGGATGAGGAAGGATCAAGAGATAGATAAACGACTGAGTGAGGGGACAGACCCAGACAACCAGACCCCCAAAACAGGAAATGAAGGAAATAAAATCTTTCTTCTCAGTCTTAATCGCTCTAAAAAAATTCTTGTCTGTCCACAGGACAAATAACGGCATGTCCAGTTATTATTTCGAGCCAAGTGTGTGTGAAAAGTGACAACCGGATATTTTTCAATAAAATATATTGCATTAAAAATTAATTTAATTTTTACTATTTTTGGTGTACTAATAATTGGTAAATACCCTATTTCATAAATTAAAAATGGTATATTTCGGAAAAACTAATTTAGAATATTTCAGTTTTATTCTTATTTTATTCGAATTTAAAAAAATAAGTGAGATTTGCCTAATAATAAATGTTTAATGGCTTTTAAAAAAATTAAAAGGTGTGGGGGCATTAATCAATCCCTGTAGGGCCCCTTTTGCGAAATTTATTTCTAAAGATGGAATAATTTTGCAGTTTGAATTATTAAAGAAAAAATTTTCGTAATTTTAAAACAAAAAAATGTTAAAAAGTCATGAAGTATTGCAGTAAAATTTACAGTAAACACTGACATTTCCAATTTCCGCATTTTTCCCCTAATTAAATAAATTTTGAGGTTACAAAATACCAAAATATTGTGGACCTTAGGCCCCGTTGGTAAATATACCCTAAAGTGACATAGCCCCTCTCCTGTTAGATATTTTAAAGAATTTTGCATTTAAAGCTGTCTTTAAAATTAAAAAAAATTTATTAAAAGCATGAACATTGCAATAATTCTAATCTAACGAATTTTACAAAATTAATCCATTTTTTTAACATTGGAACAGAATTTTTGGTCTCTTTCTAGTAGGAGCCCTAATCCTGGACATTTCTGGCCCAATGTTAATTTAGAACTATTAAATATTTTAGGAATTTGCAAATAAAAAAATATTTTTCTTTAAAAAATTTTGTGATTAAATTTTTAAGAAAAAATAGGCTCTTTAACTTTTTACAGGTCCCTATGCAATGCATAGTTTTGCCTACTGTCTCTGTCCACCCGGACATTGATGACCATCCGGAAGTACAGGCATACAACCATACAAGAGAAAAGATTGGTACACGTTGTCATACACCTTTCAAATGAAAAATAGATTCTTTAAAATAGGAAATTAGAACGGAATTTGAAAGAGGTTTAAAGATAGATATTCGGAAATCTCTTCGATGTTGATAGCAAATTTCTTTTGTTAAATATTTCAAATTAAAAAAAAGAAAAGTCGGCAAAAAAGAATGTTTTTTGTTGGTTTTTGAGAGTTTTAAAAATATCTAGTTTTAACTGAATTCTAAAGCAGTTATAATTTTTGCTCCAAAACGTTCTTATAAATTAGGCGTATCTAAGGGTATATATATATATTTTAAAATCCGAATGAGCTTTTTTATTCGACGAGCATAAACGTTAGTAAAACTTAACCAAAACAATTACTTCCTACTAGAACCTCGTTTTCATTCAAAATTACAAAATGTCTTCTAGTGAATCCAAAACTTAGCAAAAGAACCCATCAAAAATATCTTACTGTGGCCAGTTTAGATAAAAGTAACCAAATAAGGTGCTATTTATCAATAGCTTTTGTGTTGATTACAACCCTATAAGCGAGGGGTGTGAAGGCTTCAAAAATAGCCCCTAACATCTTTCGCGGAAGACAGTTGTAATTGTATCCGACCATTTTTATTGCCTCAGATAACGAAAACTTCTCTTGGGTCATTACCACGTGTTGTGGGGTGGGTTGTTAGTCTAGGGAACAGATATATGTTTCTTTTACCCCCTTTACTTTAAGGCTTGTGTTGACGTGTTTTTTTTTTGTTTTTTAACTCGAGCGATGAAAATTCCTTACTTAATAAAGTAACCCTTAATAAAGTCCTTCCCTTAATAAAGTAAAAACGTAAATTCTAAGGGGGCCATTTGTTAAGTGGAAGCTGCGGGGCCCCTAAAATGTACGGGGCCTGTAGGCAACTGCCTAACTTGCCTAATTGGTAATCCGGCCCTGCCCTTTGTGAATTGGGTTTTATGTGAAAAGATTTCAATTTATTATAATTTTAAACGGAATTTTTAGCAAAACCCTCATTCCACTAACTATCAGTTCATAGTAGGGTTTAGATCACTATTCCGAAAAGTAATTCCAAACAATTAAAATACTTTTATTTATATTTCTTTTTTATTCGTAATAACTTAAAGGGTAATATGATTAAAGTAATTTTTTATGAATCAATACAATCTTTATCAGTTATTGTGCTGCCATCTATTAGTGATTTTATCAAGGGCAAAGTACTCGTGACTCTACTGAGGTAAAAACGCCGTTCAATCGGCAAAATTTCTAGCATCTGCACAATAGGATTGATTTAAAGTCATTGCAATATTGCTATAGAACTCCAGGTCCAATTGCAATAATACATGCAACTTGAACTCGAATGGGAAATCAAAATTTACGCAGAATGATTTAGCTACTAAGCAATTCGAACAATAGCAATATGTTCAAAGGTAGAATAAAAGCTTAACCATACTATTAAAAGTACGCAAGTTTACATTCCTAATTTAACCTGTAATGCGCATTTGGTGTATGACTATAAACGTTCATTTCTACTTTCAATAAAAAATGTTGTGTTGTTTCATATGATAATTGTTAAGGGGGGTCGGATGGGGTGTTTTGGTCAAAAATGTCGATTTTCTGTTTTTCATTTTTTTTAAATTTGCATATCTTTAGCTTTAATTTAATACCAAGATTATCAATTTCTGTTCAGTGGTTGTCTTTTTATAAGTATTTTTCAGAAAGTCTGCACATCAGTTCTTACCTATACCTTACTTTTCTTTTGCGTTTCCTGAAATATAAGGTTTTTCAACAATTAGGAACATTTTTCTCAGGAACTATGTGAGATATCGTTATGATTTTTTTTATTTGGTTTCCTACATATATCTTTTTGATTTAAACTGAGGAAATTTAAGTATCTCTGCTCAAAAAAAATTATATAACTTTAAATCTGATTTTTTTGTGTTTTTCAATACATATTTTTAAAAAATCACTGTAAAAGTATTATTTGATACTTTGAAATATCTTCAGTTTAAATTAAAGAGCTATATGTAAGGAACAAAATATAAAAAATTATAATGATATCTCATATAGTTGCTGAGAAAAATGTTCCCAAAGTTAGGCAAATTGACATGGGCGAGATAGAACCATCCGACCCCCCTTAAATCCACGAATAATACAAACATTCAAATATAGATATGGAGTTAATACAGAAGAAATAGAGTTAGTAACCTTCCATAATTCTTATCACGTAATCGAACAAGTAAGATACCCAAAATATAGCGCAACAACACTATCAAAATACCCCCAAAAAGTTACTAAAAAAATTGCACCCTATTCATTTTAATTATCCTTTGTTTTGAAAGAGCCCTACATTTATTTAGATTGCACCATATTTATTTTAATTATCTTTGTTTCGGAAGAGCCCTATACTTTTTAGTTATCTACTTTTGTTAATAACGCATTTTTATAAGTTCCAATACATCATACAATCATACAACTCCACGAGTAGTATAATAAATAAAATATAGAGATAAAGCATAACTCACGGCGTTCTAAAATGCACCGCCAACCCCGACAGCAGAGTCACCATACCCACTGCCGACACGCCGGCCGCCGCCGTCTTAGCACCGACCACCATATTTTACCGACCTCGGAAAAATAAAAATGAAAGGTTTGTTTTCTTATAAGAATCAGTTGAGTTTACCTTTCAAAGACGAATGGCATACGCGTTTATACTCATAACAGTTGCAACTCAAGCAAGTCCACAGATAAAGAAACGAAAAACAGTATCTTCGGTTTGCTGACTTGGTCTAAATTGTTATTCCAAGACGACAGACAAGCGAATTGTGGATATCGGCGACATGTGCGACATTTTCCCACGCTTAGGCATGATAGAGACAAAAATGAATAAGGAGTTAATTTCCTTCCTTTAGGTTCATTAAGGGCGAATGAGCTCGATCTACAGCGGGTCTCCAAACTAAAATGGCTCGTCTTAATACAGTGGAGAAAAAATATTTCTCCGACCTTATTGAATATTTTTACAAACGTTTTCTTTAATGATAAATGTAAATAACTTACAGGTCTCTATAATCCCACTTTTTGAAACTGCTTCGAATATTTTGCGTAAAAAATGTATTGAAAATTTTAAAAATATTCTAATCAATTTCAAAAAGTGGGATTGTCGGGACCTGTAAGTCAGCTACATTTATAACATAAAAAACCCGTTTGTAAATATATTCAATACAGTCGGAGAAATGTGGCTTGGAAATTTTTTTTTCTCCGTTGGATTAACACTGAAGCACTTTTTTAGGAGACCAGCGGTCCATCGCGATCATTCCCCTTTAATAATTAGACGATTTGGTCTGAATTTCTCGTGCAGCCCTCTGGAAGAGCAAAGAAAATAGTTTTGTTCCGATTCTCGTCAGCTAGCAAACTAGAGCCTAGTGACCTTATTAGTGGAACGCTATTGAAGTCCACTCCCTTTAAGTCTATAGTGCCATGTGCAAATGTTATGTTTAACGATGCTTACTTTGTAGTAAGGGTAACGAGGGAAAGAAGTCTTGCCAAATAGAGATTTCAAGTACATTCAAAGCAGCAACATGTAGAACCAATGAATGTGAAGGAATAAATTTTTAGCTTTAAATTTACTTTCAAAAATAAAAATATATATTAAGTAAAATCTAAATGTTGAAATTAACTTTCTATTGCATTTTGGTAATACATGGGTATGTTTGATACAGAGCCTACTACTTCAAAAATTAAAACAATTGTTTGGTCTAATCAAAATAATATGGTTTACAGACTTAAGTCATGATATATAGCGTCAACACAGCGATGGGCGGATCCTTCACTTTTAACGCAGTTCTTTTCTCTTAAAAATGTTTTTTTTGTAATTCTCTTTCATTATTAATGTACAAAATTAAAACCAACAAAAAATTAACTAATTGTTTACAACTGCTATTAATACTGAGAAACAAAAAAGTGGGTGTAGGAGGGAAAATGTTGTGTTTATAGTATTTTTAGTTTATTTACGCATTATCTATTTTTAGAATCATTAACAAAAAAAGTATTTTAAAAATATTTTCCTAGATCTGAGCAAAAGTCATTCAAAATAGCCAAATGTAAAAATGACAAAAGAAAAATAGCTAATGCTAGAATATGCTATTTAAAAATAAAGCTTTGGTTTGAATTATTTTAGTGGAATATTTATTAACGATCTTTAAATCATTTTTTAAAATGTAAACTAAAGTACATTAAAATACCTTGTAAAATATTTTTAATTTAAATTTTTGAAACTTTTTGTTGTCCATGATTAATTTTTCTCTTACAAAATTTTTTATGGTGTTAAAGATTTTTAAAAAATTATTGTGAAATACGAAATATTTTAAAACTGCGTATATAGCTTTAATCTTTTAATAAAGAAATGAGTTTCTTTTTAAGACATCACTGGAATGTAAAAAATATTTGCATAAGTTTTTACAAATGTGAGCGTATTCAAGTGCATTGTAGCGAGGATCATGTCTCTTTAAACTCAAATGTTTTCTTCCATTGATGCATATTGTATGAATTTTCTAATTATATTTATATCGACAGCAATAAAGATCGCTGGTGAAAAGGTTCAAAGTAATTTTAAAGTATTTCTTATAATTAGTTTGTCTGTTGGGATCATTTATTTTTTATAAGGATAATGAATACAAGTTTAAACTTTCAATAAATCTAGCTAAAATTATTATCGGCAACTGAAATTTAATAACAATAAAGAATAAAGTTATAGTTCCTTTCTCAAATTCTAAAAAAAGAAAATAAGAATGTTCAATAACATTTATGTATTTATTTACTAAAATACCAAAAATAATAAAGAAAAAATATGCATTTATTATCTAATTGTTCATGCATCTAAAAAAAACTTTTAAAAAGGTATACGTCAAAATATTCTTTTTGCTACGCATTTACAGGGTAAATAAAAGCCACATTTATAAAAATAGACACAGTAAACCTACATATTTATTACATTTTACAATACACAAAATTTTAAATTACTATTATTAAATATGTATCTATAAATTACATGTTATTTTCCTTAAGATTTTATTACATTAAAATACAATTACATTCATTAATAGTACTAAGCAAACATGTGATCGCCTTTTTACGGCCATAGCTTTAAACGGTTGATCCTCCTAGGAAAACTATCACGGTAATTCGTCATTCCCAAATTGCTCGTTAAGTGTTAAATTGTGGTCAGCGAGAAACGATCTTTTTTACCTCAGCTTAACCTTCTAAGTGCCTTAAGCATTTCTGGATGCAGAATGACCCATATGCTTCTACGGCAATCCTATTTTATCAATGCTGCACTCCTCGTCATAAAAAAGGACTAAACATTGAAAGCATCATCCGAGAAATCGTTACTATTGAAGTTATTATTGTTGTTATTTACGTTTTTTATTAACATCGAGTATTTTTGTGACTGTTATTTTTTTACAGGAAAGCATGATGAAGTTGAGGCTATAGATCAACCGTAGGTCAACAAAGTGATTGTCTTGGTTCATTCATGGATATTGAGTGACCATATTCCATATTGAGTCTAATGAAGACAGATCTAAGCAGTTGAAAAACAAATAAAAACAAGTGATCAAGGTGACAAAATTAACATGAAAAGTGTTGATGGATTTTGTTCGTTAATCAATTCGAAAAAGTTCTAGGGAAAAATAAACAAAGAAACTAGGTATAGGATTGCGTGAAACACCCTAAAGTGTCAACTATCAAAGTAAAACTTACATATTAAATAATAATTTGCTTCTCAACTGTGCAAAGTATATACATATTAAATTTCGTTTGTATGTTAATGTATTTTATTAAATTATAAAAATACATTTTAAAAATCATTGGTACAAAACCATGTCAAGAGATACTTCTCTTCAATAGCTGGTTAAATATAAGTCTATTCTTGGTATTTTCATCCCTAATTGAAGGAGCTATTTCAAGAACCTGAACGATCCCAGACAAAAGTACATGGCTAGTTGAGCTGTTAGGCTTTATGACCTCAGCTTCGAAGAAAATGCTGGTGTATTTTATGGGACATATATTTGATGTACCTTGTAGAAACGAAATGTTTTACTTGGTTTAATATTTTATAAAGATACTGGAGAGAGGCAAAAGGAAATATCATTTTTCTTTCAGGACGAATTCAGTATTTCTGTTACATATATCTAATTTTTTTAAAGATGATAAGACATCACATGATGTCTTTATCCATACTAGGCAATATTTTTCAAATATTCGTGATACATGTTTAGAATTATATTTCGGCTTTAAGTTGTCATGTAATGTCCAATGCAGTATATTTGAGTTAACTAACTGTTATTCGAAAAAAATACATAACTTTATTTTAAATTTAAAATATAAAAAATCTAAATGTTGTTTTTAAAATATATAATTACAAAACTATTTGAAAATAAACAGCATTTTAGTTTCGCATGTATTCTACAAATTTAAATGATTTAATTCAAATTATTGGAGTTAAATTTCGGGAGAAAACTAAATATTTCTAAAAACCACTAGCTATGTAGCTATTTAACCGCAAATCTAATCCCCATGTCAAAACAAATTCCCGACAAAGAATAAAAATGCCCCAAACTTTTAGAAAGTCCATAAATTATTTCGCAAATACCGTACTTACAATCCTTCCGCCCCTGCTTTAACTCTTAGTGATAGGTTAATTGCTCCTACAACGACCATAAAATAAATTTCTCATCACCATGTCTAACGTTAACCTAACTGCGGTATCTTAAAACAATCCTCTTTACGTGTTTATGTGCCACAATGGTTTAAAATAAGATCCCGTCGTTAACGCGCTCCCTTTGCAATAGGGTTGCTTCGTTAAAAAAAATCGCCAAATATATATGTCTTAGAACTTCTGTGGCAATAATAATTCGTTTTGACAGGATCCAACACCTGAAAAGGACATAAAACAAAAGCGTAAGATTCAAATTTTCTTCTTGCCTTAAATGAAGACATATATCTTGGCAACACTTTGATTGTTTTTAACCACTTTTGTAATTTTACAAATCTTCATATAGATATTTTTTGAAAAATATTTTTTTTTTGTAAAATGGTTTTTTTTAGTAATTAATTAATGCACTCTTTATTAGCAAAAATCACTATTTCCAATACATCATTATGCAAACGTAAACAGGGTTTTCTTCTAAACAAATTTTCGAGTTTTTACTACAAAGATGCAAATACCTATTGACAAGCAAGAAAAAATGCTACTTTGATTGATATTTTTAACTAAAGTTTATAAATATTCAAATGGTCCTACTTAGGCTACCGTTCTACCCCCTCCCCCCTTCAAATGATAGGCAGTCAAAGGTATATACTGCCGTGGGCAAGTAAGCTGCAATATCTACAACAATGACTTGCAAAGTTTGAGTGCTGAAAAGGTTTTAATCTGCACTCTTATAGGATGTAATTATGGAATAAAAATCAATAGGGTTTCAAATGATAGGCTGTCAAATGCGTACTGCCGAGGGCAGAAAAAATATTCAAAAGTATGTAAATAAACTATCATTAAAGCTTATACACACACAAAAAAAAGTTCTACTATGCATTTCATGATTTTTTTATTCTATACTCTTTGAAATTCGATACTACAATGGAGATCTTATGTAAACATGGAATACCTTTAAAAGTTTTGAAGAACAGTTTTTCAGCTATTTCTAAATTAAATATATAATTAATAGCAAATTTATAATAAAGTTAGGAAATCTAAAAAATATCTATGAATTTCAATATTCTTTTATCAAGGCAATGCTTATTATTGTCTATACAATGCTTAAAATAAATATAGGGGAGAGTGGGGGGCTAATGGGACGCAGGCTAATGGGACAAGGGGCCTAAAGCGGGGGAAACATACTTTTTTACAAATATTTATAACACTACAGCATTGTAACAGTTGGACTTCACATTTTAATAACCTAAGATCAGCCATTAAACGTATGTGTTGAAGTGGAGAGAAGAATTGCTGTTTTTGAAGATTCCAAAGTTAGTTAAAAGTGTATCTTTTTTTTCACTTTTAAAGTACTAAATAAAAACTTTCTATGAAATAAACTATAGTATTAAGTAGATGATATATCATAGAATAAGATATTATATGTCAAATACACGTGCTTCTGTGTTGGATCATTTATAAAAAACAACACTGTGGGGTCTAATGGGACAGAAACTGTGGGGTCAAATGAGACACGAATAAACCTAGATTTGTATGCTTCTCTTGAAAAATCTATATAAATATCTAATATCTTATTTAGTCAAGTTGCCAAAAACTTTTTTAAACTTTTTGAATTGTTTTCGTCGTATAATAAGTGAAAGTTCAAGTAGCTTTATTGATGAAATATTTTTCCACCTGCAATTTCATTAATTACATCTTAACAGGGCTTGGTGAAGATAAAATGATTTGGTGTTGGTAAAATTTGCTAGAAAGCAAACTATTCTTTATTACGTTGGATTGATTTCTGAAATAGAAAGTGATTAAATCTATACCATTAGACCCCACATAAGGGGGCTAATGGGACATTTTACATGTTTGTTAAAAATGCTCAGCAACTAAAATATGGTGATGTTTTAACATCTGTCGAATGACTTTTTAAGTAAAAGAGTGTTCTAATTGTTTTTCAAAAAAAAATTGTATCAGATTCTCATAGAAAGATTTTTTTTAATGATTAAGTAGTTGTCATAATTAAACTCTTAAAAATAATAGTCATTTTCACTAACATTAAACTTATACAAAAGTTCAGGCTATATTTTAGGGTTTTTTAATGTAATTCTATCTTTCAACAACATTTTATAATCTTTGATCTAAACAGCAACATTTATAAAATGCATAACAATTTTAAAAATTTCAATTCGCCCTCATAAAACTACAAAATTTCGCCAACACTGTGACATGATGACACATTTGGCAAACTTCTTGTCTTCGACGCAGCCCAATAATAATAATAATAATATTCTCTAGGACATTCAAGTTCTATGACTTAAAGACCCATCTTTATTAGGGAACATTCAGAAACAATGGCTGCTTTTGCAGAGGTCGCTTATACTTGCCATTATTTTCTAAGACTGAAGCAAAAGGAGTTTATTAGATATTTTATGTGTGGTTTTGAAAGTGTGTGACACTAAATAAAATATTAATATCCTTATTTTTCATCAGCTCTTTTTTAGATTCGTTTGAACATTCTAAGTAAACAAAAAAAAATACTATTTGCGTTAATAGATATTCATAATTTAAAAACTTATGAGTATTTTATAAATCGTAAAACTCTAGGGAAGATGCCTCGGGCCAAATAGGTTCGTAGTACCTAGATTCACCTCCCATAACTTTAAAAATATTTTGCTCTAAGCATTGTTACTTATATGAGTAAGTGTTAATTTCATTTGCCTTTATTTAAAATGTTTTTAATTCTTGAATGAGAAGCCCGTGGCCTGTTAAATGTGAAGAAAATATTATTTGGCAGAAGTAAAAATTTCATCCTCGATATATTTTTATTTTAAACAAGTTAGGTTTGTAACAGAATCTGTCACTTAACCCGCTTCCACACCACATTTGTATTCAACTGAAAAAAACGCGCCAAACACAGTATTAATTCTATGTTAAACATTTACACGCTAAATTTGGCTAGTTTCAATTATTTTCTTTCGAAAATTCAATAATTATTTCTTATCGCTTGATAAATTAATTTATATTTCAAAGAATGAATTTGTAATATTCCTCGCTTTTAAATAGAAGGAGATCATTTCATGTCAGCATTCAATCAAAAAATCTCTTTGTGAAATATATTTCGACGTCATTTCAAACTGACTTATGTAGCAAAAACAACTTTCTTTTAATTTATTATTTAAATGAAATTAAGTTTCTAGAGCTATTGTTGTGAATAGAAATGGTGCTTTAATTCTAATAAAAATGGCCCTTCTTATGCTTTTTAAATGAGCATTAAATTTTTCGGATTTTTAATAATTGAAGTACTTCGAATTCGATTTTTTTTCTGAGATTTTCAATATCTTCTAATTTGGATGTGCTGCGTTTTTTTCTTGTCTCCCAAGTAGCGCGATATAACAAGGGGTAATTGTAAAGCATCAATAATTTCCCTTCGAGCTTGTTTCTCTTAAGGATACCATAAAACGTTAGTTTCATTCAAACACATGACAACTATAATCTTGCAGCATTCAATTTGGTATAATAGTTTTCGGATATAATAGAGCTACATTCAAAGACTGAATATATTTGTCGATTAAAAACAAAATATTTAACATATAAAAATATATTACTTAATAAATACGTATTAAGCTTTGATTTAGATGATTTATAATCTATTTTAAACCTAATAACTTTTATTAGCGTCGTTTTTAGCTTACACACTACGTTTATAACGTAAAAAGTGGAAGGTATTATAATCGTTCAGTCCGTCTGTCCGTCCGTCTATCTGTCCGTCACCCACTTTCATAGCCCAAACTACAAATGCTACCGACAAGTGTAAGACGTCAAAAAATTCAGCGCATCGAAATTAGAAGACTTTGAAAATCTCAGAAAAAAATTCGAATTCGAAGTACTTTAATTATTTAAAAAAACAAGTAGGTTTGTAACAGAATCTGTCACTCAATCCGCTTTCACACAACATTTGTGTTCAACAGGAAAAAAGTCGCCAAACACAATATTAATTCTATTATAAACATTTACATGCTAAAATTGGCTAGTTAAATTTATTTTATTTAAAAAATTCAATAATTATTTCTTCAATAATTATTATCGTTTGCAAAAATTAATTTATATTTCAAAGAATAAATATGTAATATTCCTCTCTTTTAAATAGAACCAAAACATTTCATATCAACATACAAACAAAAAATCTCTTAGTGAAATATATTTGAAGTTATTTCAAACTGATTGATGTCGCAAAAATAAATTTCTTTTAATTCATTATTTAAAAGAATTAATGTTTCTCGAATGATTGTTGCGAATGGCAATGGTGATTTAATTTTAATAAAAATGACTTCTTATGCTTTTTAAATGAACATTAAATTTTATAGTTTTTTAAATAATTAAAGTAATTCTAATTCGATTTTTTTTCTGAGATTTTCAATGTCTTCTAATTTCGATGCGCTGAATTTTTTGACGTATCACACTTGCCTGTAGCATTTGTAGTTTGGAAATGAAAGTGGGTGACGGACAGACAGACAGACTGAACGATTATAATACCTTCCACTTTTTACGTTATAAACGTAGTGTGGAAGCTAAACCTGCAAAATTTAATTCTCATTTAAAAAGCATAAGAAGCCATTTTTATTAGAATTAAATCACCATTGCCATTCGCAACAATCACTCGAGAAACTTTAATTCTTTGAAATGATAAATTAAAAGAAATTTATTTTTGCGACATCAATCAGTTTGAAATGACGTCAAATATATTTCACTAAGATATTCTTTGTTTTTTATATGAAATGTTTTTGTTCTATTTATAAGAGAAGAAAATTACATATTTATTCTTTGAAATATAAATTGATTTTTGCAAACGATAATAATTATTGAATTATTATTGAAGAAATAATTATTGAATTTTCGAAATAAAATAAATGAATTTAGCCAAATTTAGCGTTTAAAGGTTTATAATAGAATTAATATTGTGTTTGGCGACTTTTTTTCTGTTGAACACAAATGTTGTGTGGAAGCGAGTTAAGTGATAGATTCTGTTACAAACCTACTTTTTTTTAATTTAAAGTTCAAACCCAATAATGTCACTTGGCATCCGTTTGAAATCCCCTTCAATTATTTTCTATATTTTAACTTGCATCTAAAATGAGAGAATTCCAAAAAGACCTGAAAAAGTTAATAAAAGCTAGTGGTTTAAAAAAAAACATATCTTATGGGAGAAAATTTCTTTCAAATAGTTCAAACACTAACAACTGTTATTTAAAATTATCCGATATTTTCAGCACCAGTTTTGTGCTTCCATTGTAATGTGATCCCCAGCAATCAAAGCGGACTTGTAAAATGCCTCGGTTGTTATGCAGTAACCTCTCTTTTTATTGGTTGATGGCGAAGATTATAATTGGAGTAGTTAGAACAAAATGGCCTTCGTGTTGTTTCACTAGTCGTTAGTGGAATTATCAGATTTGTGACAGAGAATGCTACATTGGGTTAATTGTGTTAATAGAAATTTATTAGGAATTTGATGTGTTGGGGGGGGGCAATACGTTTTGAGTAACCCGGTTGGATAATTTTAGGGTTTTGAGTCATAGGTCGTGATTAGGGTTATGTTCTAATAAAGTTTCACGATATACGTTAGGTAAGTAAATAAGTGAATAAACATAAATCGTTTTCTTAACTATGTGTAGTGAAAATTTAAGTAAGGGTAAATTTTTGAGTTTTTAATCACAACTCATATATTAATGTTCTAATAAAGTCTCACAGTATATTGTAGTAGAAAAAAAGTAAATAAAATGAGGATTTTTAAAAATGAGTATTGATAAGTTATGCAAGTGGAAAGCAGCTCTTTGACACAAAATTGCTTCTGTATTCTTATTATTGCATAAATATGGACCAACTTAAAAAACTAACTTTAAAAAAGAAATACTAATTAAGTTTAAAAAACCTGGCATGTAGCAGCTCTTACGGAACTTAAATACATGTCCCCCATCAGTTCTAAAACCGCAATCTAAATCATAAAAAATAAACACTCCTATCAATATCTACACCCCTGCCCCTTTTTTTTAAATTTAAAAGTTAACCATTTTAAGGTAGGTTTTCCATTCGGTTATGTGTAAACCAACAAAGTGTTCACACAATTTACATAATTTCATTTATTTCATGATGCAATTTGCATTTTACATCACACAATTTGCATAATGCAGTTTTCCATCTGAAACTTTAACCACAAAAGTTACGCGCGCACATCATGAGGCGTAGAAAATGCATTTTTGCAAAATCCCCCTCAATCTCTCGACTGTCTGGATTCCTGGCCGAAAATTTGACACCTCTGCGTCTTCTAAGTTCTGGGAATAAGACACCTGTGCCTTGCTTGTTTTCCTTACCTGGATTTTTCCCTTATCCAAGTTTATTTTATCAGCTACACATGGTGAGATATATAGATTTCGTGTTCCTTAACTGTGTATGACACAAACTGATAGTTTTGACAGCAAAACGGGTGCCAAAAGTTTCACGTTTATTTCGAGTTTGTTGGCAGTGAGTTAAATATATTAAAGAGATAGTTTTGTTTCATTTGTTTGTAAGTATGGTGTAAATGTAATTATTCTGATGAATTGGGAATTTAAATTTTATTTCGCAATGCCAAATGTGTGTAGAAATATACATATTATTTTTATTAACTGATTTCAACCTAAAGTAGTTTTATTCAATTTTGAAATAAACAAAATGTTCTTAGTAAATTAATGAGTAGTAACATAATATAAAAAGTTTAAAGTTTTAAATGAAGGATATTTAAGTAACTCAAGTTTTGATAGTGTTTTTCAAAGAATTCTGAATTCAATAAAAGTTAGAATCATTCCAACAATTCTTATTTGCTTATAACTTAATCACTTAAAATTTTTGGTTATTTTTTTAATTAATCAACTAAAATAAAAAAATAATATATAATTATTGGGTGTCTTGAGTTTCATTAATTCACGTGTCTCAACTGCAAGACCAATGAACCTAACTTAAAATTTATCATTGTAGCAAATGAATAAAAAGCACAAGAATGGACATTTTACCGGGTCTAGGCAACGGAAAAGAAAATTCCCGTATAAAATGTGTTCAAAACTATTAAGGTAACAGGGAACAAAACGGCCACTCAAAATATCGAATTTTCATTTAAACTTTTCTTACTGAATCGTGCCTTTACGAAAGAACTTCTATGATGCACATTTGAATATGTGGCTGGAGTTTGCGAATTTGGTAGTTAATTTCAATATAACTTTGTTGCCAGCTTTAAATGTCGTTATTCCAAAACACCAATTTTCAACCTTAAGGTACACTTTTCTCTTTTTCTATTTTACTAGAAGGATTGAAATTTTCTGTGATGTCGTATACATGTCTATTTAACACAGTGAACCAAAAATATTCCAAAAAATATTAAGTGAGTAAAAATAAGTCGATTTTTCTGATTTAAGAAATGCGCAAAATTTCTATTCAGGTTAATAACTTAAAATTATGAATGTTTTATCGTCAAACTTGAGGTTCATTGCGTTGACTGGACTTTTTTTTATTTCTATAAAAAAATTATTTTCAGATACACGCAATAGTTGTGTTGGAAAGTGTACCTAAAAGCTAAAAATTGGTGTTTTAAAATAATGACATATGAAGCTGAAAACAAATTTATATTGAAATTAACTACCAAATTTGCGAACTCCAACCCCATATTCAGATGCGTATTATATAAAAATTTTCGTAAATATTCATTTTAGTGATTGAAAGTTAAAATGAAAATTTGATATTTTGAAGCGTCGTTATGTTCCCTGTCCCCTTAAGTGTTAAGGGATTAAATAATACAATATTTAAATTTTTAGAGAGGTCAGTCCCGTTGAAAGATGACGCAGGTGATGCTGCCATATATCCTCCCTCTACTCTTGGGGAGGACATTCAACTTGGACAAGATGGAAGTCGGAATCGACATCTTTCCAAAAAGTGTCATTGAAAATCCTAAGGTAAGAAACTTTTAAACTTTTGTATAAATAAAGGTTAAAATAATAACTAATTTAAAATATGCGCATCATTGTTTAAGCTTCGGAAATGCTATAGTAATGAAGTATAAAACTTTAAAATTACTGTCTTAGTATAACAAAAAAAATTATATTTAAATTTTATGTATGTTTTATGTTTAAATAACATAAAGACGCCATTATTGTAAAAAGTAAAAACACGCAATAATAAGAATCAAATAAACTTGAAAATGAAAATAATGCAATGTTAAAAATGAAACTTTCAAAAGTTAGAACTAGAAAGCTTTCATTTAATTGTGAAAACAGTGTCCTCAAAATTAAAACGGTGAAATCTCAAATTTGAGCACTGTTAAAATGACTCACAAAAATGAGTGCTATGATGTTCCTATTTTATTGTGAGAACAGTATTCTTAAAAACTAATACATACTTTGCAATCCCGAATGTGAGATCATACATGATCATAACTAATTAACGACGATTGGCAAGCAAATTTGCCATGCGAAAATAGGCTTTCTGCTAAGTTTATCTAAATAAGCAAATCATACGGCAATTTAATATCATAGTATTGAAAAGTTTATGTAAGACAGATTAGGCTACTCACCCTTCTTGCTATTGGCAATGGGATAGCACAGTTAGATTGCACCCGGTGCTCGAATTGTCGCGGATAATCAAATCGCGAGTTCGAACCCGCACGAGTTAAAAAAAACTCGTTTCTTAAATGTAACTACTCGTGACCATGATTCAGGTACTTCTATCTATTGATCTGAAAACTCCAGTTATGATATGCTCATTTTTTTTCTCATTCTCAAAAATGAGAACGCTAAGTTCTCACATTTTTGAACAATGTATTCGAAACAAATAATCAAAAATGAGAACAAATGAGTATTTTGAAATTGTTAACCCATTTTTAACACGATATTAAAATATTTTTATTTACTATATTTTAGTTCTACTATAACCACGCAAATCTAAAAATATTTTTTCTTTGTTTGAAGAGTATTACATCAAAAGACATATATTTCATACTTGCTGTTCCCTGGTCTGTCATCCTTATGCTTCCAACTCATTAAACTTCAGTTATAACAACCCAGTTTTTAAAATTGTAATCTTTTTCTTGTTTTGAAGAGAATAATGTTGTAGACTTACCTTTTAAAGTTTTTACTCATTTGTCTGCTCGTACTATAGAAATTTCTGTGATTATTAAAATAACAAGCAAATAGGAAATTGTAGTTCTTTAATAACCTTTTATTGCTATAGAGATATCATTTTTTAAGGATTTTGTCTGTCGGGTTGCCGATGTCTTTATTTTAGCTAGTCAGTAATGTGTTTGTTTCGCTTATGCGGGGGAGGGTTCAGTGTATTAAGACTTCATCTAGCGTGGATACCTTCCCAGATTCTGTTTTCGTCTTAGCCATCCTATAAACGGATGGAGTTGAACAAAAATCAAACCACTAAACAGCGGCAGATTTGACAAAACCTGCTGTCCGCATGTCCCTCTCCAAACAATCCACATTTTTTTGTAAATTTTTCAACTCTTATGTCTATTAATATTCAATTTTTAAAAAAAATGGTAGACACCCTTTTAGACCAATTATCACAACTTAGCTACATGCTAAATTCCAAACTTATTTTTCTAACATAAAACTTTTCCTCGTGAAACAGTCTAATACTAACTTTCCATTTTTTTAAAACTCTTTCAAACTAAAAAATAAAAGGAAAGCACGCAAAAAAAAATTAATATGTTGTCCGTTGCAGGTCATCGAGAACCCAGTGACTGAGACTCACTACAAGGTGGTGGACAACGCAAAAGAGTCCCGGAATTTGCTGGATGTGGACGGCTCCTTCTCCCTCAACGTAAAAGGGGGTCTCTTCAAAGCGGGGGCATCGGGAGCGTATCTCTCGGACACTTACAACAGAGAGAGCACAGTCGAGGTGGCCATCAGGGCCATGTACAGAGTGGTAAGGGTTTTCAGTTTTAGTTGCATTTAATTGTGTTTTAGTTGTGGGCGGAAATATTTATTGCTGGTGGGGGGAATGGATGGTTGATTACAACCAGCTTCTGCAAAAAAAGACCCCAAAAAAATGTAATCCTCACTCTACTAAATCTTCGAATTTCTGGGCTCAGGCACCAGTTTTTTTACTATTCCAAATTTCTATTGTAACATTCTTAAAGCGTAAAAAGAAGAACAAATACTAGTTCTAAGTTACAGATCCTATTCTAGGTTTTTCAAAGTACACTGTAAAAAAAAATTACTGAAATTAACGGGGAAAGTACCGGCAGCAGAGTTGCCGGGACTTTCCCGTTTCGTTAAGTATTTTACCGTGTATCTACAGAAGTTCCGTTTCTTATTTCTCCATTGTTAAAATTTTCCATTTTGCATTTTTCCGTTGTTAAAATTTTCCATTTTGCATTTTCCAGTTGTTAAAATTTTCCATTTTGCATTTTCCCGTTGTTAAAATTTTCCATTTTGCATTTTCCCGTGTTTCTACTTAAGTTCCGTTTCTTATTTCTGCGTTGTTAAAAATTTTCCATTTTGCATTTTCCCGTGTTTCTACTTAAGTTCCGTTTCTTATTTCTCCGTTGTTAAAATTTTCCATTTTGCATTTTTCCTTCAATCTACTGAAGTTCCGTTTCTTATTTGTTCGTTTTTAAGGTTTTCCGTTTCATATTTTCCGTGAATCTAAGCAAGTTTTCCGTTTTGTATTATCCCGTTATTTTAATTCTCGTGTGTTTTTTTGCTAATGAAATGTCCATCTATAGTAAAAGTCAGAAAAATCTCAAAAAGTTACGCATATTTTTTCATGCTACTTTTCGCAAAAATGAAGTGAAATCTCTTGAAGTGCTTTTATAAATTCTTCCCCTAAGGCTATTTTTAGTAGAAAAACAATAAATTTAACATTTTGAAAAATTAAAAAGCACTTATAAAACGAAATTTTAACTCATTATAACAATTGCAAAAAAGAGCTTACAAAATATGCATAACTTTCTAAGATTTTTCTTGACTTTTCTCCATAGACAGCATTTTTGAGTCATGGAATTTCAGCAGGTATCCGTTCTCTTGAAAATTCAACGTTCAATGTATACATATTTCATGCTCATACTTTTACTAATATAAAAAGTTGAACACTGCAATATTTTAGTATATATTAAAAACTAAACAGATTTTTTTCTTCAAATTTCAGAAATATTCGCTACCAAGGTCAATTAAACTTGTTAAAATACATTACAGAAGAAACATTGATTTAAACACAATTTTTCAGCATACACAATTTATTCTTTATTTCAATTTCTCATTCAACAAATTTACAATTTATACAGATATAGAGGAAATCTTACTATAACTTGACATGATTGGAACCCGTTTTAACCTGTTTATTAGAGAAGATAAAGATTATATGTTCATTGATACAGCAAAATTAATTCTCAGGTTGGCAAAGTTATTAAGTTAAGATATTCAACCCTCTAACATTATACTTGATTATATATATTTTTATTAAGAATAATATAATTGCAAAATAATAATTTTTCTCAAAAACTTGCTACAAAATACACCTTGTATATATTTTAAATTTTTTAATTGTATTTACAGTTTAAAAATTTTGTCGAAATAATTTGTTTGATTTGCTGAATTAATAATTCTTTTGTAATTAAAGATGGTTTTCCGGATACTGCTTTGTTGCTTTTGATCCTCTCTTCGTATTAAGATCCGCAAGACACCTAATAAAAGATAAAATACAGTCTTAAAATTAACAAATAAACATATTAGCATAATTGTTTAATGCCCCATCTACCATAATCTTTAACAACCACAACACGAGATTAAATTTGCCCGTCTGGTGACTGAATGATTAGTGCTCTGGCGTTTAAGTCACAGGGAGCAGGTTCGAATCATCATCTAATTAGCTTGATATGCAAAAAATGACCATAGAACGACAAACCAAAACCAAACCCACACAAGTTTGAATGTCTGTAAATTGTGTTTAAATAGTTAGACCTCTGATATTTTTTTTATATAAGAAACAATAACACACTATTATTAATAATTTTTAAGTTATTAAATGTTTTTTTTAATATTGCATACGAATATTAAAATTTTGTGGGTGTTATCAGGGTGCGCAGCTGTTCTTGAAGATGCCTTTTTTTGTTTTCAATTTTAAGTGCCTTTACAGGTGCTTATTTTCTTTTTGTATTTTTAAAAAGTATTTCTTTTTTAATTAAAGTGATTATTTTTGTAATAGTTAAGAAATGAAAAAAAAAAAATTGTTGATTCTACCCATAAAAAATGATCAGGTTGCTGCTTTATTTAGGAAATTAACGCTGCAAACGACTTTTCCCCGTATTACCAGAAATCCTGAAACAGCGACATCCATCAGGGCGTGCTTATTGAGAAAAGCGTTTTATTATAACGCTTCAAAATATGTGCAACTTTCCAGTTAAATTTTTTTAAAAGTTTTATGTCAGGACAAAACTTTGTTCAACAAAACTTCAATGCCTCAAAATATATGCTAGTTCATGGCGAAATCGGAAGTGTCTCGAATCTCGCTATTTTTATAGTTTTAGTCAGGGCGCATCGGTCGACTAAACTTTAAAGCCTCGTAATTTTTGCTTATTTGCAGGAAATTGCAGCAGTGACTCGTTAGTTTTTGTAAAGCAGAACCTCGATTATCCTGTCTAATTGGGACTGTCGGTAGGTCGGATAATCGAAAATTCCTGATAAAAGAGTTTTTATTAAATCGTAAAACTTCTCTAAAATAGGATCGTCCGAGTTTTCCAATATAATCAACAGCCCTTTAGAGTCGTATAAACGGTGCTTTACTGTATTAATGCATGTTATTAGACAATACAATTTTAAGGAATAGGAATCACAACATTTAAAATAATAAAAGTTTCAAAATAAGTTATATATACTAACACTCACCTTTATAATCAGTAGAGCGCGGGAAAACCCAAACAAGGTATGTAGGTAGGTAGGTTGGTGCATGTATTTTCCGGTTTGTGTGCTTGATCAGAAACCCGCTTATAAACCTTCGTCAAGTAAGACAAACACAGACAGAATTTTACAATTGAAAGTACACCCAGTGTGAAGGCGGGAATCGAACCCGCACCAGGTACAGTGCGCAGACTGTTAGCGTAATGGGCTGCGATCAAACCCACTAGGCCATCCGGGCCCCAACCCAAACAAGCACTTCTTAGTGATTCGCATTCGATTCGATCGACGATTCGAAGATGAACGTCTCCAATAGAGGGTTCTCTTTCCACATTTAGCGACATATTTCAGTGTTCGGCGATATCGAAAATATTTCAAATTTAATTATATAAATGCAGTTTAGCCCGGTTATAAAAAAGTTTATTTTTTTATTTTTAATTGATAGCTGGATGCTTTTCTGAAAAATATTTCAAAGAAATAAATAATATTTCGTAAAACAGGTATTTGATGTTCGAGTTTCGATGTGTGTATTCTTAGTGCAATATCGCCAATTCTATATAGGGTAATAAAAGTATGGCAGCTCTAAAAACGGGAAAATTCCGTTTTCATCTCTTCGCTCGTGGTTTACGGACATTTTCCGTTTTTAGAAGGAAAAAACCCGTTTTCAGATGGAAAAAACCCGTTTTCATCTCTTTGCTCGTGGTTTACGGACATTTTCCGTTTTTAGAAGGAAAAAACCCGTTTTCAGATGGAAAAAACCCGTTTTCAGATGGAAAAAACCCGTTTTAAGCCAATACGGGAAAGTTCCGTTAAAATCAATAATTTTTCTCCTGAAATTTCAGTTTTTTTTAACAGTGTATATGAAATCGGGAATTATGATGCCCATGGCCAATAACCATCATGTAGATCTAGTGCGACGATCATTCAAACTAACCCTAACCCAGAAATCGGAAACCAAACTATAATTCAGTTTTTTTACTTTTTGAATTATGTTTTTACGGCTCTCACTCCCCTTCTTACCAGAATCACCTCCAACTCCTCACCTCCAAAACCCACACTACAAAGTAAGCATCAATGTTGAGCAGCCAATGGCGTAAGGGTCTTTTTCTTGTCTCCAGGTGACCGAGCAGATCCCCGACGACGCCAAGCCCTACGATCTATGGCGCACGATGGGCGACGCGGTGGGCACGCATTTTGTCCGCAGTATCACGTACGGTGGCGAGCTGATCGCCTCGGTGCGCTTGGAGTGCAACAACACGAGGGACAAGCAGAGGATCAAAGGCGCAGTGGACGTGGGTGGGAGGATCGAGATTTTCGACATTGGAGTGGAAGGTGAGGGGGATCTCTTATATAAGCCCTTTAACACTTTCGCTACGCACAGGATTTTTGTTTCCGCGTAATATGTGATAGGAATATCATTATCGAATCCTTAGTTGTACGGCCGCCTGGGCCATTTTAGGAGTGAAAGGGTTAAAAACCATGAGCTTTTGTTCATTTGTATCACCTTTTTGTGCCTTTGCAAAACATTAACCCTCTAGTGCATAACCCCCAGTTGCCGTTTGGCTACATATCCTTCAATCCACTTTTTGACTTTATATTGGTGATGTTTAGCAATTTTTTTCACTTTGTGGGGACTGATCTATTTGGACCCCAGTATTTGAAAAGTGTGGGTCGCGCTGTTCACGAGTAGGGTATACCGTGCCCTGCACCTCGAAATTGTTACTTCCTTGTCTTCTGACGCCGTTTAATGGCCTTAAGACGGTTTATTGCTTGGTGGGGGCGCCCAAGGAGACCATATTGATGTTTAAGAATAAAAATTTAACTATTTAAAGAAAAAAAAGTCATTTTATGTAGAATACAATAAAAAGAAAGGATGCAATTTACCCAAATTTAATGCGTCACCCTCAATGCTAAGTCCAAGGTGATGCGTTTATTCTTAATTAAATAATCAAGTTTTTGTAATAATTATTAATTTAATAATTTTTTTATAAATATTTTCAGTAACCACCAAAGATCGAAATCTATTTTTTTAACAAAAATAAGAAATTATGCACTAGAGGGTTAATAACTACGCTTAATGTGTGTCAATGTGTATACAGACTTCTTTATTAATTAATGTATCGATGCATTAACCTACCTCATCTAAACTAAAACCTTTAACAATGCCTGTGGTTTACTAACTGGAACATCTATAGGATTTGTTAGACCCACACAAATTATTAGGTAACACGTGCTAAGTTTTGAGAAAATTTTAACCAATAAAAAAAATTATTCAGTCATTTTTATCGCAACATATTTGAAACATTGTAATGATCTTATTCAGTGGAGGGAGAATATATGAAAGATGTGGCAAAATCTGTGGAGTCGACTCAGATCAAGGTGTTCAGCTCCATCCCCATGAGCAAGGTCCCCAACGACATGGACTCGTTAAAAGAGGCGCTCAACAAGTTTCCCGACGACTTGGCCAACTTTAACAAGGGCAGGGGCATACCGATACGCATGGAGCTGTGGCCTCTGTCTCTGTTGGACAAGTCGCTGCCGGACAAGATCAGGAACAGGTACTGTTCTTCCGAACCTAATTAATCAGCTATGTCATCTCCTAGTTACGAAGTATTTTTCACTCTCAATTACCTAAAATGAAATAAAAGGTAATGAAAGCATTGCCTTGCCTTTCGACTCCTTACGCCCCCGTGGCGCATGAGGCCACGAGCTTCCTCCACCCCCTCCGGTCCAGGGCAGCTTCTCTGGTTAGTCCCCAACTTGCAAATCCTAGTTCGTTTCTTTTTTTTTAGTATCATCCGCCGAAATGTCATTTTAGGTCAGCCTCTTTTTCGTCGACCGTCAGGTGCCCACGTCAAGGATATTCTTGTGGGATCAGTTGGTTTCATTCTGAGGATGTGTCCAATCCATCTCCAACGTCTCTTTTGAATCTCGCTTGTAATATGACTGCATTTTAGTTTCTGGTACAAGCTAATGTTCGTAATTTTTTGCGGCCAATAAATTTGCAGAATTTTCCTAAAACATTTTGTCTGAAAAGCATTAATTTTGTCTTCCTGAGATTTGGTTAATTTCCAACTTTCACAGCCGTATAAAAGTACCAATTTTAGTGTGGCATTATAAATTTCAATTTTTAATTTATTCTGAATATATTTTGCTCTCCAAATTCTTTGTAGAGTTCTAAAAACATGGTGTGCTTTATTTATTCTTAATTTAATGTCGTCGTCTGTGCCGCCTTCAGTGGTGACTGTTGAACCCAGGTAGTGGAAAGAATGTGTCACTTCTACCTCTTTTCCATTCACATAAATTGGGTTTGGGTAAGGGTATTGATTTTAACGACTTTTGTTTTCTTCTCATTTATAACAAGGTTAACTTTTTGGGCGTTTTCTTACAGCAGTGTTGTTTTTCTTTGCATGTAATCTAATTTAGAAGACATCAACACAATGTCGTCAGCGTAGTCTAGGTCTTCCAGTACGCTATCCAACTCCCATCTGATTCCAAGTTTTCGGTTTTTCATCGTTATCCTCATAATCCAGTCTATAATGTTAAAAAGGGTTCCTGATAATACGCACCCTCGTCTAACACCTGTTCGAATGTCAAAACTGTCAGTGGTGCAGTGTCTCAGGATTACTTGTCCTTTGCTTCCCTCATACAAATTCCTGATGATAGATATTACTTTTGCAGGAAGTCCATAAAACTCCAATATTTTCCATAAACAGACTCTGTTAATGCTATCAAAAGCCTTCGCAAAGTCTATGAAGTTTAAATAGATGGTTGAATTTAGTTCAATGCTTTGTTCTATGATATTTCTTAAAATAAATATTTGGTTGAGAGTTCCTCGTCCTCCACGAAAATCAGCTTGTTCAATCCTCAGCTTTTCTTCAATGCTTTTCCTAATTCTATTTATTAAGATTCTAGAAAAGATATTGGGTGGCACTGAAAGCAAACTAATTACTCTCCAATTATTGCAGTTAGTCAAATCACCTTTTGGGGGGATTTCAACAATTTGTGCTTCTTTCCAGGAAGAGGGTATCTTTTCATCTATCCAAACCGGATTGAAAAGTCTATGTAGAGCATCGGCTGACGTATCAAGATCAGCTTTAAGTAGTTCTGATGTACTATTGTCATTACCACCAGCTTTTCCGTTCTTCTGCAATCTGAGTGCATCCACGATTTCTTGCCGAGTGATTTCTCCTATATCAACATCCAGCTCATTGATTTCCTCGAAAGGGCACTCTAGATCTGTGTTTCCTGAGCTTTTCTCAACATTTAAAACATCTTCGAAGTGCTCTTTCCATCTCTTTTGTATTCATTTTTCATCAGTTAAGAGTGTGCCATTTTTATCCTTCACACCACACTCGCTTTTGGATTTTATTCCACCTAATCGGCGTACAGTTTTATAAACTTCTCCAAGATTACCGGCATCACTAGCTCTCTGAGCATCCTCTTCCAGCATTTGGTAAAAGTTTCTCTTGTCATTTCTTGCCGATGTTTTCACTTTTTTGTGTGCTTCTTGGTATTGCAGCTGTATCTGCACCCTATGCCGTGCTAATTTAGAATTATTTAGTTTATTCTTGATTTTCTTCCTTTCATCAATTAACTTAAGGGTAGTGATCCATTCTTTGTGTTTTCTTCTTGCTATACCTAACATTTCTTTTGCGGTTGAATTATATACGTCTTTATATTTATTCCAGTAATTCTCGATTTTGTCACCTCTCTCTGAAACATCTTCGATCGCTAAATTCTCAAGTGCCGAGAATTTATTTCTTAACTCGCACAGAAAAATTTCTTTTATTTTCTTTTGTTTCAGTTTTTCAGTAGCAAATCGTGATATTTTGGACTTTTCGTGTCAGCTACTTCTTGACAGCTTTAACTTGATTTTCGCCACCACCAAGTGACGATCCGACGCTACGTCCGCTCCTCTTCTGACCTTAGTACCCATTAGTGATCCTCTGTAACTTCCGTTTATTGCTATATGATGGATTTTATGTTGTGTTTTTCCATCCAGGGAAGTCCAGGTTAACTTGTGAATATCTTTGTGCTTAAAGAAGCTTCCTCCAATTATCAGATTGTTGAGTTCACAAAAGGATGTGAATGAAAGCATTGCGATGGAGTAAAAAGTATTTTTTTTCTCGCAATTACCTAAAACGAAATAAAAGATATGAAAGTACTGGATGGATAAAGTATTTTCATCAATTACCTAAAATGGAATAAAGGTATCAACGTATTGTGGATGGATCGAAAATCCGAAAGGAGTTTGTTTTCTAACTTTTGGAAGGTACGGTTTGTCTGAAACTCCTCTACAGTTCGAAGTAAAAGAGCTACGGACTTCAAATTTAGTACACAAGTTCCTAGTACCTGCCGGATGCCATTTATAATACTCGGTCTGAAACAAAATTTGCATACATTGTGATCTGTATATTAAAATTTTTACTAGCTTTAAGGTATTCAATTGCAATACTCAAATTTTACACCCTAAATGTGCTGGGCATAGCCAAAATACTCTAAGTCTGAGCTCACCATTATTTGCAGATATATTTAATAAAAATTCTAAAAGATCGTCACGAATTGCAAATAATTCCTCCATACTTCAACTGAGAGAACGAAGGGCATTTTGGTTTTTAGCAACGAAGGCTCTGCATTAAAAAAAATTTTATAAATGTTATTCACTCCACAGTTATAACAGAAACGTAATAAAGTTTTTGAATTTGTCTTAATATAATGTCCTTAATTTATTTCTGTAAAAATAATTGAAGACTCCTATTACTTATTTTTATTTCACAATTTATGCAGGGTATTAGAAGCCAACTTGGACGACTTCGAACAAAAATTCGATGACCTTACAAATACGAAAAGAGCCGTCTCTGATTGGATGAAAACAATGTATCGCCCCCTCTCGGAAGAGCATGAAAAAAAAGTAGGTTAAATCCACATAATTCTGTTTGCTTTCATAATTTTAAATATTGATCAGGCACAGGATAGAATTAACTGAAACTTTAAACCAATTTCATAACCTTCTCTCCTAAAATAGTTATTATACTATAACACCCTGAAATCGCAGAAGTTTTCTTATTACATATTATCTTATGAACTATCTGTTATTTTAACGTATCTAAATTACTTCCGATCGTTAAACACGGCATTTTCCGTATTTATAATAATTTTTTTCAGGAATCACAATAATTTTTAAAATTTTATAAAAATAAATTTTAGTGCTTTTCTAATTTTTTAGTTTGAAATGAGAGATCCTGATACAAGCACGGCCTATTCCGTATCAGGTCCGGATCACGGCCTATTCCACTTATAAGCCCAGAGAAGCTTTTCCGAAACACGTGCGGGGACGGAAAGTTTGTCGTCACTGTTCCGAATGCCAAAGATGAAGAAACGTGATCTCGGAACCACTCGTTTACAATTGACTTTATTTTTAGGGTTCCGAGTGGTTCCAAACATGTTCCCTCATCTTCAGCACTCGGAACAGTGGTACGTCGACCTTTCCATCCACACACGTGTTTCGGAAAAGCTTCTCTGGGCTCATAAGTGGAATAGGCCGTGATCCTGCTTGCATCAGGAAAATAAAATATTATCAGGATACTTAAGATAACGATGCGTGACCTTTAGACACGACCGTAAATTATCCACATATATACAACCTAAAACCTAGAAACAAGCATCCGTAAGCCCAACGCCTCAGAGTTGCTTGATATTAGCTTTAATTAAGTAGACAGAATCGGAACCTTAGGGATGTGGCAAGATCCGCGTTTGAGAAGGTCATTATTCCGGTGAACACATGGGGAATAGCTATTGGCTTAGAGGGCACTGAATCCGCACTAAATTACATTGGGCAGTAAAAGAAAGTATTCGCCAAATCGACAAATTTATGTTACTCTGTAAGTATTGGATTGGATACTAACCTACCTTCTGAATTTCATTGACTGACAGATCGGTGATTTCTACTCCGAACTCCAAAAAACAATTCGACCCTTCTACGAAGTGATCGGAAGTCTGGACATGACGAAGAGCAGCGACCAGCTCAAGCCAGCAAACGAGGCTTACGGCTCCTCCATTCCTGGGGTCTGGTACAAGAAGTACCTGCTACTCAGACAGGTCGTAGTAAGTGAAATCGTTTAGTACAGATCTTTGCTTAGCGTAATTGTTACCGGTGTCACTAATCGGATTTTTAGAAGTGGCCAAAGCGTATCAATTTGGAACTTTATATGGATGAAGGGAGAGAGGAATCGGATATAAGGCTGCAAAATCAGAAGACTTGACTACGCTACGATCAGAAAGTCTAATAATTATAATGTATACAATCAGAGTACTTTTATGGCTATTCTATGCATGATGCATGTTTAATCAGTTTTCAGAGGGTGGTGCTAGTGTAAAAGAAAATCTCCATTGTAAATATTCACCTCGTTGCACCTCATTGGCACGGGTGGCCAACGAGAGAGACTCCATTTTATTCTTATAAGGAAAGGGCCAACGCCATCTGTTAAAAGTTGAGAAACACTGCCCTAAAGGAATGTCATCGTTACATATAATAAGAATAATATTTAAAATTTTCGTCCAAATCATTTAAGCGCTTAAAAATAATAACTGGAATTAGCTATTCTTAAAAATATTAACTGGAACAATTTTTTCTCTTTTTATCTTTATAATCCTCTAGAATGAACTTGTTTAAGGTTATTATATATGCACTTTATCGTGTCAATATACAGGATCACATGTAGAATAACTGTTTATTTTCAATTAAACGGACAAATAAATAACAGTATGACCGCATTTGCATGCAATGGGATCGTTAAAAGATAAGAATGGTCACCAGTTCTTTTCACCCTTTTTGCAACGCGAACGGGTATTCAAAGAATAATACAGACTTTTTTACTTTTTCAATGAAACGTTTCTATTAATTTGAAGCTAACTGTACAGTGTACACCGAACGTGATCATATCTATGGTGCTGCCATCTTTAAGCGATTTGAGACACAAATAAGTGAGCGTTGATGAGAAAAAACAGAAGCAATTAGTTACACAAAATGAAACTCGTAAATTTTTATCTTTAATAATAACCTTAACTTAAGAAACATTTTTTTCATGTTATAGTCAACTAAAGTGCGTGTAAAGAAATTCCCAATTCATGTAATTTTTGTATTAATTTCTGTATCTTCTAGGCAGAAGTAATAAAAATGTATAGTATATACTATACATTGCTTGCTTTCGCAAAATGTTTGATGCGGGTTTTTTTTTCTCAAATAGTGCTAATATTCAGTATTTTATTTTTTGTAAAAGAATCAGAATAAAAAAATTTGTATTTGCATTATTACATAAAATAATTATGTAGACTAGTTGTAGATTATTGCCGATATTTATACTGAAAAACTTTCATTTAATCATCTTTTCAATATTTTTTTAGGCAAGAGATCAAGGAGGTGAGCAATGAATTTATTATTTTTTAACACTATGACTTTTCTTTACGTCACTTTATTTTTCAAAGATCAATAAACGATTTACTGTAAATATAATATTATCTATAGAAAAAAATACCTAAAAATAAAATCGTACTTATTTATAAAAATGGTACATCCTACATCAAAAATTTTATTTTATTGATTTGCTGATCACTACGATAATCTTCTGGGTTTAAAAAGAAGAATATTAAGCCTTTCAGTTTTACAAAGAATGATTTGCAAGCCTTTCACTCTTATCATTAACCTTTGTTATTACTTTTTTTTAATCCAGTTTCTCATTATAAGTTTACTTATTTTATCTATATTGATAAGAAAGGAATCGTTTCATACATTAACAAAAACGATTTTTTTTATTTGATACTTCAGCTTGGACCCGCAGTCGTGGCAATGGTGCCACATACGTGTACTGGGGTAGAAACAACTGCACAGAAGACGCCGAAATTATGTCCACTGGATTCGCCATGTCCACTGGTCCACCACATAGCGGAGGAGGCGCCAACTTCTTGTGTCTTCCCGAGAAACCACAGTATGGTAACCCTGTAACCAATGAAAAGGAGGCAGCATTTCTTCAAAGTAAGAGTTTATATGATTTGAGTTTAAATAGGTGACATACATTGAAATTGGTTTGCCTAGTAAAAATGTCTCGAGTTTGACTACCGCTTTGTATGTAAACATTGAGCTATGCTACTTTATAACGTGAAGACCCGTTTACGTCTCCCTATTATTTATTCGAGATCCGTTGTTGCCAGCTCAGGCGTTAATCTCTTCACTTTGTGGCATTACAAAACTTATATTTCTACAGAGTGGTACTTTTAAAAGAGGCTCCAAAACAAGATATTGTTGATTGGATAATTTCTGACTGTCTGTTTGTCTAAACGAAAATCTGCTGCTGCACAGTCAAAATAATTTAAAGCCCAAACAAATAAATAATAAATCCCAAACAAACTGCTCACTCAATGTTAGTTCATGCTGAAACGCACTATTTTATTACTCAAAAAACAATAAAATATCAATAAATGACTGTTTTCGCAGTTGTTGGGTTACAAAGAGATCTGAATTTATACAAGATGTAAGTAATTTAATTTACAGATAAGAAAAATGCGTAGTAATTCTAGTTTATAGTAAAGAGCCAGAAATCGCCAAGTTAATGTATAGTAAGCTTTTGCAAATTCTTTCTAAAAGTTAAAGTAGCGCCAAATATTTCAATGAAACCGTTAGTTTGGGTTTACTACAAAGTGATCAATGGCTTCACTTGGCAACCGCTTCACCTTCGTTTTGGTACCTCTTTTAAGAGTACCACTCTGTATATAGCTTGTATTATAGTTACGATTACAACGAACGCAAGTTTAGTTCTCCTCACCACCTATTAAGGTTTTCAAAGAAACGACGCACGTGAGCTTCGTGAGGTTCTGCTGTGATGTTAATCGCAACTTCTCTCCAAACTCAAGTAGGGTGGAGGGGGGGGGGGAGAAAAGATCACCCCTCATGCCGTTTCCTGGAAAACCAAACTAAGAGGTATAGGAAGCACTCTTGCATTCTAATCATAAGGACTATAAAGCTTTGCAAATGCAATAAACATTTCTATTTTGGTGTGGAAAGACAAAGCTAAGTAAGGATTTGTGTGTGTGAAATAAATTGATATGTGAAGTGTTTGTTCACATAGAAAATGCATAGAGTTGCTACATTTTACAAATCTACCACTAACTAAATATGGCATAAAAAGTATTCAACTTAGATTAAAACAAATGCCATAAGCATACCTAAACTATATGCTCCTATAGATCTCAACTACCAGTTCCCCGGCGGCGACTCCAGCAAACTGTCCTGCGCCACCTGTCGCCTGGCTTCCCGCGGTTCCGTCAGCACATTCATCGGCCGAGGGTCCGAGTGCCCAGGGGACTGGGATTACGTGTACGACGGCCTTCTGGCCAGCGGGTCCAAAAGCAGCTTCTCTACCCAGTTTGTGTGCTTGGACAGGAACCCGGTCAACAACGAGGGCGGAGACGAGGACCCGCTGAAACCGGACTGGGCAAACATCGTAGGAGAGGAAGATGGGGACAAGCAGATCCTGATCACTTGCGTCGTGTGTGCCAAGTAATGGAGGAAATGTTGCTAGGGATGGTTGTTGTGCAGCCTTCTTAACCTCCCAGCCTCCTCAACGTGGACTCGTTTACCCTCTAGTGCATACTGTTACCATTTTGCTACATATAAATTGATCCACTTTAAATGACTTTAACATATTGTTGTGAAGTTCGGCAACTTTTGCAGTAATTTATCATCTATTGGAAGCTATATTGATTGTTTTAGAATGAAAGTATAAATATTTAAAGAAAAAATAATTTTATGTTCCATTCAATCAAAAGGATACAAATTCCCCAAATTTAAAACATCATCCTTAATGCTAAGTCTATGGCGAGGCCCATGTTTTAAAAAAGAGATTTTTTATATATTTTTTCCAAAATGTATGACTATCATAGATCGAAATATATTTTATAGTTATATAATAAAAAATCATGCATAAAAGGGCTAACATGAAATTTCACGTAAGATGAATTGATTTTGTTTGGATGGTCAGTCCCATGAACATAATGCATTAATTTTGAAGCCCCAATTTTTCAACAAAAAAAAAATTAATCCCTGGATCCTAAATCTAGCCTTTTATCACCAAGTATGAAAATCGGAATAACACTAAAATACAACAAATATTAGAGAGAACGATATCGGTTATTAATTTATTAGGTTTTAAAAAAGAAATAACTATAGACAGATGGTGACACAGATGTTTAAATTTTATCAGTGGATAATGAACTAACCAAACGGTATTTTCCCTTCACATATGGTTTATTTTTTCTTTTGTTGCGATTTTCATATCAGGTGTAAAAGGAACTAGATTTTTAATCAATAATTTTAAAGAATTTGTGATTTCAACATATTAAGGTATTTGGTCAATGGGACATACACATACTACTGAATCTTAAGCTTTGAACTAATGCTAAAAATTTGCTTAACATGAATAACTTAACACGAAATCCTTGACATGAACTAAAAATTCTTCAGTACTATTTTTAAAATGTATTGTTCAAATTTTTAATGAAATTGATCATGAAAACAAGATATTACCTTTACTGTTTTTGCAAAATTTGTATTTTTATACACTGGTTTAGATTGATGTTATACTTTAAAGTAAACATGATATATTGTATCTTATATTATTATTTTTAAAAAATGTAGGAAATAGACCTGAGTTTAAAACCATGTCTTCAGGCGCCACAGTAGGATAGTCGGGCTGTATTAGAACTATTGATATCTTATTGTTAATATTTACCTAACAAAATGTTTCGTTTCAGATTTCAAATTGGTTCATATGGTTTTGCCTGTAGTATATTTGTAATTGTATATTTTGTTAACGTTTTTATTTATTTGATCATCTCTTAATGAGTTTTGTATTGTTGTTTTGAGAATATTAATAAAATATTTTGTTGATGTCTATTGATGCATTTAACCAAAAGAATCTTTTTTTCTGAATAAACTTCTCAAAAGAGCAGACTTAAAAATGCTGAATGCTTTATGCGTTTTCGGTTTCATTAAAGTTCGAAATATACGGGGCTTTGCTTGTTAGACCACTCATTGCTCTTATCTTAAGGCTATATCTCAGTTTTCAGTGTTTCAAGTACAATTAATAATTTCATCATAACCGTACGGGTCACAATTAAACGTACCAAAAATTCATTAAAATTACCAAAAAATATTTTTTTCACCGTAAAAGTAAATCACTCATTATTATGAGTTGAATGTTTCGAATGAAGTATAAGGAATGGTCAAAATGTTCTGACCAAGCACACAAACCTGAATATATACGTACCAACCAACCCAAAAGAGATTACATTAATTTGTTCGACGTAAGATGTGATTATTTTCCAAAAGACCACACAATCTGTGTTGTCCCACAAACACGTGTTCTGCTATAAAATATTTCTGCTTGTACAGTGGGGATAAAAGCATATAGCAATAGCGAATGGGCTTGTTTCAACACTTTGTCAAAGAAAACAAAACTTACAAAACAACTAATGAAATCGCAGTTCGGAGCGCGTGACCTTTTTTAAACCAATGAGTTGTTTCAACACTTTTTCAAAGAAACCGAAACAACCAATGAAATCACAGAGAGAGCGTGACGTCAGAAGAAATGTTCCCATAGCGGAATATCGTCGGTCAAATGGCAAAACCACGAATGTGCAAATTCAAAGGCTATGTCCTCACTACGACGCCAAACGCCACAAAGGCAACAAAACTTGGCAACCGCCAAGCGATGCAATAGCGGCCGGTTTTTTCGCCAAATCGTAGTTTTTTTTCAAACTAGGGTGCCTAAATAAATAGTAAGTACTATACAGAGTGGCGACACCGAGCTTCCCTGCCGATTGCACGCAGGCAAGCATCTGCAATCTCATTGGCCGATCGGCTGAGCTCCATTTCCGTTTTCCACTTTTTCGACCACTGTATTTTTTCTCCATAGCGCGTTGGTATTGTTTTTAAGTTCAAACAACAAACTTACGTGGTGAAAGCAATTAGCAAATTTATTTATTGAAAAACGAGAGCAAAAAGTCTACACTACAACGACAAATCAAAAACAGATGCAAACTTAAAGTGGAAGTTGAAGTTACAAAAAAACAAAAGTTAAAGTAGTAGTTTATGTTATTTTTCTTAACACTTCCTCTCAAAAAATACTACATTAACAAACATTACTTTTAAAATAATTATACACAAATTCCTAACATAATTCGAAGAGTCTCAAAAACAGGACGAGCCAGGGGCTTCGTTAGAATGTCAGCAATTTGTTTATGTCCATCAATGTGTTCAACGTTCAGCACATTCTCCCGGAACTTTTCACGAATGAAATGAAACCGCACTTCGATGTGTTTTGACCGTTTATGGAATTCTGGATTTTTCACCAGTTTGACAGCACTAACATTGTCGACATGCAGGGTCGGTGTGTAGTTCATATGGGCAATTTCTCCAAACAGCCGTTTCAACCAAATGACTTCCTTAGTTGCCTCACTTGCTGCAATATACTCCGCCTCAGTTGTGGAGAGAACTACCCTCTTCTGCTTCTGACTGCTCCAGGAAATCGCTGCCCCAGCATATTTGCATACAATGCCTGAGCGGGAACGGCGGGTCTTCTGATCACCAGCATAGTCTGCGTCGCTGTATGCCTCAAGCTCATAAGATTGAGCATCACTTTTATACAGCAGTCCATGATTTGTAGTGCCTTTCAGGTATCTAAACACTCTTTTCACTGCTTGCCAGTGATGATGAAGTGGAGATTCCAAGTTCTCGGAGACTACACTTACTGAATAAGCAATATCAGGTCGGGTTGCTGTAGCAAGCCATGTTGAATTTTTCAAGAATTTTTCTCACATAGCTACTTTGACTAACAAAGATGGAACTGGTGCATGGCAAGATGGAACTGGTGCATGGCAAGATGGAACTGGTGCATGGCTGCTGAACTTATGCATGGCAAGAATCTTCGAACGCCTCTCACTCTGCTGTATGAAAAATGGTTGGACGTGGAAGAAACGGAAGGTGAGCCTGTGACTGAATATGTTTTCTCTTTGATTAATCGAATGAAGCGCTGTCAAGAACTAGCAATATCAAAGATGGAAGAATGCCAGCAAAAGAATAAGACTTGGTACGACAAGAGGGCAGTAAAAAGAGAATTTCGAATAGGAGACCTAGTACTGATTTTTGCTACATTTAAAAGCAACAAGTTAAGCCCACATTGGACAGGTCCTGGAACAATCCTAAGAAAACTCTCTGAAACCAATTACGTTGTGCAGTTGTCTGGTGAAAAAGCCACTTCAAAGGTGTACCATGTGAATATGCTGAAGCCATACTATAAACGACCAGAAGAAGTGAATTATTTGATAAGTGATCTAGAAGGAGAAAATGATGAGGAACAAATGGAAATACCTTGTGTGGACTCTAACCCGAATATATTGGACCTTGAAGAGATGTTTCAAGATTATGGCGAGAGTTCAAATATGAATGAAGACCGAATCGCTCAAATGAAGAAACTAGTTTGGAAATATATGAAGTGCTTTTCAAATGTCCCAGGAAAAACCGAACTCGTCATTCATGACATTGAACTTAGCGAAGAACAGTCCATCCTTTCAAAGCCTTATCGAACATCGCCAAGACAAAATGCAATTCTGAAAACCGAAATACAGAAGATGCTGGATCTGAAAATCATAGAAATTGGTTTTTCAGATTGTACTTCGCCAATGATTCTTGTAGAAGCACCTGGTAAGGATCCGAGGCCTTGCATTGACTATAGGAACTTGAACAAGATCACAAAAACAAAGTTCTTTCCTCTTCCAAATATAGAAGAAAGAATTGAAATAGTGTCTTCTGCTCAGTACATAACAGTTCTGGATTTGTCTAAAGGCTATTGGCAAATTCCCCTCACTGAGCGAGCCCAAAGACTGGCAGCATTTGTGACTAACTTTGGCACATATAAACCCTTAAGGATGCCATTTGGTATAAAGAATAATGCTCCTTACGATTTTAGTAAGATGGTATATCAACTTCTAGAGGGATGCGAAGAGTACGCAGTTCCATACCTCGATGACATAGCGATTTTTTCGAACAGTTTCGCTGAACATCTAAAACAAGTCGATATAGTGCTGAAAAGAATAGAAAAGGCGGGTCTAACCATCAAGCCTTCAAAATGTAAATTTGCTCAAGCGCAAGTGCAGTATCTTGGACATATTGTTGGACAAGGTCTTAGGAAGCCAGCCGAACTAAAAATTGAGGCGATCAAGAACTTTAGCCCACCTAAAAGTAAAACTGAAGTTCGTGCCTTTTTAGGGTTAGCCGGTTACTATAGCCGATACATTCCAATGTTTTCGTCGATTGCTACCCCTTTAACTGATTCTTTAAAAGGGAAAGCTAGAAAAGGACCTATTACGTGGACTAAAGAATGATGAGGAAGCATTTGACGTGCTAAAGAACTGTCTTTGTCACTATCCTGTGCTGTACTCACCAGACTACCAAAAACCGTTCATAGTTGAAACTGATGCGTCAGATCAAGGAATGGGAGTAGTTTTGTCCCAGTTGGCAGACAATGAAACTGAAGAACACCCTATTATATACCTAAGCAAGAAATTTACCAGTGTTGAAAAACGATATAGTGTCAGTGAGAAAGAGTGTGCCGGCCATCATCTTTGCAGTTTCAAAACTTAAGTGTTATCTCGATGGGAATTTCTTTCAAATTGTGACTGATCATAATCCTTTAGTGTGGCTGAATACTCACGCGAGTTCTAACGCACGTTTAATGCGATGGTCACTAATATTGCAACCTTTTAATTTTGAAGTTATTCATCGAAAGGGAAAACTGCACCAAAATGCAGATGGATTGAGCCGGATCCACACTCTCTAAAAAAAAAAAAAAAATTGTATGTATGTTCCCAATTTAATGCTTTTTGCATTTATTTATATTCATACTTACATTTATTGCTTTTCATATGTTTATTTTAAATTTAGTTTTTTCGACACTGGGAATTGATAATTTTTGTTTGGCACTTGCCTAGGTTCCTGGAACAGTTACATAACTCTTGTATGAACACTAATCATAAACTTTCTCATTCTTCGAAAGTTTCCCCAGGGGAGGAGGAGTCCTGTAACGTACCTGATCCGTGGCCCTCTAGCGGCCACTCCAGAAGTTCCCCGCCGAAACGGAACGAACAGAACTTTTTTTTGTCGACTAATGGAGTAACACGGACTTAGAGATGCTTGTGTCCGAAATCGGACTGATTGATTTGAAAAGAACCTTTTTAACATTTTAAATAGATGCTTTAAAATAAAGAAGCTGAAGTAAACTAACTTTTAAAAAAAATGTGTTTTTAAATAAATCTTGGAACTTTGAATGTTCTCTTGTTCGTGTCTTGTAATTCGTTACACCGGGTGTACGGAATAAGAGCAAGAAGCGCTGACCACTACGCCAGAGTGATTGTGCATAATATTTTAATATTAAGAGTTAAATTAAAAATTTTCTATATATATAAAAAGAAAAGCCTTATAATAAAAAGAACGTGTTACAGCTAGATTTTTTAAATAAAAAAAATCATTTTGAGGCAAGCACAGAATCAATAAAAGTCATATAAAAAAGTGCTACATTTTTTTGAAATAAAAGACAATAATTACTCAAAATATTATATAAATGATATTTTAATAAATAAATAAAAATAAATAATCTTTACTAGTTAATAAGTTTATTAATAATTTATACCAATAATAATTCATTATTATATTATTGTGTATTAAATTGATTTCTAAAAATGTTAAAAGTACCCCTACTCCATTGTCATAAAAATATTAATGCTAATAAAATGAAACCTAATATCTATATATTAAAAAAATATATCACCAATAAATGTTTCAAAATCTAAATTTGTCCACCTAATTTTAAATATTACCAGCTTTAGAAACCCGGCGTTGCACGGGTGCACCCTTAATAACCCTAATTAGTAGGGGTTTTTTATGTAAACTTTTATTTTATACCAATTGATCCCTCCACTGTGGTCCACTCCATCATGATATTATAATCTCCTCCCATTCTTATATGAGGGATTGGTTTTATCCAGGCCCTTCCGGAGTTTGAGGGCTTTCCCATCGGCCCCTATTCAAATTGCCAGAACAGCTATATGATATAATGGCCTGTTTCTATTTCACAATTAGCGCAAAACGAAACTGCCCAAATGTGGTAAACATTTCACTTCATATTTCATACAACTCGATAGGGTTGGGGGACCCAGTCGGTAAAGACTTTCGTCTTGCATGCGGTAGGTCCCAGGTTCAGGTCCGGGCATCGCCCAAATAACTGCAGACCTATGAACGGGTCTTGCAGCCAAAAAAAGGCCGAATAATACCCCGTATAGAGGAAGGAAACTTTAAATATCCTCCAAATTCCCAACGCTGCGTACGATGTCACCCTTAAAAGTTGCATTGGGTACCTACTCACGTTGTCGGCTCGTAACTTCACTGTGGTTCTAAATTACGACTCCGGTTTCTAATAGCACTCGTGTGTAGCATTAATACGGTGATAATTCAAACTAACCCTAACCCATACAACTGGATGGGAATAGCTACCCTACGTTAAATTTTCAACTTCGCCAAAAGCCGCCAATACCAAATTTCAATCGAACATTACGCCATCTTAACATCAGAAAAAAATGACATTCATCCTCTTGTATGATTGGAAAAGTTTTATTAAGTACAAATTCCTTACGCCGAATATATTCCGGTTAACCTAAAGAATCGTGGGTGGCAATTTTACGACAAATCTAGTAACCCCGATGGCAACCTTTGGCAAAATTAGCAATTGCATTGACAATTTCTAAATGTTAATCTATTTAAATCTTAAACGCATATAATTTATACTGAAGTTTTCTTATCTAATATTTTATTAATTAGTTGGCTTACTGCTTTCAAATAATTATTTACTTTTTTTAAAGCAATTCTTCGTAATTTTAAAGTTTTACTTTTTTTTATAAATCTGGTCTGCAATTTAATTAATTTTTCCGCTGTTTTAAGTCGGCCATTTTGAAATTAGGTAGTATTTTTGGTCATTTCGAGATGCTAACCATCTCGGCAAGTGCCGGGGTTTGTTATCACTTCGACTTGGCGACATTTTTGAAAATTTGCCAAATCCGGCCACGATTCTTTAGATTAACCTATATTCCTCCACATCATCATTTCTTACCATTTGTAAACATCAATTAAATTAAATTCGCAAACATAATTAAAATCTAGTTGAGGAAATCTGATCCACCATAAAAAAAATAAAGAGATTTAAAATCAACAAATAAAATACTGATATTCAAATAACAATCCAGCAAATTAAACCGACGTGCTCTTTTTTTTTCTTTTTTAATTTTCGTTCACGCTGAACGCGCTGAAATGTCTTTAAATTCAATTAAAAAGTATATTCTAAATTCTAATCTTACAATGCTATTCCTATGGGGAAATCAGCTCACGTTTTGCACTCCTACACCCTTTGAGTTCGAATAAAATGTATCCTATAGCCTATTCCTGGTCCTAAGCTACCTCCCCACCAATTTTCATCCAAATCAGTTCAGCCGTTCTTGAGTTATAAGTGGTCTTACTAACACGTCTTTCTTTTATATATATATAGATTTTAAAACTCTGCTGTTGACAAAATAACATTTAAGTCACGCATAAGTTTAAAAAAAGGATTAATAAAAACACAAGCAAAAATACTTTGCACAAATCCCAAACTAAATGCAGAAATTTACAGTCTTGAAAATTTAATTTTAATTTAATTGATTGAAAAGTAGTTTATGTACTTCTACTTCAATTACCTATTTTATTATTTTGTTCTCTTTATTTTTTTATTGACAATAGCAACCCTACAACAAGTTAACATGGCTTTAAATAGCAAAAGTTGCAAAAGTTGCCAAAGTTGTTGGATCTCTTTACTTGCAACTTTTTTCAGGGTTACTTGGCGAGAGTGGAATTTTAATTGCTTTTTTGGCTTCCGATTTGGTTATTTGAAAAGTTCCAAATGATAAATTCGGGTTTTCTCTCTCAAGTTACCATAGCGCAAGACACACCGAATGAGAGTATTCTCGTAGACATTTAAGGCATGCGTTAATAAGCTGAAACACCGTGCGTCACAGTTGAGGTGAAATAACCGTGCGTCAATGTTTTCGTTGACGCATGCATGTACAAATTGCGGTTGTTATTGTCCGGTTTTTGTTGCTTTTGTTGCCTTTGTGGCGTAGTCAGGACATAGCCTAAGGATAAGAATTTTTTAAAAACGGTGGGCTTATCGTTTATGAGTATCCAGGTTAGGTTAGTTTAAAAAAATAGTCCCACTGGACCTACAAGAGGGCTATTCTTATCAGTATCCAGTTTTCCATCCCTTTGGTTTTGCACATTCGTGATTTTATCTTTTGACCGACGATATCGAGTGATCGAATATTGACGAGTGGTCCATCCCTCCAGACGAAACATGATATAAATGAAACAAATTCTTCCTTCTTGTCGGCCCACAGAACGAAAACCGGCATTTCTAGTTATTATTACGAGTCAAATGAAAAGTGACAAACCGGACATTTTTAATAAAATAGATTACATAAGATCAATTTATTTTTTACTATTTTTGGTGTGACCCAATTCATATTTGACAGTTCAAAAATAGTAAATTTTGGAAAACCAGATTTATAATATTTCACTTGTATTCTTATTTCAACGAAATTAAAAGAGATAAAACTAAAAATAAAACTATGGAACTAAAGTTGTTCTATTTCCAAGAAATTTGACATATTTCAACAAATTAAAAATACAACCTGAAAATTTTGAATCGCGATCCAATGACGAGGCCAACACCCAAGCTTTTCCCACCGCAACCATAGCGACATCGTTCATATTGTGGGGTCTTCGTGAAAAGGCCCCGCATGAACGATGGCCCAGTCAGGATTATAAACCAAAACGAAAATAAGACGTCACATTAAAGTCTTGGATTACGTGAAGATTTTCTAAACTGCGAAATGAAGTGAAAACATTAGACCACGATTCACAATCCAAGCGATGCTGTGAAACAAAAACAAACATGGTTTTACTCGAAAATGAAGCTGTAAGTTAATTATTTTATTAAAAATTGGTAAATTCTGCACACTAAAATATTTGCACATTCATAAACGATCATATAAAATTTTCAAATTTTACTTATAATGGAGTTTTCATTGGTTTGCCCCCTCCGTCTTCTTGGTAAAGAAGAAGGATACTGTATGTGTCGTAAAGTGTTATAGTTAAATTAGTACTGCACAGTACAAAAAAAAGTTTATGCATTTAATTTACGAAAAAATTAAATAAATCTTTGAATAATTCAAATATCCAGTTGTTACAACTTCAGTTGCCATTGGTTTCTTAAATATTCTAAACATGCTTATATTTGCTGTGCTGCATAAAATTAATGCAAGATAAAATATACTGAAATTCTAAACTTCCCCTAAAATTCAGGACATTTGAGTTATGAAGCAATTTCCTGATTAGGTAATCTACCTTACGTTGAACACCATTGTAGTGTTTAGTTCCCAGGCATGCTTAGTCCTCATTTAATCGGATTTGAAATCTCAGACCTGTGGTATGGCAGAGCAAAGCATTGCCACCTACGCCTCATGTTGCTTAGCAACATAATGGAAAATCCCAAATTCAGACTTCTGGCCTCTATATCTCAGCTGTTCTTATATTTATTATGAAAGATATTCCATACCTTTGTTTTTACTTTCATTGCTTATGTTTTTATTTCAGTTTCTCACAGAGCTGACAAGACTGTTTCAAAAATCTAGAAGTTCTGGAACAGTAAGCATAACTATGAAAAGATGTAAGTTAAATGATCTTTTAAAAATCAAATTTATTTGTTAAATATTTTTGATTTCCTATTGAAATAAGTAGGAGTTTTCTGAACAATTGGCAGTCAAACCTCAGAACTGAAATTCCCTGAGCATCAAATTGTAGAGAACTTTTCCGGTTTTGTCACCACTCTGTGTTTATATTCAGCCTATATATTTTTGCTTTAACAGCTTAAGTTTTAATCAGTGCTCAAATTTTAAAGTTTAATCCACATTTTATTCTAAATGTGAATATAAAACTATTTAAAATTGTTTTTTAGAAATTGCCACCTTTTGTGCATGTGTACCATATTGCAGATATACAAGGTTTTCAACATTTCTTTTCCTCTACTTCTGTTAAGTAAAATACTACAATTAGTTATATATAGCTTTTGTGATCCAATATATTCACTTTTTTTTATATTGTTGAAACTTGAAAGTATTCATAAGCTAAACTGTCTATGTCTCAAATGTATTTTTGGTGAAGGAGGGGTGTTTGCAAAAAATCCAGTCATACATTGTAAAATTCTATGTAATTAGTCGATGCTAGTTATTATGTATATTAATATAGAATAGCTATTCATGCTTTTGGTGTTGTTGTTGCTGCTTATCGTCTTTAAAAGATTTGACACAGGTCAGATCAACTCCAGTAGGTTGTTGGCCACCACCAGAAAACCAATAAGTAGGGAACAGATGTTAAGTCCTTCTTGGAAAGTCCAACGCAATCACTGTGTGCTTCGAAAAGGCCAGATAGTCGAAAGCATTTTTTTGGTAAATTTTAATCCTACGGTACTACTTGGCGCATTTAAAAAAAACCTGCCAACTTGGCGAAACTCGCATGTTTTCCGTTGCCAGATTCCTTCACAACGATGCATTAACCCTAGCTTCATCGAATTGGTTGTTAGCTCTATACTAGCGCTGCTTTTCACAAAACAAACCAAACTCTACACTACACAATAGACTAATAGTAGCAATCCATTACGCACGCGATTGGGGCCCCGGGCAATTTTGTTTTCTCTAAAAAAAACATCAGTATCCAACATGGGGCAGTACTGTAGGGCCCATTGAAAGCCTAAACACTCGTTTGGGCAATTTTGTTTTACAAAAAAAAACAGTCTAAAAAAATTCGCGTTCAAAACCTCGCGAAATGACGATAGAACAAAAAGTAATTTTAGAACAAAATAATTCCCATGCGCATAACATCTGTGCAATCTACCTACAATTCCACGCAAGTATAACCAGCGCCACCTAGCCACAACACATTTCGCCAGAAAATGCCGTATCACCAAAATAAATTGTTTATCGCCCTCTACAAAAGTGCCAAATCCCTTGGCGACAGAAGTACCATCATTAAAATTAACCCATTTTTTGCAAGTCGTATGGAATGTTCTTCTAGTTCTAGTTTCGTCACTTAAGGTGGCCACTTTCAAGTGTAGCTAGTGCATTCTGAAAGCCATTTAACTTCCAGATGTTCCGGTATGCCATTGACGTGCTGGTGGAATAGGCTAAATTTAATTTAGATCGTTCATTTGAGTACAGCTCTTGGGTGAGTAAGCGAAGAGCCAGTGGCCGTTTCCTCTTTACTGCTCTCCAGGGGTGCAGAAAATGTTTTTACTCCCAACATTTCCCCCAATCCGTTTGAAAATTTCCCCCAAAATTTTACTATATGTTATAGATTTAACATAAATTCTGAATTACGTTTTACCTTAGGTATAGAAAATTTTACGATATACAGGGATGTTAGTGCTTGTTGAACAAAAAAGCTGAAATCCAAACCAAATGCTTGGTTTGAAAAACCGAACTAAGCGTGACCGATGAAATTTAAATTTTAACAATTATCACGACAAGATCAATTTTAAATAATTATATAATACTATACTACTAAATGTACTTTTATTATCTTTTTAAATATACTATAAAATAAGTACATTTTCTTTTATTTATGGTGTTTCGGGAGGGGGTCATATTCATCAGATTTATCTATGAACATGTTTTGCTGTTCATTCATTTGGTATATTACTTTCAAGTTTTGGCTGTTTGGCAGTTTCATAAGGCTGGAAATTTAGAAACCAGGTTTTGCAAAAAAAAAATAATAATCTTGACTGCCTTTTTGGGATTGAAATCCTCAATTTTTGGTCTTATTTGTTAAGAAAAAAAATTCAAGCACTTTTCCAGAAAAATTCAAGGACTAGAAATTTACTAGCAACATAAAACCTAAATATATAAAGCATGTATACTATACACCGACACTCCATTTAAAAAAGAAAAAATATATATCTAAAACCAGAAACCCCAGTATATGCCGAAGTAGAAAAAAAGGTTCAAATGTAAAACAAAAAGTATTTTAAGATTCATGCTGTTCTTGTGATCACTACTCAAGGACGCCGCGAGTAGGACACTTGATCAGAAAAAATATCCTGGTCGTCCGACTTGGCCTGAACCGGAGCTACAAAAGTAACGAGATACTCTTCCGATCACGCAGAGCCAGAGAACTGTCAATCATTCTGATGCAATGTGACGTCATCGGTAGATTTTGTGAAAATTACTAGGCAGCAAAATAAGCAAATCAGGAAAGCATTATTGGACTCCTCTTCTAATGGGAGATTGCACTGGCTGGCCGAGATTTGAAGACATCTTTAGTGGTAACCTAATCTTAATTCATCTTCTCATTTTGATTGAAATTTTTATCTTCATTATTAAAATCTGTTATTTTAACCTGTAGTTTAATGAAATTTAAGTTTAGTTTCACCTAATTACGGGCACCGTAAAAATGGTACGGTGCGAAGAAAAAGTAAAAATCGTTTTTAAAAAAAAAGTGCATTGCAGCTGTAGCGAATCGGTTGATTATTTTTATTGCTGTTTCGGTGAATTTGCATCGCAAATTGCGATGCGACACCACATAAATCGAACCCTGGTTTCGACCATCTGTAAAGTAGCTGGCGATGGCTACGCTATTTGACACAAAAGGGGGGGGGGTAAGGATGCGATCAACGCCCGATGACATGCTGAATTTAGGAGACCAGAGCGGTACGCTAATTTGGTTTGTTAGAACAAAAAAGTAAATTAACGGTAGGTTTTAAAACAGAAAACGAACGGCTGGTCAGGGAATTTTGTAATACATTGTTAAAATCGAAAACAATTGAATATTTTCCACAAAATTTCCCCAGATGGCTAAAATTTCCCCCGATCTAGGATCGCCGGATCGGACATATTCTGCATCCCTGCTGCTCTCTTTGGCCAATCTAACCGCAACCTCATTTCCACATTCCATTTTGCTTTTTGTGTGCAAAGACAAAGCTAAGAAAGGATTTGTGCGTTTGAAATAAGCAAGGCTTTATTTGACAAATCCACTGCTAATTACAATTTAGCCATGTACCTACCTATAGTAAGGTTTTCAGTTAATTAGAAGACTATTTATGGTGTATCAAATTTAGATTAATAAATATAATAATCAGAATTTTTTGTCTTGCAGATGATGGAAGAACAAAACCTAAGCCTCGGACCTCCAAATCGGTGGAAAGTTCCTTACCACCAATATCTGAATATAAATGTCTAATACGAGCCACGCTTGGCAATAAGAAGTTTAGTACTGTTGTGAGTTATCAAAAGTTTTGTTTTAATTTATCATGTTAAATATACTGATTATTGTTCAACTATAACAAGATGAATTTAACTTCAGCTAAGTGGGTCAATCTAAAAAAAATTGTGATTCTAACTTTAAAATTGTTTTTAAAAAATTAAGATATTAGTTATTTTAGATGTTTCTCATTATTGCCTAAAGCGCACTCCAATCTAACAAAAATCAACAAAATTTGAGTTCTTTTTTACCTAAATAGTTTTTAGAGATGTTTTAAGTTCTATAAACACTTGCTAATAAACTGTTGAAATTTTATTGAATATGTATTTCTATTTCTAACCTATTTAAAATGCTCAAAACTATTTCTTAATTTGTTTCTTTACGATCTTTAATTTTTTTAGGTAAATGCAAAGGATGTGAACAAATTTCAATTAGTAAGTTTCTATTTTTTCCTTGGTATAATATTCTTTTTTCTTAAGGTACTTTTTATTAAATTGATACCACCGAGTAAATATTGGCAAATAAGTAGGCTCAAATTATTATTTTTAAAAAATGGTATGAAGTATGATTTAAAATCTCAATCCACTATATTTTTCTCATTTTAATTGCTTTCTTGCACTTTAAATTATGCATTTCAACTTCTATACTTGGTGAAGAATATTTCTAAGAACCAAATATGTAAAATTAATTCTGAAATGTTTCACTAAGTTGTCCTGAACAAATGGTGTTGTGGTAAGCAGTAGTTCCATATCTCTAACTTTACTTTTGATTGAATAGTTGTGTTTTCATATTTCCATAATCCTGTATAAGGAGTTCTTCGTTATTTTTTTAAGCATAAAAACTGTATATACACAAATGTCAAATTTAATTATCAATAACAAATATAGAATTAAGTTTAATTTTCTTCCCCGTATTTAGAATTAAAGTTTAAAATTCAATATAAACTAACATACATTGGGCCAATATTAGTTTTCATTAAAGCAATTTTATGTTAAGTATCATAATTAAAATAAAATATATTTAATTTATGATTGTTTTTTTTCTTTAAAATGGCTATTAGTCTTGAGCCAACCCATTTTATGGTAACACCTCGAGAGGCCGCATGAAATTGTGCTTTTCCTATACATTTTGATGCATAAATTAAGAATATGTATGGGGTAACTTATTGGGTAGAAAAACTAATTTTTATAGTAAAAAATATTACTATTTCTCTACCTTAAAAATGTGAAAATGTATGCAGATTGAATAAATCCTTGTTGCTATGGTTTTTCTGATGTAGTTGTTTACTTCGATTAAGAAAATGTATTGAAAAAAAATTTAAATAGTAGATTTTTGTAAATTACAGGGGTTTTTTAAGTGAAAATTCAGAATTTTCACTACATGTAAACACTGAAAAGGTGTATTGTGTATGGAAATATTTTGTTATCAAAGGTTTTCGGATGTTGTTTTATGCATAGATCAATAATATGTGCAATGTCAGTGTCAAGATAGAAGACTTTTTAAAAGAGCTTAGATAGTGTTATCATGCATATTTTTGATTAACGAAAACTACATCAGAAAAACTGATATCAAGGATTTATTCAATATGTATGTTTTATTAGTTTTTTAACATAAAGAAAGTCACAATTTTTACTATAAAAGCCCTTAGTCTCCCAATAAGCTACAGCTTTGAGTTTGCGATCACATATTTTCTGTAGGTATCAAAGTACATAGGAATATCACAATTATGTGAGGTTACTCGAGGTGATACCAAATAGTCAAAATTTTGGGTTTGGCTCATGGACTATATGATTTAACGACTTCTGCTATAATAACTAAATGGTTGTTTTACTATTCGTGATTTTTTTTAAACCCTTTTCATCATTCCCAAAAAAGTATGCTTATTTAAAAATTTGGCTAAGTATCTAAATATTTGATTTTAAGGTTCCTGTATAAAAAAAAATAGATAAGACTCCTAATATTCTCCTATAGTGCCTAATCTTATGATTTATATTTCAGGCTTATGCAAATTTATTAAAAGGTAATATGGATGGATTAAAGAAGAAAGACAAGAAAAAAGTAGGAACATCTACTAAAGCTACACAATAATAGATTTTTAATCCAATTTTGTATTTAATAAATTTGTGTGTTTTCTGTTTATTTGGAGTCCATTGAATCACCCATAGAGTAATTTGTAATAGAACTTCTATTTTTATAAATCTGTAGTCTGCTAGAAAAATATCAGTATTTTTTTTATTATTTTGTAGGTGTTCCGACAATGTTCTAGATATGTAGTAAAAGAAAAAAAAATGTTTTTGTTTTAAAAACTAAAATAGTGATTGACCATGACTTCCACAGAGCTAATAGCATAATCATCAGGACAACAAAGTTCCTTCTTTTCTTCTGTGAAGGGGAGGGAGTTTAGATTGTCTTTTTTTAAATGTAATTAAAAATAAAATAAGTTGAGTTAAATATCTACTTTTGATATTCTTCAGGAATCTCTAATGATTTACAGGTTCTTAGAAAACAACCAATTTCTCTCAGGTATAAAAAAAAAACTTGTGTTTTGCCTACAGTTTCTTTTGCTATAACCACAAATGAAAACATCACTTAACTATAGTTCCCGCCACCCTTATTTGTTACACTTTAGGGATGGAACCGGTATTTGAAAAACCGGTTTTTCTGAAAACTGCCATCCCTAACGTGTTCTAATTTGGTTGGCGGCGAGTATAGTTAATAATTAAAACTGAAATTGGTTTAGAAAACCAGTTTTGTTTAAAAACATTGCCATTTTGTTTATTAAAAGGTAGAAAATGAAAATATATAGGGGGAAGTGCTCAGCTTTGGGACAGTTGTACCTGGGGACATTGGGAATAACTCGTTTTAAGGAAAACGAAAAAATCCTGTATTTTTAGTGGCAACACAACTAACAAAACTTTATCTTCTCTTGTTGAAGAGGCGTCGAAGAAAGCTAAGACTAGCATAATAAACCACTGCATCGTGAGTAACTTTTACCATCATTTTGTATTATGTGTCGGCTTAATATTGTTGGCGGCTCTTGTTAGTACTACTTAATAAGCCATGTTTGAAGTTATTTTTAATCCTATTTTTGTTTTGCAAAACATAACACTTTCGTGTAACAACGCATTTTTAAAAATAACCTGATGTGCTGTTCCTTGGGACAGTGTTTAGGTTGTACCCAGAGAAGTCCCTAGGTACAACCGATTTTCCTGCTCCACTGCATTTTGTTGTGTACTGTACCTACTACTGCTTTTTTTGATTTCTCAAATGTATTCAAGTTCCGATCAGAGGCCACAGACCTGGTTTTCTGTATCTCTCAAAGAAATTTGACCACTTCCAAAACACCTTCTACGAAAAGAAACCAAGAGAGGCAGACCTAAAGGGAAATCCCTCATTTTAACCGATGATGCAGAAGAAGAAAAACAGGAAACGATCAAAAGCAAAAAGTCTGCTCCAAGTAAAAAGAAAGCAAAAATACATTTGAAGGATGTTGAATGCGGGAACTTAATTGAAACAGAAATGTTTGAAAATGATTAAAGAACTAAATTTGCAGAATGAATCAACAAATAATGATGAACTTCAAATAGGGGATTTGTTTTAGTGAGGTTTCTGGGAAAAACAACTGTCAAATATAACGTGGCCAATATTATTGAGTACATGGTAATGAATTTATTGTAGAATACCTCAAAAATATTGAAAATTCGAATAAATTTACTAAAACTGAAAAAGTTGCTGAAAAATTTTAAGTCGATAGAGATGATATAATTCTAAAACTTCCAAGCACTAAATGTTGTTGGCCTATCCACAAGACGTGGACAGCGGTTATTTTTTCCTAAGTCTTTTGATGGTTATAATCTTGGGTAGATTTAATTATTTGTTTTTTTCGCTTATAAGTCACTTTTCAAGTTATGTTATCGAAAAATAGTTATTATTTAAAATTACAACAAACTACTATATTTACGACTCTTGGTAATTACTGACATATATTAGTTATTATTTTAAAAAAATCATTTGGAAAATGTATTTGTCAATTGTATTATATGTATTTGGAAAAACGTTTTGAATTAAGAAAAAGGAAAAGTTTGATATTTTTTAGAAGCAGTTAAAGATGTCACTCTATACACAAAGTCAGAAATGTAATTGATTTCTTATTTGTACGACATAATTTTGTTCTAGCCAATTTTGAACACTGTCCTCAGGTACATCGTGCCTTGTCCACTGGTACATTGTATCTTGTCCCCAGGTACATCATTGAAGTTGTACCTGAGGACAGTGGACGTACCTGAAGACATCGTACCTGTGGAGTTAAATAGTAAAGATAAAAATCTTTAAAAAATGTCTTAGTATAGCCAAGATTTTGTTAAAGGAGAATAACTAAAAACATTAAAATAATTGGTTTATAAAAAAAATATTAAAATTAAAAATCTAAATCTGTCCCAAACCTCAGCACTTCCCCCTACTTGTAACAGGGCACCTCAGTATTACAAAGATTTCAACAATGAAATCAAACATTTAGAAGTTAAAGTTGCACCTGTAGTGCTACATTTATAATAATTATATTTTAAAATGAAATAACTTCCTGTTAATTATTGGTTGCTGAATTGGATTGTATTTCCTATAGACTCTTCAAAAAAGCACGAACCACAGAGGTTTCAGTCTGACATACATGGGGCTATGATTCATACTGCTTTGTATTTGCAAAATTTCTGGTCAGGGTTTCATTGAAATTGTTGCTTTTAAGAACAGGGCTATTTGTCTTAAGGGCGAACGAAATGGTTGAACCAGACCTTCCAATTCATGAATATGTGTAAGAATTGAGTATCTTTAGGCAAATTTGTATTCTATAGTTAGAGATTTTTTTTTATGTAATCTCAGAGAAGGGAAACAGTCCTTAATAAAGTGAAAATGATACTCACAAAAATGCCGAACAACAGTACAGTTGTTTAGAGATAAGTAACATTTTAAGAGAGTAATAAGTTATAACTTTTAAGTACTTTTGAATTTTTTCATAGAGATTTTGATTTAATGTTGTTACCTAATGAAATTTAAGTTCCTGTCATTTACTTTATTCAAAAATGAGTGTTACATAGTTGTTAGTAAGTTTAGTAGTAGATCCAAGATCTTTTTTTTTTTTGGGGGGGGGGGGGGGGAGATTATGGCTTTGGTGACATTCATTAATCAATAGTTATCCAACAGTTTGCTTAAATAAATATTCATTTTTAGGAGGGAAGTGGGGGATTATAAACCTCTCCCTGGATTCATGCACCGTTAAAAATGAGGCAATATTACAGCGAGAGGAAAAGAATCCTTAAAGAGAAGAATACATAAATCTGAACTAATAAATGAATATGACCTGTATGCAGATATAAGATATTAACCCAAATTGAATCTATGTCAAAAGATACCCAAGTACAAAATAGATACTTACACTGCTGAAAAAGACTAACCTACAGAAAATAATTTCAACAACTCATTAAAAAAAACTGTTGTAAACTAAACTCCACGGCGAACAGACCATTAGTAGGCCAAGGCCCGCCGTGTCCATTTCTGCTTACGTGACCAATTGCTCTGGGGCTGATGCTATGTATATGTCCTGGTTTAGGTGGTCAATCTCATGTGGAATCTCCGATGTTAAGTTCCCAAGCATGCTTGGTAATCATTTCATTGACCCCTGAAGGGAAGAGACAACCTCCCCCAATATGAGACTTGATCCCCGGACCTTGGGTAAAGGCACTGCCACTAAGCAACACTGGGCCTTAATGTTTAAGTCTTAAGTTTGGAATACTTCCTATTTTGAAACAGAAATGTATTATGAATACTAGCTTGTAAATCAACAAAGAAAATTTTAAAATCATCATTATCAGTTCTTATTGTTTCCAGAACACATAAGGTTTTAGATTTAAAAATAATCAGTAAAAAATATCTTCAGGCATAACAAGTTTTTATTTACATAAATCACAATTATATTTACAAATTTAACATCACATGTTTGGATTGAATCAAGTTCAACTTTTTGTTAAATACATTTATTTATTTTTGATACTTAAATGCAAATAATATTTTCAAATAAACATCATTTTTTTTTTAGAAATTGTAATTGATTGCAATACATAAGAGATAAGACTTTTTAGTTTCAATACATTATACAATCATGCTGCAAAGAAGAAAATAGAGCAATAAAACTTGAGTAGAACACTAAAATAAATATGTTTATAACAATGTGTGCTTTAAAACAAGACAAAACTTTTTACAAGAAAATATCTTACAATGTTGTAGCAGATTTAATGTTTTAACACATTTGTACATCAAAGAACCTACCATTGATTAACACAAAATATAGCGCCTTACATTGTATAAAAGTTGGAAACAATAGCAGTTCCAAACAAGAAATAGTTTTACTACATTAAAACCTAATGTTTTGTACTGAAATGTGATACTGTATTTAAAAACAAAACAAAAAATGTTAATAAATTAAACAATGTTACTTTAACCATAACAAAATAAGTCTAATAAAGACACGGTAGTAATGCACTTTATAGACAATCGTTTTATATCTCAGACTACAAAATTAAAAGGCATTTTTGTCAGATGAACAATTACACATACACCAGAAAACAGATTTATGCATTTTCCTTCCATATTATTTTAAAGGTCCCGATATATTTTAGGTTTTTTCTGAATGACAAATATATATTTTCAACATCACTTCTTTGAATTGCAACTCTTTACAGACCTAGGAACACACGGACCATGACCAATTATATTTTGAATAATTAAATTTTATCCACAGGTTGTACAAGAAATATATGAAAAACCAAAGATGGAAATCAAATCCCGAGTGAACAAACTATTCCTGTTCTAAAAAAAGAACATGCCAATCTTTTCCCAATTCTTCGTAGTTAACCAAGAGTCAACATTTTTAAAATGACTCAAACAGGTTTCCAATTACACCATTTGACTAAGAAATTCCATTGAAGGGTACTTATTAAACAGTAGGTGTCCCAATGTTAATAGTTCGAATGCTACGATCACTGGCACCCAATAACGCCTTGACACAATCTTCAAAAGTTGTTACAAGAACAAACATCTAGAGAACAAATTCACAATCTGTTTTTAAAATCAATAACATGCAATAGCACTATTTGCGAGTGCTGCAGAATTCCCTCCAGTTTTTCCTTGGAACACACTTCACTTCGACCCTGCATTCTCGGAACATTTGCACCAACGCCTTGAAGAGGTCCTCCAAGATGAGCTCTCTGGTCTCTGTGCTGTCCGGGTGCCTCAAGTGAATGACTTCCAGCTGCGTGTCTCCTTCCCCAATGATGCCCCAGCACACATACCTTGGGTTTTTAACATTGGACAGAGCAGTCAGGAGGTTTTGGTTGATGACAGCATGCTGTGGAGAGAAAATAAAAGTTTGATAAAGCAAATTTCAAAGCAATGCAGGGTTTTCGGTGCATTGTACCATCCCTTAAAAGACCCTAAATTCTCTTATTCTCCCCCGCTCAGGAAAAGCCCTTAAATTGCCTCTAAACCACCAGAAAAGCACAATTTTTTAAAAGCCCTGAAATTTCCAATTTTAACTTTTGTTTTTAAGTTGCATCATTAAAAAAGGAGGCAAAACACTAAAAGTCCTTCCCCCAAAACTATTGATTATTTTTATGTAGCCATCATATGGGACTAAGAAAGCCAATCATAAATTATAATTTGTGCTGACTTCGTTTTTTAATGAGTGTGTAAGTTTTGTGTGGGTGAATGAAAGCAGTTTGCAAAAAATAAACAATGCCTTCAAGTAAAATAGCAGGGATTGGAGTAACGCGTTACTTGTAACAGTTACTTTTTTTAGGTAACGTCGGGTAACGCCGTTACATTTTTCAGAAAGTAACTGTAACTTAGTTACTTTTAGCGGTAGCGAAAAATTGCGTTACTTTTCCGTTACTTTCCGAAGGCTGTCTGATGCTTATTTTGAAATTCCACTCTTAAGAAGATAACATTTCTAAACTTTCGCATTCACGAAATATGAGCTTTTCTTGGGAGGGAAAAAGCAAAATGCATTGTCCACTTTGGCTGCTAAAGACGTGATGACTGCTTTCAGCCAGAATTGTTTAAGTACGAATGTTTCCCCTTGTCTGTTTACCTTTCCAAGTATCACATTTTAAGACCCGTAATTACAGGCTTCTACCGAAAAGAAGGGTTTTGAAATAAATCACACTGACTGTCAAGCAGGTTGTCGTTCGGCAAGTTTCGACCAGTGCAAACCCCTTTGTGTTGCCTGAACCTGAATGGGTTCTACAACAATGACCAACAACAAAGTGTGTGGGGAGAGAAAGAGAGGGCACGTTCACACCTATTTCCTGGATTGAACCAGGATTGAAATTAAATAAAAAAAATTATTAATTATAATTTCAGCATTTTGTTTGTGCTTATGTTTCGTTAATCGTGGTTTTCTTTGAAAAATGGTAAGATGGCTAAATTTCAATTTTTCTTATAACTTGAAATTTCAAAAAGTAACTGTGAATCGTTACTTTTCGTATTAAGTAACTGTAACGCGTTACTTTTCATATTAAGTAACTGTACACGCAAGTTACTTTTTTGATTAAGTAACTGTAACAGAGTTACTTTTTAAAAGTAACTTTCCAATCCCTGTAAAATAGTAATAAATAGCATTTATGGTTCAGTTGTTTAGTTCAATCCCATGTATGATGAGAATATAATCATCCTAACTTGAACTGTAATATTGAATGTAATATGAACTGTAAATATAACTTATTGAATTAATTTTCACTAATTGAATGCCCAAATGTTCTTAAGGTTTAACCTAACATATTTTGATGCATTCCTTGGGTTCACATTTATAAGGTTTTAGACAGTACTAGCATAACATAGAATTTAAAACTAAATGTATTTTTAAGCATAATTATAATTAAATCGCTAAATGTTAAAAGGAGCAAGTACATTGTAGAGAATTTCCCGATATAAAAGAAATTAATTCTAGCTATTTCATATTAAAATAGCATACTTGAATTGTTAATTCACATTTTTAAACTCCAATAAAGACAGGTCTTCTACAACCACCAAAGAAAATTTACAATACACACCTCAGTAGTTTGATCTGGCCATACATTGACATGTATTAGTTGAGTCAAATTTTTGAAACAATCCGCTAGTCCAGATGAAACTTTGAAATTCATCAGCTCAAGCACTTCCAAACTGTGAATGTAATTGTAAGAAGAATTTATTAAACAAAATTAATTATGTTATAATAAAATACAATTGGCAATAATTTTATTAAGAATGCATATGCATACAAAAATGTTTCAAATTCTTTGTTTGACTTACCACATACACTAATTGCAATTTTAAAATAGTTAAACAGAAAATCTTCAAGAAAGCTAAGATTAATGTGAGACAAATATAACATATGCATTCATTTTATAAAACCTTGAATGATAAAACTAAAATATATATAAAAGTTACCTTTTCATTTTAGAGAGCGCTTCAGAAAATTTAACCTCATCTATACTTCCACCATTTTCCAAACGCAAACTTTTAAGATTCGTTAATGTACCCAACAATGGATAAACCTACAATAGATTTAAGGATTACCATATATCTAATAGTTATAAACATCAAGACAAATGCATTTCAAGATTGTTTAAGAAATTTTTAGGAAAGTCAATTTATATATGTTCGTCAATTTATATATGTATGGAACGTCATAGTCAACCAGGGGAGTTGCTAAATAACTTATATTCCTCTTAAAACCCGAAAAAAGATATTTTATTAACGAGAATTATTTACTTGTACAGGATTCGAAAGACTGCCCGTCCTCGGCGGTCAAAATTACCCCGAGGACAACGAATTTCTTAAATCCGACGTCCTAGTGTGTGGCCATTTCCCCGTTAATGTTAGTGATACATTTTTAAATTTTGTTATCTTATAAGAGGCTTGTGCCTCACTTCTAAAATGACCCTCTAATCTAGAAATGATGTTAGTTCCTTCGGCAGAACAAATGCACATGCTCACATAATCGGTAAACAAAAGAAAAGTTGCTCTGTGCATGTGCACTAACGATTTGGACTAACGAAGGAATTAACAATTACGTACAAAACACATTTTGGCACTGGTCTTAAAGAAAGAAGCGTTAATCGCAATTATGAACATCTACCCAAGAGATTGGGAGAAATTGAGTTATTAGATTTCTCTGCAGAAACATCTGTTAAATCCTTGGCTTGATTGTTGAACTGGCACACATCATATTTGGTTCATTTAAAAAACGTAGTACTCTTCGATAAATTAACATTCCAGGTAACTTGAACTTTGTCATTTAACTCATTTCATAATAAAAAAGCTAGTAACCTAGTATTTCTTTTAACTGTTGCAACTTGAAATCCCAGAATTTCCGATAATGTTTTTTTTTCATAAAATTAAATAATCAAAATTGAGAATTCTAAGGTGGAATGGTTTGTGTATAAATAAAAGGTACCTACACATTGCACATATTTAGTACCACAATTATAAGTCTAAGAAGGTATCAATTAAGAAAGTTAGTACAGCACAAAAAGTTTTCAGATTAAACGGGTAAAAAATATTTTTAATTTTTACTATCTTACCCTTTTAAACTTGAGCGATAGAGGTACTTAACTTTTTGTATTTAAATCATATATTTGAAATATTGTATTTTCATGCTTAAAACAATTGTAATTTTGAATCAAAGTACTAAGCATTTATCATTAATTTTTCAGTTATCATTTAAAAGTTATGAAACACATACTTTTGATAGAAAACTATCTTGTCAACAATTTTATACATTGAATAAAACTGGTTTTAATTGGTTATTTACTAAACTTTAAATATCCCTTGTAGGCTTGATTTCATCCTAATGCAGGACTATACTTTCTCTGTTTTAAAAAGTTATTGTTTAAAAAATTATTTATTTACTAATAATTTTTAACAAAAAAATTACTTCTGGTTCTATGCTGGAAATGTTCCCAAGTTCCAAAGAAATGAGATCGTTCAGTTGAGATAGAAACTCCAAATTCACATGGGAATGGAAATCAAAACCAGTCAAAACCTAAAAAAAAAGAATTAATGAAGAAACAATCATAAAAAGCCCCGCCTCCACTTAGCTAAAATAGTTTGTCATATAATTACTACTCTATTATACAGATAACTTACTTAAAATTTTGTACATCACATTTATATGTACAGTATGGCCATTCAAGGGACTGCAATGTTTATGACAATATTAACGCAATGCAATGTTTATAACACATGTAGTAAATCATGTAAAATACATATTGTATGCTCGTATAAAGTTGTAAAATGACATCAAATATTAGATTTTGTGTGCTATTAGTAGTAGTTAAATATCTTCCTCTACGGTCAATGATTCTTTTTAGAAGCAAACTAAATTTCAAATTTGGCTACTTTTTGCCTCATGTGGAGACTAAAATAAAATTTAAATTGGGGAAACGAATTTAATTTTAATTTTTTCTTCATGAAGGCATTTTGGATATCATTTAAACATATATTTTAAGTGTTATAACAGAGGAGTAAATAAAAAAAATTGTTATTATAGGCAAGATATAACTTTAAGGTCTACGTGCAATTCAAGGGACCAAACAAATATGCTGTTATCAATGAGTTGTCGTTGTAACTGAATTTGATTGTATAGATTTTTTCAACTGTGCAGTCACTTAACATTTACACAGCACATTGGAATTTTTGGGCTGATCTGAATGAAAAATAGATTTTTTTAAAATTTTGACAAAATGCATAATAAAACATTAATATCAAAGCCTACTGAACTAAAATTGAATTTATTAGTAAAATAATATATTATATATTTTTCTTTTTGGAAATTCTAATTTGCAAACTATACTGTTTTTTTACTACACTTATAAAATATTACTATAGAGAACAAATGCATACCACATGGCGCAGGTTTGGTAGGTATGGCATTACAAAATTAGGGCCGCTTCCCAGACGAATGCCACCTCCGGAACCAATCTTCAACCTAACAAGCCTGCCCAAGCAGCGAAATGGTTCTAGCTCAATATCACAAGGTATTTTCCTGCATTCAGAAAGTGAAACGAATATTAACATATTTAATCACATAAAAATACACTTGATTATCAAAACATCAGACACCAACAAGTTGCAAAATTAATTCAAAAGTAAAATTTTATTATTAAAAAAAACTTTTTTTTCAGGAATTCTACTTGAACCATCAAGTAAATCAATGGCTTTGTTTAGGGACATAATAATAAGGTTACTTATATATCTTACAGTCTACCTCAAAAGTTTAGACACAATCATTTTAAAGCACTAAATTTCACTTAAAAGGTTTCATTGAAAAAAGTAGACGGATAGAGATTATGTACCTATAATTTAAAAAAATAATGAATGGCAAAGAAAGTAACAATTAATAAGTTTTATTTGGAGAGATAGTTAGTAAAATCACACAAAAAAAGTGTCTCAAAAGTTTAGAGAAATTCAACTTAATTCACATTTAGGCGGCCTAATTTTGCATTTTTCTGCTTAAATTGTATTTTTATGATAACTTTTACACAAGATTTTACAAGATTTGGTAACACTTTTGGTTTAATTTAACAACAATCAGCCAATAGTAATTTAACCTCTTCTACTCTGAAATATTGCTTCGGTTTCATATCAAATTTAAGGGTTAACATCTGAATTATATCTAAATGCACACTGAATGCCTACCAGTAAATATCCTTGAAGTTTTACCAGAAATTCGTGGAAATGGAGCCCATTACCTTGTAGAAACATGCAGCCTTTTCCCTAAGTATCACAAAATGGCAACAAATTGCTCTGTAGTGTACTTGGGTACTATGTCTGAGCCTGCAGCCTTTCAGAAACGCAAAAAATGTGTCTTTTTAAGCTTTATTCACTACTAGACTGTTCTTAAGTTCGATGTTAAAAAAATAATTTTGTTATCTCATTACGGTGACCTTTTTAAAACTTTACAATAGAAAAGAACTAAATTCTTCTTAAAGGGATTCTTAAACAATTTGTAGTTGCTTTTACTGCATATGGAATCCTGTTCTGTTAAATGCACCATTACTATTGACTTTTCAAATATTTTTTTTAAAAATAAAGTTATTCATGCTTACATTATAAAAAAATAAAAGATCTACTTGCAAAACTTTCACCCTGCAAAGTATAACTATGATAAAGGTTCCAGAAGTTCATTGCCGACTTTTGATCGTGGAGATTAAAGTAAGGTTGGGATACCTATTTAATTAAGTTAACAAGGACTGATATTAAAGGGTGGATATTGTGATTCTAGTTACTCGCATTACCAATAGATAAATATGCACCACTAGTTTAATCTTACAATTGCCAAAAGACGCCAATATCTTAGTTATACTTTGGAGAATGTGAGTTGTTATGCCACTAGACCTTCAAATGGAATGTATATTATAAAAAGGTCTAGTTATATTGGCAACCTACAATATGTGGGCTGAATATGGGCCTTTGTTCACTTTTTATTGCCCTTTATTCATTTCAAAAACCTTAAATTATAAAAAAAAAATCCCCAAACATAACTTTTTAAAACCACAAATATTTCAAATAAACTCTTTTATTTATTTTGCTGATGGATAATTATATATTATATCAAAATTGTATAGTAAAATCACTTAAATAAGCAGTTATCACTGGCCTTTATGATCATAAATACTTTGAAGTGTAGAAAATTCAATTTTTACTTAATGAGTATCTTAACGCTCATCGCTCCATTTCCATTGCAATTCCTACCCTGACAAAATTGATGCAGCCTTCAACATGACCAAAATTTCTCAAAAACTTCAACCCTTTTAAATAAAAATTTTGCTGACCACTGGTCTAGTTGCAAAACTCCCACTTTTACAAAGTATAATTAAGATATAGCGTCTGGTCTGTTCGAATTGCCAATGTCTGCCAAATGCATTACAATAATCAAAAGTTGCCAAAGAATGAACCCTATGTCAGAGAATGAGTCTATGTCTTAAGCCCTTATCAGACGGTACAAACGTTCACTCGTCAAACAACTTTTGGGACAGCCAAAACGTCAACAAGAGAACGGCTACGTCATGCGTGACATCACAAGTTTAACAGGGTTACTTTAAAATAGTGTAAAACTTAAAAGCAGTATTATCGCAGTATTGGCGAACTTCGTACGTGGGCGATGTCTTCGTAAATCGCCAGTTTCAGTGTCTTCTTTTTAAAATTGGGGTCGGTCGACTTCCACAGAGATGGGAACGTTTCAATTTGGTCAATTAATTGGGCTTCTATTTTGATATCCCACACTCCTTTTCCTTTTTTATTGTTCTCTAAAACAACACCCATGTCATGTTAGGCCATTTAAAAAAAATAAACACCAGGAGGAGGCTCGGCCGTGACCTCACGACTGAACTTCGTTCTGATTGGAGCAGCCGTTCGAACAGCAAAAAGGAGCCGGATCAGCTTGACCCGAAAAAGCTCAGTCAGCAAAAACTCCTCCAATAACCAGTTTTTGATATACCGTTTGGACGTCGCTGAACGAACGAACTCTCGTGTGATAAGGCCATTAGTTACACTTTGGATAATGTGCAACTAGACCCTTCAAATGGAATAAAATTTAACTAGTGAAGAGTTTGAAAGATTGGCATACCAGATGGCAGGTTCTGTGCAAGCTGTGGTGACGAAATTGCACTCCAGCCTACGTAACTGGGGCAAGTTACTGATGATAGCTTTTAGGAGATATGGAGGTATGTGATTAACTATTAACTCTTCCAATTTGATTAACATAGATACATTCTTTTCCAAGTTCATAAATGGCCTGAATACATTTGGATGCAAAATGCCACGCAAATCCTGAAAACAGAAACATTTATCTGAGTATAAAGAGGTAATTAAAAGAAAAATGAAAAAGGTTTACTACTATATAGGCATGTTAACACCACAAAACAAAATTAGGGTTTCACTGTAATCAAGACGACAATAGAATAACATATAACATGACTTTTATGCCCTTCTTTGCTACCATGAGATATTTTTTAGGTCCAATAACAATTTTAATTTAGGTAGTAAGGGTTTTTTCTAAAGAATATTTCAATATTAAAAAAAAATATGGAAATCATATAAACTTTTTGAAGACCTAATTTGTTTTTGCACTGAAACATATGCCACAATATATTTGACAAATATTCATTTTAGAAAGTTTTTGTTTATAAAGACAAAAAAAATTGTAGACATAAAAATAAAAATTTTACCAAATGCTCAGTTTCTCTGTCATGAAGAAATTTACAGCACTTTTTCCAATCTTTTATTTGCAATCCTCGAAATGAAACTTTCTTCCACTATTAAAATAAAAGTTTGTAATTCAGTCTATTTGCAGTAAATATATGGAAAAGAATAAAGAAAAATATATGAAATGAAATTATAGCACACACTGGAAATTTTATGCACTTGTGGAATAAAATACAAGTACAAAAACATAAATTTCTTACAATGAAATACTAAAAAACCTCATGTAAGTAAAATATAAAATAGAGAGTAGAATAGAAGTACATACCAGATGATTTTTTAGTGCTAAATATCTCCAAGTACGGTTTACTTCAGATACCCTACAATGGAATTACAATTTTTAGAAAAATACATTTTACTGCTACATTATAAATTAAATATTCATATTTAATAACGTACATAATAAATAATCATGAATGCAGTTTCGAAAATAGCTGTAGTGCACTCAATATAGAATAACTAGAAAGCTCAAGCAATCAGATTCAAAACAGTATTAAGACATAAATTAAAGTAAAGTAGAGAATAGTTTTGGCTTAAGAACCATTATGGCTTGTAATGTCATGAATTTTCAAAATTTATTAAATTAATTAAAAATTGTTAAGAATTTTTTTAATTGGTGAACTCAGTTTAGACATTTTTTTGTACATTATTAAAAGATTTTAAATTAAGTTTCAAAAGTTTTAAGTATTGAATCTTTAACAAAACTAACAAAAATTGTAATAAAACTGTAACAAAATTATGTTTGTAAAAAAAAAAAAGTGGATTTTAAAAGAATTATAAGGGCATATTTATTTTCTCAACATAAGATATTTGACTTATAACTTTTAGGATTACTTATTTATTGCAATTTTCGAGGTTTTAATTAGGAATTCGAAGTTTTAATTAAAAAAAATTTTAGAATTAATTTTTTAAGTTTAGAATTACTTAGTATTAATTTTAGGATTTTTTTTTAGGTAAAATAATCAAATTGTTAAAGAACTATTGATAAAATGTCTAAAATTTCCACTAAATCAGTTTACATTTAACTATCTTTTTAAGTGGCTAGTAATGCTTTTAATTGGTATCAAATGCCATTTTGATTTAATGTACAAACTTACCTTAACAAACTTTGAACGTTTAGAAACTTGAATACTAAACTCAGGCATTCAGCGCCGCCCATTAGCTTTTTCTTTCCCGCCTCATCTACTTGCTTGGTGGGAGGTTTGTCAGTTGTATTTCTAATATTAGACAAAGAGTTATCACACTGCACCGTATTAAGAAGCCTACTAGGCTGCTGCTTTGAGTAAGTTCGTTCAACACTATTCGGCGAGTTACCTCGAGGGCTAGTTGGATCAGTAACACAATTGGCTCTGTTTGCTAGACTTCGCACAGACTCAAGTTTTATTGAACATGGAATTGAAGATATAGTCGAAGTGCTCGCTGTTGGACCCACTGGAGATGCATTTGATGTTGAAGGGCTAATTTTTGCATTATCCGCACTTTGGTCTTTTTGCACAGCAGCCCCAGAGCAAACTACTATCCTCCGATCTGGCAATCTCCTGATGATAATTGAGTTTGGCAGCTGTACAGAATCTGCTCCAGCAGGCAGGCGCACACGGTACATTTTTGTGTTGCCCGAGGGTTTGAGATTGGCAGGCAGCAAAAACGGAGGGTTCTTTGGCAGCTGTTCCGGAGACAAGATTGGTGTCGCAGAATCAGATCGCGGAACATTTCCATCCAACAAGTGAGACAAGAGTTGAGGACTTTTGGAAGCAAATGAAGACGGAGGTGATGCAGATGCATTGCCATCAGGATTTGAGAATCTGATTGGAGTGCATGAGATGTTGAATGTTTTGCTTGATGGTTCTGAAATCGGTTGGCGAGTGTTCATAGAAATTTCTGGAACAAGCAGAGACATGTCAAAGTCATCTGGGAAGTCAAAAACATTTCCTTCATATGCTATGTCCACAAAAGAATTGATGGTAGGGTACTTTTGGGTGGAGTATTGTGCTAACTTGGTCAATGAACAAGGCTGTAAAAAAATGCAATAAGAATTTATTCATAAATTTATGATGTAATAATTTAAATTAAATTTAGCTACAGTCTACATTTTTTTATCTGATCTGCTCTGATAGAAAAACTGCCATGATTTTTACAACATGCACATTTCAATTTTTTATCTATTTCGAGCCTCTAAGTAAGAGCAAATTATAAAATTTAAAGATAGAACTAATGTCATCTAGTGAAAAGATAGTGTGACTTAACGTGTTGATGCCACTGTGTTGAAAGAGATGGTGCATATTGAGAATATGCCATGGTAAAACTTTTTGACACTCTATGCAAGATTTTGCTTCATGGCTTGCTCACTCGATTGTTGACCTACTTACTTAAATGTTCTTTATAATTATGGGGTTCTTAACCAATAGCTAATGTAATCAGTGTAATTTTAATCCAACTAAGCCAATCCAAAGCAGTGGTCACACTCTTCAAACACTCTTTTGTGACTCTTCAAATTTTATTTGATTAATGTAAACATGAACAACAAAACAATATTTAACACTTCCGCAGCAGATAATGCCTTAAGGCATCAAGAACTATGGATTCAATAATGCTATTCCTATGGCAATGAAAAATTATGCAGCAAAAGCTGTTAATAATCTATTAGAGCTAATAACACAAATATGTAACAAATAGGACAACATGACAAACAAATGCTCATAATTGTATATTAAGTTGCATTGTGCATTTTTAATGCAAAAAAAATTAATCTCGCTTCAATTAAAATCTTTACATAACAAAATAATTATGTATTAATATGTATATTTTGCATTAATTACATACAAGTGTTGTTTTTACAGTAAATACTATTTCATAATCAAACAAGTGTAAATCGCTCAGAATTTGTCGAATTTGAAGTGTTCTTTGATCAAAATATCAAGCTTTGTGTCTGTTTAAAAAATTATGTCAATTTTGATCATTTTAGATGCTGCTTCTGATTTATGTTGCTGTTAACTTAATAAGTTCTGTAATTTGTTTTCAAAGTATTATAGGGATAAAAACGGTAGAAATTTCTTGCGAGATCACGCAAGTTTGTTGAAAGCGTATTTTAATGGGTATGAACTGGTACAAACATTCGTTATAACTTTTTTTTTTTTAAAGATAAATATCTGTAATGAAGATCTCAGTTAGCTGCCTTTACTTCTAAATGAATATTTGTTTCAGAAAGTTGATGAAAAAATTAAAAAGAATTAACTGTATGATTTCATCCTTATCAAATGAGTTTCCACAAGATAAGTTATATAAAAACAGCCCTCCTGCTAATCAAGCTTGGTAAAAAGTCAATACTTACCCGACAAGCAAACTTTAGAGTTTTGCTTCCGACACATTTCGGATGAAAGAAACGAAGGCATAATTGACACTGAACAGTTGGATGCATATACTTGGGTACTAGACAACGAGGAGTACAAGGTGGTTGGATGTACCTAAAGAAGAAAAAATCAAAATCAAACCAAATCAAATATTTAAAAGTAAAATTATACAAGGTATAAATAACTTTTATAAAATATAATTATCTTAAGCAAACTCATTATATATGGTTAAGTATATAAGAGGAAAAATTTAAATTTCTGAATCGCATCTTACTAAGAATGTATTTGGGAGAGTTGTTTGAAGCCTGGACAGTTTGATTTTAAAATTGCATCAATTATATGTTTGGAAGTACTGCATTTTTTTTTATTTGGTTATGTAGCTTTTTCTAAATGTTACATTCTAAAAATAATAATGTTAATTATTAAAAAAAGGGAAAATTGGAATCCAGTACATTATGGCAAAGCAAAAATTTAAAATTTCATTTTTTAACATTTTCTTTAATGTGTCATTCAACTTAATTCTAAATTCCAACTTTATACAACACTGTTATATTTGTTTAGGGTTTATTAAATTTTTATTGGTTTAGGGTCGAATGGATGTCGTACCCATCTAAAAAAAATATTTTTGAACTGTTTAAAAACAGTAACTTCAAAAGTTGCAATTAATAGACAACACTCCTATTAATTTGTAGTGTTTTTGTGTTCCCTTTTAAATGTAGCAACAAACCATACTTACAAGTTAGTTTCTTTTTGCATTTAAAATTGCAATACATGCATTCAAATGGAATCAACTGCTTAAATAGATAAAATGAAACAGAAAATTGCCTTTTACACAGAAAATTATCCTAATTATTTTATTAAATTGCCATTTTGAATGAGTTAATTCCTTGAAAATTCCATTTAGCTCCAATCCAAGAAGAAATATAAGAATATTAATGATATTGAAATTGGAAAATTTAAAGAAAAGTCTAAAAAAGCAGAGCCAATACATGCTCACAAGAGAAAGTTTATTTGATGAGTTAAGATACAGATACACAAATTACTTTGAAACAAAAGTAATGAAAAAGTTGTAAAATAAACTTTTTTTATTGGATTTACAGTTAAGTTTGTTATGATCAGTGTTTCTCAAACAAAACAGGATTTTCTAATTGTGAAAATTATTGCACAATCACATATCAACAAATACAAAACATTCCAATGAATCACGCTTAAAGCTTCATTATTTTAATTTAAAATATAATTACAATTTATCAAAATAAATATTTGATAAACTTAATAAAAAGAGCATGAAGCAAAAAAATGCAAGAACATAAAATAAAAAAACATACTACTTCTTAAATGCAATAACTTTTACAAAATTCAAGATGATTTTGAAGACAATAACTTATAATAAAAATGTATAAATATGATAGAATCAAAATATTGTTGAATAATTTTTTTATTAGAAATATTGTTAGACCCAAGACAAAAGTCCAACTTAAGTTGTTTAAAACTATTACTGCCATTCAAAACTATTACAATGTACAAAAAAAAAATTGCAACTAAAAACTACATGCTCTGAAACAAATAAAACTTAAAATGAAACATGACATGGGTGGTAAAGTAAAAACAGAAAATAAAAACAGAAACAGACATTGAAAATAAAAAAAACCTAGGGTAAACAAATTCAATTCTAACAAAAACAATACTGTAAAAAAAATATTTTAATTTGAAAATGAACCATGGCAATTGCAAGCTCTTGAACAATAAACAAGCTCTTGATACATAAACAGGAAGTATAAATAGCAAGCATGTCTGGAAAAGAAATTCTCCACAACTAAACATTTGATTAGAATCTGTATTAATAGATAACATAGAAAATACCAGGGATTGGAGTAACGCTTTACTTATAACGCCGTTACTTGTAACAGTTACTTTTTTTAGATTACGCCGTTACATTTTTCAGAAAGTAACTAACTTAGTTACTTTTAGCGGTAACGAAGTAACGAAAAATTTCGTTACTTTCCAAATGCTGCCTGGGGACAATTTTGAAATTCCACTCCTAAAAGAGAGAGAGAGAGAGAGAGAAGGGAACATTTCGCATTCCCGAAATACGAGCTTTTCTTGGGAGGGAAAAAGTAAAGCATAATAGAATTGTCACTTTGGCTGCTAAAGGCGTGACGGCGGCTTTCAGACAGAATTTTTAAAGTATGAATGTTTTTCCTTGTCTGTTTACCTTTCTAAGTTAAGTATCACATTATAAGCCCCGCAATTACAAGCATCTTCTGAAAAGAAGGGTTTTCAAATAAATCACGCTAACTGCCAAGCAGGTTGGATCCCTCAGTCCAAACCCCTTTGTGTGTTGCCTGAATGGGTTCTTCAACAATGACAAACAAAGTCCTTCCCCTTGAAGAAGGATGGGAGGGGGGAGACAGACTGCACATGCATTCTTGAGCTACCCCTTTTTATGTCAGTATACACCCGAGTGTTTATAGATGGACTCAATGTCAACTGATTATCAGGTTAAAGGATTAAAATTAAATATAACTTGTTTTTATTAATTACAATTTCAGGGTTTTGTTTGTGCTTGTGTTTTGTTTAGCGTGGATCTTTTTAAAATATTGTGAGATGGCTAAATTTCAATTTTTCTTGTAACAATTCAAAAACTTTGATACGTTACTTTTTGTAAAAAGTAACTGTAACGTGTTACTTTTCATATTAAGTAACTGTAACAGTTACTTTTTTCAATTAAGTAACTGTAACAGAGTTACTTTTTAAAAGTAACTTTCCAATCCCTGGAAAATATGAAACTAAGATTTTATTTTGTAATTTCGATATTTTTTAATGAAACATTTTTTTATTTCATATGATAACTTTACAGACAATTTTCAACTATATATAAGGCACATTTCTTAGAGCATAAAATAGTTTTGTAAGGTTTTTAATTTTAGCGACTTTAATTTATATATTAAAATATATATACTTTTCCTCTCCCAGTAAGCTCAAATAGTACCAAAACGACTGATTAATTAACAAACAACAACCTTCAATATAACAAAACCTTCCAACACTCCTCTCGGATTTGATTCAGAAAGCAGAATAGATTATTTAGGTAAATGTGAAACAGTAGTTCAAAAGTACAGCAAAATAATAAAAAATAGAAATTCTCAGAAAAAATTAGATTAAACAAAATAAGATTTTTAAAGTACCTTTCTACAATACAAGATTTCAATTTATTTATATAAGTATCAAGAATATTAACCAATATCCTAGGTAAAAATATATATATTCTGAAACTGGGACAATTTAAATTCTTTTAACAAAAGCGTATAGATATATCAAATGACTTGTGAAGAAAATCATACTTACTGCTCTTGGGCATCAGTATAACCGGTTTGAACTTTAGCCCTTTTAAGTGGCGGAAGTTTGACTTCTTGCGAAGGGAGTTTCACCACTACAGGTCTTGAACTCGCAGATGACTTACTGTCTAAGTTTTTTAGTGCAAGTTGGGACTCACTAATTTTCTTATTAGTAGCTTCATTTTTCTTAATGCTAGATTCAAATGATGGAGAATGTGGAACACCGATCTGTAGAGAACCACTCAAAGTTGAACCAGCACCTGCCAAGGAATGGGGTTTTTCGGTTGTCCGAGTTCTCTTTGGAGTTGGTTCTGGTTCAGAATTGTCGAAAGGGACTTTTCTTTTTGTTTGTCTTCCAGAGGAAGTTGTAATAAAAGTATCAGTTATAGTACTTTCTGTGCTGGATTTGGAAACAGTTTCTTTCGAAGGTGTGCAGACTTCCTTTTTGATTGTTTTGTCCAGTTGCAGCCTTGGTGTGCTGGTTACTGCAGGTGAAGCATTTGCTCCCTTCAAAAACTTAGTTATTTTGGGAGTTGAGGAAGATTTAGGTGTCTCACTGAATGAAGGTTCATTTTTAATATTTTTCCAAATAGAATTTTGTTTTGCATCACGCTCAATTTCAAATGGTGCACGATACACTAATTCCTTGGCAAAAGTGAAGTTTTCGAGAGTTAGCTTAATTTCAGGATGTCGAGATACTACAATAAAAATAAAATACATAAATAGTGAGGTAGTGAACAGCAACCATTAAGAGAATAAAATAAATCCAACAAATGGTTAAAAAAATATTGCTTGCCAAAAAAACTTTTGTGCAATAAACCTTCAATCTCAACATTCTTAATGCAATAACTTAACTTTTAATTTTTAATCGGACAATACCAGAAGGTTTTTTTTTTCAAATAACAAAATATTTTATATCATATTTAATACCTAAGCAGTTGCGTTTAATAGTTCGATTCTCAACTTCTATACAATCAATTTGCAAAATTCATGTGTTGTTTAAAGGTAACTGCCAATATGTATCAAAACTTCAAATTGAGTAATTTATTAATTTTTAATCTTTCGAATATCACATTATTTAAGGTAATTACAGAATAATAATACGAAATACTTACAATAATTGCCGATATCAACCATAGAACGCTGAAATAGTAATAAAAGTACATTAGATATGTCACAATGAAGAATTGAACATGAATTAATAGTATACCAGAAATAATTTATGTTAACCCATATGCAGGGTTCACTCTATTTTAATAGTGAAATTCAGGAGTTATTTTAGGAGTACAGTACCACAAATCTAGAAGATAACAAACACAAATGTAAGCTTATTGTATATACTCAGACTAAATATTTAAGCTAAAATAAAGCCTTTTTTAAAATCTAGATCATTGACCAGCAATTAAATAAATATTGTGGATCAATTAAAAACAAATATTAGCAAAATTGCAACAAACCATAGACCATATCATCAAATAATTTGCCAACAGCTACAATTTAAAAAAAAATCATAAAACTTCCAAACAGGCAAAATCTCAAGATTTTTTAAGTTGAACTCTACAAATTTGTAGAAAACTCTTTTCTATTATAATTAGGTAATTTTTCAAGAGATAAAACTTTTAATCAGAATTTCTAATAAAAATTTCAAGAGTTATAAGGGCCCTTAGACAAACAATATAAAATTCAGGAGGAGTACGAATCCTGCATATGCTACCATCTATCTAACAGTGGCACATGCATTTGCATCTATACAAAAAGATAGGCTGCTTAAAGAACTAAAAGCTCATAGCAAGGTCACCTCAATTAGAAGGAAATCTTTATTTGGGAAAAAGTCTTCAAACTGATCTGGTAACAAAGAAGTTAAGAACCTGCTACTTAAGAATCTTCAAGTGATATGCTGACTAATGTCATTATTCTAACATGACACTAATAAACTTTAGCACTTTATAAAATAAAAAATAATTACTAGTTTTTTCCCTTCTGGTGCAAAGTAGTAGACATCAGACACTTTCTTTCCGGGTTTGGACTCTGCTCTATTAACAAGTTCCCGCATCCAGCCTATAATATTAAAATAGATATATTATTTTTAAATAATTGTAGTAATGTCTATTAAAAGGCACACAGTGTTCTAGACACATTTAAACAAATTTACTAGATTTTATTATAATACAAAAAGTTTGACCATATATAAATTATTTATCGACTTCTAAAACTAATTTAATATTACGGCTGCACTTATGACACAAAATATGGCTAATATTAAACATTTTATTTTCATATGCGACTGTTTGTTAGATACTTGCAATGCTTAATAAGCATTGATTAAAAATGAAATAGTATTGGTTCATAGTTAGTTATAGTTATTATTCCCTATTATTCTATCTGCATTTTTTTAATTAAAAACATCGTTTTTCTGAGTCCTTAACTTTAAAAGAACTGTGGCAACAGCCATTTAAATTATATCATATTCTTCATTTCTTATTGGTTGCAAATTGTGCTTACTTATATAATTATTATGATTAAATTAAAAAAATCTTTATTCTATATTTCTTAATTCCACAGCAATACATATAAACAAAAATCCTGAAACTGATGTAATGATGTAAAAAACAATAAACTGATGTAATGATCATTATTTAAAAAAAAAACAGGTCTTTGGTTTAAACCAATCTTTATTGGGTTTAAACCAACTTCTATTTGTTTCATTTTTTAAGATTGTTATTCAACATACTATATTTACACATAGTGAAAAGCTAAAAGGGCCATCCAGGAGCATTGTGAGTGTCAAGCAAAGTTCCAAAATAAAGTTGGGCCAACCAACAACCTTTCGAAATTATAACCTTTTATTAATAACCTTTCAAATGATATTTAAAAAAATTAATTTTAGAATTGAAATTAAAAATTTGGAAAAAAACACAGCTAAAACAGACGAATTAGTTTAACTTATATTGACTAGTGCAGACTCAATTAGTTTAACTAAGATTAAGTGAGAAAATAACAAAAGTAATACCGAATAACAGACTAAATGGTAAATAATTACTTGAATGCATATAAAGAGTTCATATTTTTAGACTCTGCGAAGAACAGAACTTACTAGTAGATCAATTATTAAATGCTGATGTTTATTAGGAATAACTGATAAAATATCTAACTTGTGGACTTTTAATGACATGACTGTATATTATAAATGCTAATTAAAAGTTATATTAGCAATTATTATGCTGTATTCTGAGTCTAGAAGTCCATGAAAAATACAGCTGTACCCAAGCCACTTAGGGATGTTGACCAGACTTAGGGACGGTCAGTAAACAGAGAATTCTGTATAAAAGCGAGACTGATAATCGAGGCTGTATCCTGAAACAGACAAATAATGCAAAATATAATGGTATTACCTTGAGTAAATGGAATAGTTACAGCTTCAGATGAAAAATTCTTTAAACGAATTCTAGGAGGTGCACTCTGCACAGATTTTGGTGGTGCAGAAACAGGAGGGGTCTTAGGTGTAGACACTTTGGGCTTGATTTTCGGTGCAGCTAAAAATAAAATACAAATAAAAGAATGCTTTGGGCAAGAGTTTTCATTATTTATTTTAGTTTAGTTTAGCACATACAAGTACTAAACACGATTTGAACAGTAACATAACACCATTATTACAAAAACAGTAACCGTGAAAGCAATTTAATTTTTCTCTGACTATAAAAATGTAAACTTATGTAAATTTATTTCACAATAAAACAAAATGCTTTGTCTGTTATCGTTACAGCACCATTTGTACGACCCCATATTGTCCCGAGTTGAGTTGCATCTAGTTCGGCCATGATATGTTAAAGGGTTTAAAATCGGATATCATAAAATTCGAAATAAGACAAAAGGTGATATGGTATGTAAAAAAAATTATTTTATTATTACGAAATATTCGTTTACTTAGAGCAAATGAACTTTTATTTCAAAAGCAACCAAGCAAAAACCCAGAGGAAACATTTTAATAGTCTGAAAATGGCTATCAATAAAACATTTTTTTATAATTAATAACTGTCCATCAAGAAATTGCACATTATGCTCTCATTTCAAGGAAGAAAATCTAAAATAGAAGAGTCAAGTTTTCCTGCATTTACAGCGCTATTTTAAGACTACAATTATAAAATAAATCAAATGAGTTATTGCTTCAATTATTTTAACGGACTCAATTGTTTTCCAACCTTTAAAAAATCAAATTATGAAAAGTTAAATATAATTACCTTTCTTTTTTGAAGTAGATATAATAGCCTCAGCCATAACACAAACAGGAGATCTTCCCATTTTCCAGCTCTTCTTTATAGACTTTCTTTTATCAGCTGCAATTGATGGCAAACTTTCTACTTTGACAATAGAAAGATCAGCAGTTCCTGCTTCATATTCATCTATAGGCTCTCCTTTTATTTTATCAAGTGGTACAGGGAGGTCTATAGAGGTATCTGGCTCCAGTGTTTCTTCATTAGCTTTTGTTGCGATGGAAGTAATGATATTATTTAACAGGTCCCGAATTATAAACTGGTTCTTTGTGTGAGTGTCAATGGCCAAAATTTCATCATCTGCAGCAATATCGGTAGCATCAACATGAACAATTGCATTGGTAATAAATGTTGTTGACTCAACATTTTCTTCTTTATCAGAGGTTTCAGGCCTAACACGAGAGTTTGGCGATTTGAGTTCCTTCATTCGGTTTAACTCTGCACGTTCACTAGGTTTCAAAACTGTAATTTCATCAGAAGGAATCGAATCTATAGAAGGCTTCCTTTCGGAAATATACCAGTTTCTCGAGCTACGGTGACGGCTTTGGCCACGTACATTCTTAGCAACTGAAATTTTAACTTTAGGACACGTCTTGATTTTTGTAATTGAATCCGTATCTGAAATTTGATTGTTTTCCAGAGATGCATTATTTCCTGACGTTAAGGCTGGGAGGGTGTCTAAAGCATCAGCACTAATATTTTTAGTATCTGGACTAGATAAACCCTTGCTTTTATTCCGATTAGATTTTTTAGATTTTGATACTTGAAGGATTTTAGACACAGTCCCACCTTCACACACTATAGAATTTTGTTTTTCTGATACAATTGAAATATCCATATTAAGTGAAGTGTTCTTTTTAGTAACTGGAGTGGAAGTAAGGTTCTTTTTATTTTTATGTCTTTTATCTTCTAACACGTTAATATTTTCACTGGAGGTATTCAATTCGGACATAGACGAAATTTCTTTTTGCCCTAAATTAGGAATTGGAGTATCAGTTTGTTTTAGAGTTTTAATTCTTTTAGGTCTGCCATGAATCTTTTCTTCGAAAATATGAATATTTTTGCTACAGATGTTCAATTCTGACCCAGTCAATTCTTCTTGCCTTGAATCTGGAGCATCAGTTATGCCTTTTATCTTTTTAGTCTTACCTCGAGTCTTGACTTCAGATGTGTCTCCACTAGAAGAAATTAATTCTGGCAATGATAATCTTTCTGATTGCCTAGAGTCAGAATTCAAAGCATTGTTATCAGTTACGCTTTTTCTCGTTCTAGGCCTACCATGCGTCTTTTCGTCTGGTTCTGTTACATTTTCCCTGGATGTGCTTAATTCTGGAAAAGACAACTTTTCTGAATGTTCTGTTCCAGCTATCGTCTTTTTTTCTTGTTTGCTAATACTTTCACTGGATGAACTCAGTTCCGACAATGACAGCCTTACTTTTGGTTTTAAGTTAGGAACAGTAGGATCTGCTTGATCTAATGATTTTGACTTTCTCGGCCTACCACGTTTCTTCTCTTCCAAATTGTTGTTTTTATTGGGAGTATTGCATTCTGACACTGACAATATTTCTTCTTGCTTAGAATCTGGTGTATTTGATTGATTTTGAGCTTCTGTCTTTTTGGGTCTACCATGAATCTTTTCTTGTGATGTGTCGGTATTTTCGCCATTATCAATTTTTGATTCAGATAAAGATGTTTCTTGGGGCTTTGAATCTGATATGGGAGTAACCGCTATCGACTTTTACTTTTTTGTCCGTACGCGTTTAGTACAGTTTTCTAAAATGTCAGACCTGTGCAGTACAACTTCATCTGAACTTTTTACTTTTTTATGTCCGCTACGCGTTTTAGTTACAGTTTTTTCTAAAATGTCAGACACTTGTGCAGTTACAATTGTATTAGAAATTGTAGCAATTTTAATAGTACTTGATGCATTGAAAGTTAATTTGTTTTCAACTTTTGAATCACAAGTGGTTTCAGATAATTCACTAAGTTTGGAATGTGATAAACCAGTTTCTGAAGTATCATGTTTAATATCAATGGCTTTCGTAGCTTCCACATTAACCTCACTAAAAGATGTTTCAATTTTTAATTCGTTAGGTTCAGATACTTTTTCGTTTTCTGTAGATACCACTTCACTTAGCAAGGTAGCATCCTTGGTATTTAAATTAACTAAATTATTAGTAGATGAAGCACTATCTTCAGGGACTATATTCTCACTACTTGGCATTTCTGCAGAATCTGCATTATCTATACTGGTTTCAACTGCTATATTTTCTTCATGTTGGTGTTCAATAGTGCTAGTTTTTCGAAGATAATCTGTAATTGAATTAAAAGGTCTTTCTAATATCCCTTGATTGCCAGATAAATTAGAGCTAGTACTTAATTGGGTTTCAGATCTGCTTTCACTAGTAATCAAACATTTATGTGACTTTTCTATTGAATTAACTTCTGTTACTTTATCATCGGCAGATATTTCTTCTGACAATGTGGCTTCTGAATTTGTAGCAATTGCTGTGAGATTTTCATCAACATTGTCACTTGATGTGGCTTGTGCATTTTGTTCCTTAAAAATTTCTGCAGACTTCATTTCGCTTACAGAAGCTAATGCTTCTAGTCCAAAAGCTTCATCTTCTGTGCTATGTACTTTATCAATAAAACTGTCATTTACAGAAGAATTTAAACTAGTTTCAGATAAAGAACTGCATTCATTATCATGATCTGAAAGTTTGTCATTCTCTTGTGTACTCGGAGATCGCATACTTGACCTACGAGTGGGTCTTTTAAACAATACCTGGAGAGTTTTATTTTTCTTGTTCTTTGTTTTAGGAGAAGGAACTTTCTTTTGCTTGGGAGATTTAGATTTTTTATTAGTGTCGCTATTGCCAATGTCTGACTTACTGTTATCCTGACTTTCTTCTGCAGAGACAGTTTTGCCTTTTTTTATGTTAACATAAGGTAAGCTGGCACCTGTAATAGTATTAATCTCTTTAATAATATTTGCTGGACGTGATAATTTCTTTATTTCACTAGGTGACAATTTTTTACTAACTTTTTTCTTTTTAATTTGAAATTTAGTTTGGTTCCTTTTGCCTTTAGTTAGAACAATTCTGGATTTTCCTTTGAAACTGTTTTGTTTTGTAGCACTTTTGGACTTTGATATCCTTGTTATTTCTGTTTCAATGGAATCTGATATTTCTTCATTTACAGAGCTGGTTCTTTCTTTAATATCTTTTGTTGATAACTTCTTTGGGGAGTCGTTAACATGGTTATGAATTGTTTCTTTTTTAGCCTTGGGGCTTTTGACTATATCCAAGTCTTCTGATTCACATACATCAATTGTTTCTTCAAGATTCCTAGAATTAGAATCGCTAGAAGGCTCAAAGTCAACATTTTTTTCCAGGTCTTGATGTTCAGAAATAGGGTCAGACGTAGCAATATCTGCTTTTCCCAAACAAATTTCTGATTCTGTAGCTGGTCCAATATTTATTTCTTTTTGTTTTTTACCCTTTATACGAGTACCACACACTTTATCTAGAGCAGAATCAGAATCCTGACTTAAGGTTCTGGAATGGGAGCTGCTAGACCTCCTATTTTTCCTACTAAGGGTCGTATTGCTCAATTTCCTTTGGTTTTTCTTTGCAGTGACAGACATTCGTATACGAGCCGAATCGATTTCACCTTCAGATGCTGACCATGTATCAGAATCAATTATAGGTTCGATAACGTTTTTCTTTCTTTTCACCTTAGTTTTAGGGGTATCTTTGTTAACGCTTTTAACATCACTACAAGTTTTAGACGTATTTTTATTTTCGATGTTTGGTATTTCTATGTCTTCAACTGTCTGGTTATTTGTTGTGTCCAATATTGCACTGGAGGAGCATGGTTCAGCAGAAAAGTCATCAATGGGATCATTTACATCATCAAAAGGCTCATCACCGAAATCATCAAAACCAAAGAGCATGTCATTTAAAGTAGAGTTATATGCATTGCAAGCAAGACCGGGGAAACCCGAAGATGAAACAGCAGCACTAGGTTTATTAGTGCTTTGTTTTGGTTTTACCTTATTAGAAGAGTTTTTATTAAACACACTTGTCATAGCATCAACTACGGCAGAAGTTGCAGACATAGGAGGCTTGGCAAAAGTTTCATTGACATTAAGGGGTTTACTTAACTTAGTAAATTTAGGAGTTACTAACTTTCCAATTTTCTTAGGAACACTTATTTGTTGAATTCCTCCATTAAGAAATACAGACTGTGAGGGTTTCAATGGTTTCTGTGGAGATTTGACAGGAGAAGAATGGATTGTTGGTTGGGATACAGCTTCAATATTAGGAACAATATCTAGAGGAACAGTCAAAATAGGTTTTGGTCTGATAGGCGAAGTCGTGTCCTCTACATATGGCTGGATGACAGTAAAGTCTTTTAACATCATTGGAGAAATGCCTGTTTCAGCAGATGGTTTTGGAAGAATAGGTGTACCAAAATTACCAATATTTTTCTCCGATTTAGTTGTAATGTTTGTTTTAGGGGAAATCAATTTGAATGCTTTAGGACTTCCCATCACTTTATTAACACTGGTTATCATAGGGAACTTTTGGTTCTGCAAATTAAGTCTTGCATCAGTAACATTTCGATGCAGAATTTTTATGAGCTTTTCACCACTAACAAAACTTGGTTTACTAAAGTTATTGGGAGGTTGTTGTAATGTATTGGTTTTCAACATTTTTGAATCTAAAGAATCAACTAAAATACTCCTAGCTTTACTCAAAGTTCCAACCACTCGATTAAAACTTATTGGTTTGTTAAAGAGCTTTGGAGAAGGTCTGATTATTAAGGGATTTCCTTTTTTGATTGAGTTGACATTTTTGTTAATTTTTGGTTTTCGAACTACAGGCACATAAGGCCAGTTACCAACTTTGATTTCATTATTTTTCACTAATTGGTCAATGTCCAACATTTCACATTCTACCTTTGGATATTTTCCAAAAATTCTAACGTTATTTTTATTAAAGTTTCTGATTCTTGACAACACGTTTTTAGAACTTTTAAGGGGCCTTGGGTGGCCTGTGACTTTAGGCTTAAATTGTTTTTTAGGAGATTGTGTGGAACCATTGATAATATTTTCCTTGATCGAAACACTTTCCTGGATGGTTTCAATGAGAGCATTTTTGGGACATACATCAATGCTGTTTGCACACACAGCTGCAGGGGGTTGAGGTTCCACAACTGGTGGAATAGGCTCACTAGAAACAGGGTCAACAGTGCATTCAACTTCATTTTTTTCATTGGGAGAAGAAAGGGGCAAATCTTTAATCACTATCTGTGATGAATCAGTAGTAACTCTAAACTGTGAGTGACTTTCTGTTGATGCTGCTGAATCTACATCATTTTCAGTTAAAGATTCAGCAAGCAAGGGATTGGAATTTAAGAAAGCAGATAAATCAATAGTAACAGCTTCTTCGTCAACATCATCCACATCAACAAAGTCATTGTTGCCGCTCTGAGAGTACGATTCTGAACTATTGAAGTTATCTGGTGCTTTGACATCTTGTTGGGTTGAATTGTCAGGTTGTTCCATATAAGTGGATCGTCCTTTGACACATCTCCTACGGTTACTTTTCCCAAACAGGTCATACTCGTCATCACTCATAATGGCAGCCATATCAAAGATTCATAAATCTGAAAAAAAATTACTAAATCAAGAATGGCAGTTTGGAAATATTCACAGTAACAAAATTTTTATGAAAATAAACCATGGGTGATGAAAAAACTTTACTAACTCTAAAAAACTCTTACTCTAAAAAAGATTTTTAAAAAAATGGGATTAATTCACTTAAAACAAGTCAATAACTTTGATTTAAACTTCCATACATAAAATATAGTCAAGAAATAAGCATTAACTTAAAATAGGCATATTTGGCAAAAACTGATTAATAATTTTAATTTAAACTAAATTCATATGAGAGTGAAGAAAAACAACATAATTATTAGGGCAAATGGTTTATTTGGTGAAATTGTACATGTTTCGGTAAGTATCGAGGATTACCTTCTTCAGCATTGTACACAAACAAACTGACGGTGAACACAATGGCTAGAAGCCTCGATACTTACCGAAACATGAGCAATTTCACCAAATAAACCATTTGAGCTAATAATTACGTTGTTTTTCTTCACTCACATTTTTTTGCGCAAATTCGAAGATATTTTCTGAATTCTAAATTTATATATTTGGGAAATAATTGAAAATGTTTCAAATAAATTAGTGGATTATAAAATGATTGGCTTGACTTCATAAAAGATAAAGTGAATGGAATTTTGTAGACGTATAGTGGGTTGTAAAGATTATTGTTTTTGGTTGGTTATTCAAAGTTCGTTGCACTGCTTTGCAATAGGCCATCTGTGGAGATTATCATATTCTCACCAAATATGTAGCCCTAGCACAATAAAATGAAGTCACCAAAAAAAACACAGCTGCTGGTTGGTCCTTTTAAGTCACTACACTATAGAGGTGGATAATGTGTCTGGTTTTGATCTCTATTTTTTTTTGCTAGAAATGTTGCCAAGCTCCCGTTCATCATCGCCAAGAAATGAGCAAAAATAAAAAATTATCAAACGAAAACCCTGAGGGCAAAAATCCTGAAAAACGGGATAATTTCTGCCTACGATTACGACGTTAAATCTAATGAATTTTGCTTGAAATGTTTAGGAACCAAATATAATACACAATTTTTTTCTTATTTCTGCTGGTAATTTTTTTGCTCAAAAATATGACTTTTCATGATTTTCCGTGACTTCTTATCTGTATGGAAACCTTACATATGGTTAAGGTGGGAATATAAAGGGGTAGTTTGAGAAATTGAGTTAGTGGGTGGGGGAGTACTATAAGGGACTACTCAGGGTTGACATGGTATTTACTGTGCAAGGTTTTTACCGATATTTACCATGGTTTTTACTGCCTTGGTAAAAATATGCTTTTCCTAACTTCTGAAATACATAACTTAATTGACATTATTACATTTATTACCAAAACTAACACATTTACAAAATAAAATAAGGACGGACTACCTACTATATTCAGCACTTTAATGAGAAATAAGATTTATATTATTTTTATAAAACCAATCTAAATCCTTGTGACCTCTCAACATACATTCTGTAACAAAACACAGCTTTTTTCAAAACATTGTTCGACTGTCTTTTTTTTTAGGGGGGGGGGAGTAAAGAGAGGTAAATAAACAGGAAAAGAAAACGCTTTTGTGTGGTTTAAACCACTTTAAGAATTAGAAGCAGACGGGTTAAAACCCTCCTAACCCTGATGTAAAAGGTCAAATGAAATTTGCCTAAAAATACAAGAAGGGGGAATGTTTAAAGTTTTACTTTTATAAACAAAAAAGGTTTATTTTAAGACTGTATATCAAAAAAATACTCTCTATATAAATGGTACTCGCAAAAGGTGTTGATAATGGGTAAAGATTGCTTGAGATGCGTGATTATCAAAGCACCAGAGTTTCAAAATTTTAAGATAACTGGCGTTCCACAATTTTTAAAATCACAACTTAATTTACGTTAACTGGAGTTTTTGGATATTACGGTCATCTGAAGTATTTGGTACCTGACGTTTTTAAAATTTAATAATCACTGCAATCCGGAGATTTTAAGATGGAGAAGTTCGCTGATGTTAGGTCTGGAGTTGTGCGATTTTAGGACTGCCAAATTTTTGCAATTTTATGATCACAGCAATATCTTGGCAAGTTTAGGATCGGTGAGGATGTGCGAGTTTAAGATTATTTTTTCAAACCAGGATAAAAAAAATAACTAGCATTGACGAGTTTTAAAAACTAGTCGTGATAACTGCAACTAAATAAATTTTTTATGAAAATGAAAGGTTAAGTCACATTTTACAACTGGCGACCATTAATTTCAGACCATGGTTTCAATTAAAACAAAATTAATCTATACTTTACCACCATATATTCACTTTAACTGTAATCCTGCCCCCCCCCCGCGTCACATGTAGTTTCTTTCCCACAAACCGGCTCAACTCAAGTGGGGAGGGGGTTAAGGTAATTTTAAAAAAAGGTAAGGTTAAGGATTAGCTACCTACTAATTTGTAGCTGGGATTAATCTGGAGTGGCATTTTTCGCAAAATGCGATGTGTTGCACGAAAATGCAAAAAAAAATAATAATATTGGCCGTCGTGAAAATGCATTGCCGCAATTCGGTGTAACTAAACTTAAATTTCAATAAACAACTAGTTCAAATAGCCGATTCTAATAATGAAAATACTAAATTTAATCAAAATGGGAAGATGAATTCAGATTAGATTATACTAAGATGTCGTCAAATCTCGGCCAGCCAGTGCAGTGCAATCTCCCATTAAAAGAGGAGTCCAATAATGCTTCCTGATTTACTTATTTTGCTGCCTAGTAATTTTAAAGAAATCTACGGATAACGTCACGTTGCATCAGAATGATTGACAGTTCTTTGGCTCTGCGTGATCGGAAGAGAATCGGAGAGAGATCTTGTTACTTTTGTAGCTCAAGTTCAGACCAAGTCTGACAACCAGATCAAGTTCTTTGATCAAGTTTCCAATTCACGGAGTCCGTGATCACAAGACCAGCTTGAATGTTGAAATACTTTTTGTATGATGTTGCTAGTAGTAGTAAATTTCTAGTTCTTGAACCTTCTTTTCTCTTGCCCCCCTGTTCTTTTTCCTTGCAGCCAAATTTTTTCCTTAAAACGTCATGCTGCAGCCACATTCCAAAAGTTCTGCTACTGGGACTGTAATTAACCATTATATTATTCATAACTAAACTAGTGATATAAAAGTTCGGGCAAAAACGTAAAATCCAAAAATACCCAGCCAGTTATGTACCTATTTTGAGAAAAATTCAATTATTTCTGCAAAATATTGATGTATTTTTTATCAAACTAAAACTCACTGAATACAAATCAAATTATATAAAATATTATTTAGAATTGATAAATTTTATCAATTCTAAATAATATTTTATATTATAAGGTTATATATAGTATATATTTTAAAAAAAGCTATATATAATCGATAGAAGTCGAATTGAATAATTTATTTTACAATATATTTTTTTGAAAGCCAACTTCCTTTCCTTTTAAACATAAAAATATATCCCAAACATGTCCTCTTCTCTAACAATTGCAAATAGAATATACGCAAACTACCACTCAGTATAGTAAAACTCAACAACTTCTACTTCTCCAACTGCAACTTCTACTCAACAACTTCCTTCTATAATGCATACATTGTTTTTACTTAACCTCCTGAATGGCTGGAAATGGGCAAATATGCATGATGGATGTTTTCACTGCATACAAAAAAATCAGATTTATTTTTAAAGTGATGATCTTAAACAAATTTTCAAATGAAAAAAGTACATTCTGAATTTAAAAAAAAATTTAACTATAAATTTTACAATTTAAGGTTTGCACAAAATACGGAAAAAGCTGGGCCTAACACTCAGAAAAAGTAAATATATTTCACTTTTACAGGCATGAAAGAGCAAACTAATCAAAAAGGCTGAACACTGAATTCATTTTTTTTTGCACTATCTGCGTAACAACATGCAAACAATTAAAAATTTAGTTATAGTATTAGTTCCTATAAAATGCACACATAGAAAAAAAATGCTTAAATAATGTAATTTAGTTTTACTTTAAATCTGTATATCAATACAATATTAAATCAAATAAATAAATCTGATAACTAATGAATTATTCTTACTATGCAAATTTAAATCATAACACAAGTACCAATTAAGAGCTAAGATCCAACCATTACGTTGCAGGAATGTACCGATTGTTAAAAAATTAGCTGTTGGACCCTGATGTTAATTTAGAGAAAAATCGGCTTTGAAAAACATCGGTATACCAATGGCAGCCGATGTTGGAGATAAGTAAAAAAGAACATTTTGGACTCAAATATATTGGCAGAGGCTACGCGCACCGTTCACGCATCACGTGTATGGGTATTAATTGTGCATGCTCAAGGTGGGGCTTACTGGAACCATGTATACATTGCGTGCACGGGCACGGGAATTATGCTTAAAAGTTGGGATTACTCTTTTTGGGCCTCGGGCAATTTTGTTTTCTCTAAAAACATCAGTATCCAAAATGGGGCAGTATTGTAGGGTGCATTGAAAGCCTTAACACTTGCTTGGGGAACGGGAGAAAAAAAATCTCTGTTCTAGCCATTTGTAACGAACGTTCAAAAAAATTTATAAATTTTAATAGTTCATGGAAAATTTAAAAAATGCAAGTAAACTTCCCCGGACAACTTTAAAACGATGATCTTCCTAGGAGTAAAAATAAAAAACTTGTAAAAAGCCATTTGCATTTCTGCAGAGAGAGGGGATTTGAACCCGGGGCCTTTTAATTACGAACCGCTTGTGCTACCACTAAGCTACGACGTCCGTGAAGTAATGAATTCAAACTGCTAATAAGCCTCGGTCCTGCGCAGTTACTACCCGTACGCGCAATGCTTGTATGGTGCCCGTGCACGTAGACACTACGAAATATATTTCGATTTGCGGTCCAATGAGATCCTAACTGAGTTTTTTTTTCATAGACTTGTTACGATGATCGTCTTGAAATATTGCTGGTTCTTAGCATAAATGCAGTAATGTTAATTTTTAAAATAGAGTTTTAGATGGTCGTTGAACCAAACTTCAACAAATCGTGTTAGTTCAGTAATATTCAGTTTAGTTAATAGGGAAACCTGGGAGCCTTGGCCATGTTTTCAGAATTTTATTTTTATAAATTAATAATTGAACAATTCTCAGAATTTCATAGGAACCTCAGCATTTTTGGATTTGAGGCAGTCGCCCCAACTTTTAAATGTGTGGGCCTTTAATATCACAACACAAGCAAACCAAGATGTCTGACCAAATAAACTATTTTTTTTGTTGGTCTCGTAACAAAGATTATCAGAACTTCCCTTCGATAATTGATTGTGTTTATTAAAACTTCGAACTGAGAAGAGCGAGCTGTCATGCGATTTAAATAGCGCCCATATGAGAAAGTGATAGCTAACGGATTTCAACAATTAATACTTTAAATATTTTCTAATCATTTTGACACCAGTATTCCAACATTAGTTGAAATAATAAAAGGCGAAATTTACACATTCATAGAGTAAGAAACAGTTGAAATGACAGGAAGCATGTAAAATATTAGCAAAATAGTATTACATACTCATTACATTTCAGAAACATTAATTTATATTTCTACAGTCAATTACGCAGTACGAATTATAATACGTCCTGTAACAATATGAAAGGAGAAACCTTGAGTGGTTATACGTCAGAGAACAAAACACAACCTTATAAACAAATTTTACAACAAACATCGTCGGACACTTTTATAAATCAGATGAATCACTAAAAAATAAAACCCAAAGCCATTTAACATTACGCCAAACGCCCATCCGCTAAACAGATCATCTGCAAAAGAAATGAACAATGGCTGCGTGAGCTGTCCTCCATAATGCAGAATCGCAACACTGGCGGTTGCGCTTTACTCACGGATTGCTGTATCAAAAGGTTATGTTCTAAAGTTACAATTGTAACATTAAGAATGGACTCATTAACAACTTACCCATGCACGCTATTGACACATTATATGTAAATAAAAACTTCGTAAGACTGGCGCCAAAAAATTGTTACACAGTCGCAAAGTCATGCGTCGATACCTGGTGTTTGTATACAAAGAAGTCGAAAACATTTCCTCAAAACGGAAAAGCATACTATTCAACGCGAAATCAAATTTTATTACTGTTTTTAATTTTTAAATAAATAAAAATATTAGTAAAACCAAATTTTTAGGAAAATAATTTTTTATTAAGTTACAGTTGAAGTTAAATGTCATATGAACAGAGCATAGAAATCCTTCAAATCATTAGAAACTCGTGTTTTGGTACTTAAAAACAAATATAATTGAGCAGTATTTATTATTATCTCGATTTCTACAAAAAAATAAAGTTTAAAAAAAATATATTGATATTATTTATAAATGTTTCTATAAAAATTTGGCGTTTTGGCAACAATTAAATAAAGTTTTTATTTTTGTAATCGGTAGTTTCCGTAGTTTCTACTTTACATTAAGTTATCGTAAAAACTATTTAATTTAAATGTCTATTATTTTATTTATCAAAATATATAGATTTTCTAACATCCGAGAGTGCATTTAAGCAAGACGTTATGTCTTCCACTGAGAAATTTAAAATGAACGATGGGGATTGGATATGTTCCGACACACAGTATGTTCAGATATAGAGTACTTGGTTTATAATTCATAATCTTTGGTTTTGCAAAGGTTTTTTTTTCAAAATAATTATTAAAAAGACTATAGAAATCTAGTACAAATTAAGGGTGAAAAACTAGATGTAGTACTTAAATGTGTATGGTGCCATAAGTTTTTCTAAGTTGCTAAAAAAAGTTTTTAAAAAAAAAAAACGACTGAAACTACTGGTACAACTACACTATTTTGCATTCTCGTTTGCATTTTCTGTCTAAAATACTACATACAGGTATGGAACCTTCTTGTGGGACTACTACTAAGGGATGCTACCGATAATGCATTAAATTACAGGGTTTTCTAGGTTAAAATGTAAGGATAGCTTGGCAGTATTTTCAATATCTGATCAAAATGTACTAAATTTTAAATAGATTCTTCTATTGTTTCTATGATTGCACTATGTTTTTTTACTAAGATGGCAGCAAAAAAATGACAAGGACACTCCTATACTCTATTTAAACTATTTTCTGTTACTTTTACATTTAAATGGAAAGTTACCTTTTTAAAGAAATATTTACGTAATTTCAGGTGCAGTAATGTTAACTTCGCAAGACGATCTACCTGTAACCGATGTGGGAAAGGTAAATATTTTCTACTTAAGTGTGTGACATTTTGGCTTCTGTTCCTTTTAAATGTTTAATTTATTATTTAAACTTATATGATGAAAATTTAAAAATCAATAAAGGGGTATGTGTTCTTATCATCAAACTATGTGAAATTTAATCCAAATTTATGTAAGTTTGAGTGTATTAATAAATAAGCATGCTATGCTATCCAGTGGTTTAATGCTTGTAACAATTTATTAAGGAAAAAACCTTATTATAAAATATATACCCTTAACTTAACAATGCTTTAAAATTTGTTTTTATCTTTTAAAATAAAAACAAAATTGTGACATTCATTACTATAGATCATTATTAAAGACATTTTGGTACCTGTGTGTTATCCCACTGATCATTTTTTGCCAAACATGATGATAAGTAAATGTATAAGAATTAATATAATTTATAATATAATGATTTTAGGTTGTTTGTCTTTAAGATAATATGGTAGGAAGGAAGTAGTGCACATAAACAACCACGCATTAATAACTTTTCGGAACATACCTATAACTGTTAACTAGAACTGCACTTTGCTGCAGTTTTTGCTTGAACGCATGTCTAACGTAACTACTAGAGATATTATCAGTGTGTGGACCAATCCCACTGCCTAATAAATGCAAATAAAATTTTGTTGTAACTACTTTATATTATGTGTTAATTTTTTTAATCTTTTTCCTCTTAGAAAAAACTGCCATACCCCCTCGTAAGAAGTTGGGTCATGAAATCGGCAAAGCAGCTGCTGAGAAAAGCAGAGGGCTTTTCAGTGCCGATGACTGGCAATGTGGACGGTAATGAAATCTTTTTCTTCCCAGAACAGCTGGAATAATATATAACTGAATAATAGAAATTACTTCTACTGTACACTGTTTAACACCTTGGCTCTTTTCAAAGTGTGATTTTTAACTCTAGGGTTGCTAAAATTAACTAATGTAATATAAACATAACTAAAAAAAGAAAATTTGGCTTATTTTGAAGCACTATTTGGATATGTATTTTAATTTTTCACTGCACCAAACATTGCATTGTTAAACTACAATTTTCAGCAAAATCTAAATATTTTAAGGATTGTGCTCAATTTTATCATTGATGAAAATTAGCTACTGTTGCTGCAATAATTCTGTTTGTATATTATTGGCCATGCGTAATAGTTTTTTTATTTTTAATATTTATAGGTGTGGTAATGTAAACTGGGCTAGAAGGCAAACCTGTAATATGTGCAACGCCCCAAAGTTTGGTGAAGTAGAGGAGAGAACTGGTAATTTTTATAGTATATAAATAATAAAATACAAAAAAAAAACAATATCTGGCTGCTTTAGCAATTGTGTCGAACGTTGGCGTTTTACTGAAAGGTATAAAAGCTGTATGATGTGAATCACTGATTTATGATCTATGGAATTGCGACGGTTATCTTATTTTGTATTTCAAAACATTTGCAAATAAATGTATCCGCCGAGTAGCCCGGACAAATCTTACCTTCGTTCCCAGTTTACACAAGGCGTCGTTGAGCGACAACAATTGCTGCTCGTCAAAAACCGGGAAGAAGCTTGGAGAACCAGTTGCCAGTCTCTCTAATTTGGCGGCACTCTTATATACTTGTAAAAAGTACTAGTTCGTTTTTTCTTTCGGCTCTCTAGATGTTCCGAATCATCTATTTTGCTTGACATTTCTACTCAATAAGACAGTAAAAGCATTTAATCTATTAATATTTTTTGAGCTAATGTCTTTAAAAATTCCTTTATCAAAACCAAGACCAAATATCTTCTGAGGAAGCAAGTTTTTGTTCAGAATAAAATTCGCTAAAAAAATCTTTCATGATATGTTATTTTAAATGGTGAATATTTTCATTTTTATTCAATGGTGAGTATTTTCATTAATAATTTAAAGATTCACACACACTGCCAAATCAGGCCTCTTTTATGTGTTTTTCTTTGTAAGATGTTTATTGTAATTTTTGTCATGCTAAATGATAAATAAAATATTATAAAGCTTCTTTTATGATTTCGTGTTTCAGGTCTTGGTGGTGGTTATAATGAAAGAGAAAATGTTGAATATATTGAGAGAGAAGACTCTGATGGAGAGTATGATGAGGTATTATAGGGACTGGTAAAAATTATTTTCACAATTAGTCGATTTTCTTAATGCAATAGATTTAACTATTTTAGTGGGAGGTTTTATTGATATATATTTTTATTTTATTATTCCTCTCTATTTCTTATATACGGAATTTAATCTACATTTTTTGTTATTGTTTAATATTACTTATAGTTAATTAAATTAAAATAGGACCATTCAATTCAAATTGTGGTAATAATGAACCAATAAATATTTAGCATAAAAAAATAGTAGTTCATCAAAATTAGCATAGTGGTGCACTACCTCTAGTAACCAAACTGAATCTTGTTTCAAAAAAGTGGAATGGTGAATGCTATGGTTTCAGTAGCACTTCCCTGTTCAATTTAGTTTCCTTGAAAACAATTGTAGCACATTGTCATCCAGAAAAATCCCTGTCGTCTGTGAACTATTCTAGACATTTTGTGATTACTACAAGTTTCAATTTGACTTTGGAAAAGTACCATTAAAACCATTTAGCCAGATTTAAGACTTTCATAACAACCACCCTGTTGCATTATCATTGAACCTGAAATAGTTGTTAATATTTTGAAAAAATTAGTCATTAAAGGTCCTTAAAGAGGCCCTAATTTTCCTGAATTGATGCATGCGAACCCTGATCCCATGAAAAATTATTAGGGGTACATATAAAAGAAAACTGCATTTCATTGGTTACCTAATGCTATTCTAATTTAATATTTTCACGGATAACATTGTAACTGAAATAAGAGTAACCATAATTGAAATATAAATTATGAGATTTTTCTCCCTCCTTAAAAATATTTTTGTGATTGGCTAACATACTGTGTGGTTACTTAGTTTGGGAGACGGAAAAAGAAAGACAAAGTGAAAGAAAAAGAACCTCCTAAATTCAACAAGGCTGTAGTTGAGGTGAGTTTCATTTTACAATTATTTGTTTAGCTTATTTTAACTAAATGATATTTTTAATTATTTAATGGCGCTTCTTTTCAATGAATAAACCTCAAACTATATCCACACATTCTTTCTAGCATTTCTGTATTTTCAAGTATAAATAAAGTGTTAAATGCCATTAAATTTAATTGGTTTGTAGTTAATACTGTAAGAAAATTTAATCTTTTACCAGTGTGTATTTTAAATAAAAAAGCAATGTATTTAAATATTGCATCAACTTTCATTGAATTCACGTTAGTACAACAATTAAAATATTTTCAACTTTGCAAATGAAATAACCAAATGTAGAAGAATTCCAGTTGATTCCTTCCTTTACACTATATTCTTACTGATTTTTTAAAAAAATGGATCGTATTCTCGATATTGTTAGTTTGAATAATTTAAAATTAATTCTTTAAATTCATAAAGTAAGATTTTGTGTTAAACAGATTCTATGTTTTCCCTGACCTTCAAATTTTTTAAAAACTTTTAACTAATGTGGGGAGCTCCTTTTTGTTCAGATCAGTCCAGCTCAATCTATTTGAAAGGAAAAAAAAACTTGATGCAAAATTAGTTAAATTTTATTTAGGTTAGTAAAAGTTATTTAAAATTAAGGTATATGATGTTTTTTTTTATGGACATGTGAACCTTTGCCAAACATCGCCACTCTTCCTTTAGGACTTTAACAAAAGCATTTTCCTCGACAGTGATTAGTTTGAGATGTCGTGTGGGCACACAAAATCAATCCCTGACAATGGAAAACACTAGATATTGATAAGTTACTTTTAAAAGGTAACTCTGTTACAGTTACTTAATATGAAAAGTAAGGCGTTACAGTTACTTTTTACAAAAAGTAACGAATCACAGTTACTTTGGAATTTCAAGTTTTAAGAAAATTGCAATATTACCGTTTTTCAAAGAGAACCTCAATAAACAAAACATAAGCACAAAAAACACTGAAATTATAGTTAATAAATTTTTTATATATTTAGTAAACTCTTGGGCGCGTACCGACAGAAATTGGGGTAGGTCAAGAAGGGAGGGACTTCGAGGAGAGGGACTTTGTTGTTGGTCATTGTTGTAGAACCCATCCAGACAACACAAAGGGGTTTGCACTGAGGGATTCAACCTGCTTGGCAGTTAGCGTGATTTATTTGAAAACCCTTCTTTTCAGTAGATGCCTGTAATTGCGGGGCTTATAATGTGATACTTGGAAATGTAAACATACAAGGAAAAACATTCATACACTAACAATTCTGGCTGGAAGCCGCCGTCACGCCTTTAGCAGCCAAAGTGGACAATTCTATTATACTTTACTTTTTCCCTCCAAAGAAAAGCTTGTATTTCGGGAATGCGAAATGTTCCTTTCTCTCTCTCTAAGGAGTGGAATTTCAAAATTGGCATCAGGCAGCCTTCGGAAAGTAACGGAAAAGTACCGAAAATTTTCGTTACTTTGTTACCGCTAAAAGTAAGTTACAGTTACTTTCTGAAAAATGTAACGGCGTTACTCAGTGTTACCTAAAAAAAGTAACTGTAACAAGTAACGCCTTACTCCAATTCTTGGAAAATACGTTCCGTAATGTGTTGGATTAAGAATGGCACGGGTGTGTTTTGGGAGGGGGGGGGGGGGGCAATTAGCCTATTTTGGGAATTCAAACTTAATTTTAAAAGTCCTAAAAGAAAATATACCATTAATTACCAGGTAACCATTGACTTACTGGCCACTATTAATGCAATTTCTTCACTCACTCTTTCAAAAAACAGCTCCGTTCTTGATTGCCAACCAATGATTAACTCCCTGATTGAAAGTGTTCGCAATGTTACATTGCAGTGGATTCCAAGTCACTATGGTGTCACGGCTAGTGAGTTGGCAGATACCCTGGCCAAGACTTTATCAGACCTTTCCCACTCTGATCTTTCTATCTCCTACCACAGTGCTAAGCGAATCGTTAATGCAAGATTTAGGACCCACAATCGACAAACTATTGAGAATGCTATGAAGGGGAAGATTTTGGGTACCTTAATGGGTAAACCCTTCCCTCGCGACCTAACTAGACCTATCAGATGTGCTAACTTTAGAGGGAAAACCGGTCATGACTACCTTAAAGAGCACCTCTACACATTTGGTCTGGCAGACTCTCCAGATTGCCCACTTTGTATGACTGCTAACATGAGTGGGGACCACTTGCATTTGTGTACTGGACTTTCGGACGTGGCAGTTGCTAATTCTGCTAGAGATCATTGTAACTTTGTGTGTGTTGATGAACTATATTAGACTGCCCGTGATAGACTGTTGGCGGTCATGCCTAGGTCTTGCTGTAGGAAAAAAAATATATTTATATAAGCAATGTATGTATTCTAGGAAGAAGAAGATGAGGAAGAGGACGACGATGAAGATGGCGACCTGTCAAAATATGACCTGACAGGATGGGGCGATGATGACGACGACGAAGAACAACAACAAGATGGACAGAACAACACAAAAAATGACATGTCCCACAAAACCACAAAGACTTCTTCTCCCAGGTCGAGATCCTCCTCAGGATCAAGGTCGTCCTCTAAGTCAAGGTCAAGTTCTCGCTCCAGTTCAGATTCGGAGACAACAATGTCCAAAAAGCGGCATGGATCGAGGTCCAGGTAAACGGGAGGGTGGTAATGGTTAAAAGGTCAATATCGACATCTTTTGTACTTTTTTGTAAACTGGTTTTTGAACCAATAGGGATGAAACCTCACTACTGAGGTGTCTTGATTTGGGTTTTGAAATATTTTTTAAGTAAACGAAAGTAAGGTGTCGAATAAAGATTTTATGAAATGTGTAAAGATAACATTATAAATAAAAGTTTTGTGAGCATTGTATTTAATAAGTATAACTTGAGTATATTTTAAATATAATGTCCTCTTAATATATTGGTTACTAAATTTAGGGTACTTGGTAGTTAGTGTTGAAACCTAATGGTTGAAAAACAGATTTTTTTTGGTTGTGGTATTTATATTTAAATGCAAAAAAAAATCGTTTCCTTAGCTAAATGTGCACCCTTAAAAAAGGCACATATTTTCTTATGTTAATAAGTAATTTAGCTAAGTTTTATTTTAATTAGTAATAAAATGTTAGCATATATTTTTGTGTTTATAGGTAATTTTAATATTTTATGCTTTATTGTTTTTAATGGCAATATTTTATTTTGTAAAATTCGTTCAGATAATACAGAAGACTCTTTATACAGCAGCAGTTTTTTTAGAGTTAAGAAATGGTCATTACAGTGAATTCTGAAACTATCATTTCTGTAATAGAGAATAAAAATTTCCATAATCCAGGAGTTATAACAAAAAGTTTTCTATCGGGAATTCCCAGTATCAGAAGTATTCTGTAGATATTGTTTATTTTTTATCTCTCTATGAAGTGCGTTATTTTCTGTTCGTTATTATGTTATTTTAATAAACTTTTGGCAGACATATTCCTTGATACCTTTTTGCGATTGAAACTCTAAATGAGGTTGTGTTTTAAGGCCTGATAATAATAAGCTGAAACATTTATAAATCCTTAAAAAATGCTCCTGAAATAGTTAAAGGCTAGGGGGGTGAAAAAACTTGCATGATCGAATAATGTTTGTTATTTGAATGTAACTTCTAAGTGTCTTATTCTGTTTTTTTAACATTAAATTGCACATTTATTTCCTTATTGCCAAAAACAAGGTTTCTATACAATTATTTTTAGTGAAAAGCTCCTGGAAGTTCTTTTCTCATATATTTGTTGGAGCCCAGTTCTGATAAAACCAATGAACTTTAGTTGTCAAATCTAATGAAACATGCATTTACATGTATTATGCTATACAGTAATACTTAAAACTCAATTTTGACTAAATGACTCCTTGCATATCTTACTTGTGACCCTTTCAATTATTATATGTTTTAACAATTTGCACTACTAACCCATAATTTGTTATTGTTTATCTTGCAGATCCACCTCTCCCTCTAGTAAGAAGAGGGCTAAAAGGGAATCAAGCTCTAGTCGATCGCCATCGTCTTCCAGATCCAGATCTAGGGACAGGTGAGTAGTGTTATTGTATTTTAGATCCTGTGTAAATACTTTGAAGACAAGCATGGAATTCATCAATATTTTTTTTAACTTATTACCAATCTTTAGGAGAAAGAAAGCCAACATATCTTTAATAAACACTTTTTTAATCATTATTCTGACTATAAGTCTATCTATTCTTAAAATATATTTTAGTAATTATTCTGCAGTAATATCTTACAAACCTGAATGTTATTCCATCTCAATTACACCTACTTGAATGCAGGGGTGCAGAAAATGTTTTTACTCCCAATATTCCCAATCCGTTTGAAAATTTCCCCAAAAATTTTACTATATATTATAGACTTAACATAAATTCTGTATTACCTTAGGTATAGAACATTTTACGATATACAGAGATGTTAGTGCTTGTTGAACAAAAAAGCTGAAATCCAAACCAAATGCTTGGTTTGAAAAACCAAAAAAAAAGCTGAACTAAGCGTGATCGATAAAATTAAAATTTTAACAATTATCACGACAAAATAAATTTTAAATAATTTTATAATACTATACTACTAAATGTACTTTTAATATCTTTTAAATACTTTAAAATAAGTACATTTTCTTTTATTTTGGTGTTTGGGGAGGGGGTCATATTCATCAGAATTACTTGGTCATTTGGTATATTACTTTCAAGTTATTGGCAGTTTCATAAAGCTGGAAATTTAGGCACCATGTTTTGCAAAAAAAAATAATAATCTTGACTGCCTTTTTGGTTTTGAAATCCTCAACTTTTGGTCGTATTTGTTAAGAAAAAAATTCAAGCACTTTTCGAGAAAAATTCAAGGTCTAGAAATTTACTAGCAGCATAAAACCTAAATATATAAAGTGTGTATACACCCACACTCTATTTTTAAAAAAAACTAAAAATTATCTAAAATCAGAAACCCCAGTATATGCCGAAGTAGAAAAAAAGTTCAAATGTAAAACAAAACGTATTTTAACATTCATGCTGTTTTTATGATCACTACTGAAGGAAGCCGCGAGTAGGACACTTGATCAGAAAAAATATCCTGGTCGTCCGACTTGGCCTAAACCGGAGCTACAAAAATAACGAGATACTCTTTCGATCACGCAGAGCCAAAGAACTGTCAATCATTCTGATACAGTGACGTCATCGGTACATTTTGTAAAAATTACTTGTCAGCAAATCAGGAAAGCATTATTGGACTCCTCTTCTAATAGGAGATTGCACTGGTTGGCCGAGATTTGAAAACATCTTTAGTGTAACCCAATCTTAATTCATCTTCGCATTTTGATTGAAATTTGTATCTTCATTATTAAAATCTGTTATTTTAACCTGTAGTTTGTTGAAATTTAAGTTTAGTTTCATATAATTACGGGCACCGTAAAAATGGTACGGTGCGAAGAAAAAGTAAAAATCATTTTTAAAAAAAAGTGCATTGCAGTTGTAGCGAATCGGTTGATTATTTTTATTGCTGTTTCGGTGAATTCCGCAAATTACGATGCGATACCACTTAAATCGAACCCTGGTTTCGACCATCTGTTACTGTACATGAGTAGCTGGCGATGGCTACGCTATTTGACACAAGGGGGGGGGGGGGATGGCGTACGGATGCGATCAACGCCCGATGACATGCTGAATTTAGGAGACAAAAGCGGTACGCTATTTTGGTTTTTAGAACAAAAAAGTAAATTAACGGTAGGTTTTAAAAGAGAAAACAAACGGCTGGTCAGGGAATTTTGTAATACTTTGTTAAAATCGAAAACAATTGAATATTTTCCACAAAATTTCCCCAAATGGCTAAAATTTCCCCCTGATCTAGGATCGCCGGATCGGACATATTCTGCATCCCTGCTTGAATGTAAAATTTTTGATTTTTTTTACCTTATGTTTGAAGTATTAATTGGCAATAGCTCAATATGTTAAGATCTAACTTGTTCATGTTCTAGAGTAGTGCTTAAAATCGGAACTACTTCCTAGAGTAGTGCTTAAAATCGGAACTACTTCATGGTTCACAAATTGAATAATTCAAGTGTTCTAGAATTTTATGTAAAATATTTCAATTGATAAAAAAATAATCTCAAATGGGCATGTTTCATGTCTTGAGTGGCAACAGAAATGCTGAATGAAACAAACCATAGAAATGAACCATACATTTTTTTCATCGAGCCTTGATTGGTGAATCAATGTCACTTGAAACATGCTGATTTTGTTTCACTGTCATGTAATTCTCTGTGGCTCTGTCAAAAGAAAGGGGCCTAATATATGTTAACAAACCTTCATTAAATAGCTAGACATTCTACTTATTTTCTAATAATGATTAAGGGACTTTATGTTACACAGTTAGCAATAAATAATTTAAAAGGTTTACAGATAATGCTGAATATTGCAGGGGTTTTCAATAATTGTCCTTTTTTGGAAAAAAGCATTTTTAAGAAGTGCTCTTTAGAAAGGGGTCTTTAATTTTTTAAAGATTCCTTTACTGGCAACTTCCACTTAAAAGATGACTGTTTCTAATAACTGTTTTGTGATGAGAAAGTATATAAATGAATCTCGCATGTAATATCTTATGTTGGTTTCCCACAGATCAAAGTCTGGTTCACCCATTCGAAAGAAAAAGTGAAAGCTCAGCCGATCACTTGCGCTCCGGAATCAAATCAACGACCGTTACCAAGTGCTCTTCAATATCAAAGATCCGTGTGCGTCCTTTTTCTATTCCTACGTATATAATTTCCTTAGTAATTTAGGTATTTAAATTTCCCTTTCCTCTTTAATTACATAAATACATAATTTTAAATCGGAATTATAATAATTAACTTAAAATTGTCTTTGATATTCTATGAAAGTAGTATTAGTTAACGTGCTGTGAAATTAGGTGTTAGATATCTCACTCATATCAAGTCTTGTTATGTTTCATTTTATGTTATTATTGAAATGCAATGCATTGCCCGTGTAAAAAAGCTAATAAATTGCTGCTTTAAATTAGATTCTTTTTGTTTGTCTTACGTAACTAGTCATGATCAGTCATTTTGTAACCATTTTTTTTTTTCAATATTTTCGCCTTAAAGGGTGGAATTAGAATTGGAAATTGTAATTATTAGAATATCCCAGCTATGAAGCTAGGAAACCACCTATCAATCAAGTCACTTGTGGTAAAAGTTTTATAAAAATTCAAAATCAAACCATAGATAGATTTTAATCTTGATCTATAAGCATAAAATGATGGAACTAACAGATTTTTAAGTTTAATCAGTTTAATTTCAGGAACAAGAAACCATTGGTCTTGCATAACAATTTTCCATAAAAATTGAATAGGTAGGACATGTATTAAAATGAGTTTTCTTATTTATTATGATGTTTTTTGAAGGTATTGTGCTGTACTCTCTCCCCTCTTTATTTCTTCTATCATTTATGTCCAAGAATTTTTGCTATGTTCAATATCTTATTATTTAAGTTATACAATAAATAACACTATTTAAATAGTTAGGTTATGGTATTTAAAAACATTTTGGTTTTAATTGACCTTTAGCAGAGTGTACTTATTACTTATATTAATATTGAATTAATACTATTGGAATTTTTCTACTTATTTACTTTGGGCTGCCAAAGTTGAAAACTTATTTTGTAATTTTGCTTCCTTTAATTGAGATAAAAGTATAAAACATACTGTACAATTGAGATAGAAGTTTCAAATATTTTACTGGATCCCTGGTCAAAATGGGGCATTTTTGTTGGGCATCGTTGCCCCCCTCCCCTTTTGCATAAAGAGCTTAAGATATTTGTTAACTCGTTTTTTTTATCATAATTGTTGCATTTGTTTGTGTTCTTTTGTTATTATCCGCCCTGTATAAATTACGACTGTATTTTTGTATTCCCTGGGGCTAAATATGAAGATCTCAAAGCAATCTTAATTTCAGATTCTAAAAATCTTATTAACAAATTATCAGAGGGGCTCTGTTCTGGGTATGAAAAACAATTGGCTGTCAATTTAATTATAACTAGCATTTAAAGAAAATCTTTTTGCCAAACCTGCGCGACCATGAAACATCTATTAACAAAACGATAATCATAAGAATTTAAACATTTATTGTCATAAATAATATTATGAGTCGGTAATAATTTCTTGTGCGTGGATTCAGGTGTATTTGTTGACCATAGTGTTAATCCAGGTTGCCTTGTCTGAGGCACTTCCATATACCACCCTGGCCCCTGGTCCTGTGCACAATCCTCCTATTAAGTTACTGGTGGTAACATAACTTGCAGCTCCAAACACAAACCACTTCCCATTATAATAGCAGTGCAGAGGACCACCACTGTCTCCCTGCAAGACAAAAGAGGCCATACACTAACAATCAGTCTGCTGTGACAAGCAGATAAACTGTACAATACTACACATCAACGAATTGGACAATTTTTAGCCTACTATTTATCTATTCTAAAGAATTTTTAAAAATTGAAAAAGTAGATATTGACATGCTGACGATGTCCGTCCGTCTGTACCGCCTTCAGAAATTGCCATCTTTCATACTTTTTGTCTGTGAGTCCGGGCGGACATCAGGCTACTGTCTGTCGGCGAATTACCCATTTAATTATAATTGAAATTTAATTTCAAGTCATTTAAATCGCTGTTGCCACATCGACAAAGGTATAAGAAACTTTATTTTAAAATAATATTTTAGGAAAAATTTGTTTTCGTCATAAAGCAGTTTAGAATTACATCTAAATATGTAGCACAAAATGATTCTTTGATTGTTCATTATTTGTTTACTAAGAAAGTGGCTAGGCATTATATTTTTTTCATAGAAATCTGGTTAGTTTTAATTTACATTTCTTATTTTTTGTGCAGTTTGGAGTAGTTTCATGTTTTTTCATTAATAAATATTTCAAAAATATCAGGTTTTTAATGTTGATACTTATTCAATAATAAATATCTTGCATCATTTAAAGCGTTTTAAAAATTTTCCCAGGTGTGCAAAAAAAAATGGCGCTGGAAAAATTTTAGGATTTGACTAAAGCAATTTTGCGTAATTAATCTTTGAACTGCAAATAAATTGAGCAGACAATAAATAATGTTTATTTAATTTGCGAAAGAAAATAAATGGAAATAATTGATTTTGGTGGAGTTCAAATTACAACTGGATGTATGTTTAGCAATTTTTTTTCTATTGTATATAAATCTAGGTGACAATTACTGTGTCAAACCTACTTGTTTTCCAATAAGAATTTCAGTAAGTATTTAAGTAACAAGAAAGTAGGCTATTTTTATTCTTTTAGAAGTTCTTGTTTGTCCTGAAATAATCTTTCAGTGTAATTTCTGATAAGTTATACTTAATAAGGGCTTACGGAAAAAGTCCAAGTCATTGTTTTAGATATTGCAAGTTACCTGACCATGGCGGCACCGATCACAAAGTCTTCTGCTCTTTATGTTTGCAGGGTATGCTGTTCGAAACCGTGAGTAATGTTAAAGCAAAAAGATTGACTATTTACATTAGCAGAGTGTTTGGCATATCTCTCAATGAAGGAGAGCATATTGAAAGCCATTTAGAGACCATTCTTTGACCATTGTCACAACTATTATTTACTTTTTTTGTTAATCACAAAAAAAAAATTAAATTTTGTAGAGTCTGTGATACCCACTCACAGCAGTTAAATGAATAAAATAGCAATAATTAATCATGCGTAGTGTTTTCAAATAAGTATATTCATCAATGTCAATAGTTGAAAAGCATAAAGTAGAAGGAATGTTTTTTTTTTCTTTTACTTACATGACAAGGGGAGCCATTTTGTTTCCCAAGACAAATCCGAGTTTGTTGGTTGACAGGGCATTCAGATTGGCTCTGAACGCTAAGTTTCATTTGTTTCAAAACATCTGATCCTCCAGATCCTATATTAAATTCAAGTATTTATAAGCTATTGTTAAAATCAATGATCATTTAACTAATATACAATAAGTCATAAATCAGCAAATTTTTGCTTTACGAAAATGGGGTAACATTCTAAAATTTGATTCAAAAAAAAATTTTAAGTTATAGTTTCCATCAAATTTTGTAAAATAAATATGTGTTGGATTGTGACCAATTGGGTTTACGTCATATTTGTAAAATGTATATTAAAATGCACAGCTTCTAAACATTTCAGTGGTTATTATTAGTGCTGTTTACATGAAAACCAAACCTTAAGTAAATTTTGTTTTAACCAAATCAAGAATGCTATTGAACAACAAGAACAGAAATTTAGGAGGTTTTAAGCACTGCTGTATCTAATAAAAGTTGTGGCTTGCTTCTACTTTATCCTTTATTTCCTATAGTTCTTATAAGTCATATTTATAAGATCCTTGATACATTCAGTGCAACACATTAAAGCATTAAAGACTACTATATACAGGGTTTCCGCGCGTATGAAAAGTAATGAATTGTGACATTAGGTAAATTTTGTCATGAATTTGAGCCAAAAAAGACCAAAAGTCATGAAAAAACGGTATATTTGTATGAATTTTGAAACATCTCATGTAAAATTACGTAATATGCCGCCATAAACGCCTCAGATCGCCAATCGGTAAGTAGTTTGCATTTACATTGAGCCGTAAGCAGGGTTCGATTTAAGCGGTATCGCATCGCAATTTGCGATGCAAATTCACTGAAACAGCAAAAAAAGTCAACCGATTCGCTAGAACTGCTATGCATTTTTTTTAACCCTTTCAGTCCCAGTGATGCCATTTGGCATCATCATTTTTCTGATCATAATTTTAAAAAAATAATAGGGCTGACATCTATTGGGATTAATAAAAAATATTTTCTAATTGAAAAAAGTTTAAAGAATCGAATGATGTGATGTGCTTTTTGATATTATAAATGGCTATAGAGTATAGACGATAAGATTTTTTTTTCTAAAATGATGTCAATTTCTCATTGGGACTGAAAGGGTTAACGCGCGACTGTTTACTTTTTCTTCGCACCGTAATTCGGTGAAACTAAACTTAAATTTCAATAAACAATAAGTTCAAATAACAGATTTTAATAATGAAGATAAAAAAAATTATTTAAAATTTGAAGATGAATTAAGATTAGATTACACTAATATGTCTTCAAATCTCAACCAGCCAATGCAATCTCCAAGAATAGGAGTCCAATAATAGTTCCTGAATTACTTATTTAGCAGCCTAGTAATTTTCACGAAATCTACCGATGACGTCACATTGCATCAGAATGATTGACTGTTCTCTGGCTCTGCGTGATCAGAAGAGGGTCTCGTTTTATTTTTGTAGCTCCGGTTCAGGCCAAGTCGGACCAACCAGAATATTTTCTTCCTATCAAGTGTCTGCTCACGGTGTCCGTGAGTCGTGATCTGAACACGTCGCCAATAGCCCTCATGTAGCTCTAGTGCGACGATAATTCAAACCTAACCTAACCGTGATCTGAATACCTTGAATGAAAAAATACTTTTTGTTTACGTTTGACCCTTTTTTTTCTACTTCGGCGTATACTGGGGTTTCTGATTTTAGACAATTTTTACTTTTAAAAAAAATGGTGTGTCGGCATATACACGCTTAGATGTTATGCTGTTAGTAAATTTCGAGTCCTTGATTTTTTTTGGAAAATGCTTCAATATTTTTCCTAGCAAATGTATGAACCATGTTAATAAGGATATGCATTGAAATACCAAAATTTGGGTATTTTAATTCCAAAGAGGCAGTCAAGAATTTATTTTTGAAAAACGGCCAACGACCAAAACGTGTTGGTAATACATCAAATGAACAGCTAAACATGTTCACACATAAACAAATCTGATGAAGATGATCCCCCCCCCCCCACCACCACCATAAATAAAAGTAAATGTAATTATTTTATAAAGTGTTTATAAAGAAATTAGAAGTACATTTAGTAGTATAGTATTATATCTATAATAATAAAAGAGTCTGTGTGTTTGTATTCGGATCGTAAAAGACCTGCTTATACTGCCCTCAGAAATTCGAAATTTTCAAGATAGATTCCCTTTAATACCAACGTGTGCACCTGAGGCTTAGATTTTTCATATTTGTTCCATTTTTAGAGAAAATTCGAATTTTCTGAAAAAAATACACCACTTTCGCTCAAATCCGATCATTTTTTCTCTTTCCTGATGCCATCGGCTGAAAAAATTAAATAAAACTTTTAACGAAAACATTTAAAATTCAAAATGTTATTTATTCTTTTGCCATTACTTTCAGAAACTAAATTCATTATTTGAAAAAAATGACATGTTTCAAGTGACGTAATTCCCAGTCTTCATTGCTGGAATTTTATTCTGGTTTAAGTAAGTAAGTAATCGTTTCGGCTCCTATTTCTAGCCTCCTTCAGGATTAACACAGCAATAACGCTCGTATTTAACCCTGGTCAGTGACGAGTCGACACCTGAGCGGGCACCCACGGAACTTCGAACGACATCGTACGTAACGCCGTCGGGACTTTGATTCACAGATTTAACGAGCACGTCTGTCCCTTGACTCGGCCCATCCGTGATGAGGATTTTCTACTATTTCAGCACAGTCCGATAAGGATACTGCAGTAAGTGATTCGACCCCGCACTCTGAGAAGGTTGAACCTCTAGCTGATGCCTTAACACTGCCACGGACGGGCCTATTCTGGGTTTATTGATGAGTTTTTCATTGATTTTCTGTTGACTGCATGTATGCATTGCATATTAGCAATAATGTATAGTTAAGCTATTACTGAACTATGATGGTTAATAAAGGCCATCGCACTAGAGCTATTAATGTTTTATGTCTTTATTTTTTCGCCAAAGACGTTGCCAAACTCGCCAAATTATTAACTAAAATTCGCCAAATAGGCGATTTCTTTTATAAATAATTTATAAACTGGTCGGTTGTTCGAAGGTCATTGTGTTAGAGCTGTATAATGGGTGTGGGTAGCTATATCTATTTTCTCGCCAAATTATTTCCCAAAACGCGCCAAATGAGCTAAAAGGTTTTATGTATTATGAGGGAATTTGAGTGAATTTATGAGTGCACTAGTGTTATAGAGTTGCACGGGTAGGTGAAAATTTCAGTCAATTTGAATTTTAAAAGGCAAGAAAATGTTTGTAATCTCAATAACAGCTAAACATAAGTTAGAAATTACCAAATCTGATAAGATGTACCCCCAACTGGAATAAAGTAATGATAATTATTTTTAAATTCCAGAAATGAAGAATACGTAGTATAAATTCTAGTCTATAATAATAAAAAAGAGTCTGTGTGTCTGTGTGTTTGTATTCGGATCGTAAAAGACTGCTTATATGCCCTCAGAAATTCGAATTTCAAGATAGATCCCTTTAATACCAAGTGTGCACCTGAGGCTTAGATTTTCTATTTGTATTTAAGAAATTGCCCATTTCGCTAATCGATATTTTTTTATTTCCGATTGCCATTTGGCTGAAAAAATTAAATAAAAAAACTTAATTGCAGTTTCTCATGCATGCCTTATTAGATATCAAGTTCCCAGTTTCATTGCTAGATTTATTCTGTTAAAGTAAGGTAATCGTTTCCGGCTGCCATTCTAGCCTCCTTCAGGACTTTAACACAGCCAATAAGCTCGTATTTAGACTGAGACAAGACAGGCGACATCTAGCGTGCACCTGAACGTGTCAATATTTTCAGAGATCATGAAATCGTAGTTACGCCTCGAGATTGGTATGCCAACACGAATATTTAATTTGAAGCATTGTTCTACTGTGTACATGTTTTACATAAATAGTTAAGCTATTACTGAACTATGATGGTTAATAAAGGCCATCGCACTAGAGCTATTAATGTTTTATGTCTTTATTTTTTCGCCAAAGACGTTGCCAAACTCGCCAAATTATTAACTAAAATTCGCCAAATAGGCGATTTCTTTTATAAAATATTTAAACTGGTCGGTTGTTCGAAGGTCATTGTGTTAGAAACTGTATAATGGGTGTGGGTAGCTATATCTATTTTCTCGCCAAATTATTTCCAAAACGCGCCAAATGAGCTAAAAGGTTTATGTATTATGGGAATTTGTGATGACATTTATGAGTGCATTTTATAGCGTATTTTTCATTTTGGAATTTTAAGGCAATGAAACGGGATTTATAATTTATAACGAGTGGAAACAATAAGTTTATGATCCTATAACAGGATATATGGTACACATATTTGGAATCTATTTGATATTTTTTTTATTCCGTGCGAAGAACGGGTATAAATTTGCTAGTAATTATATAAATTTGTCATGTCGTGATTCATAAAAAAATTATCGATGCAGTATTAAGCTATACTGCTAAACAAAATAACTCAACTGCTGTCGAGTATGTTTGTGTAGCAGTTAAGTAGTTATGTTTGCTGGGTTAATTTTTAAATTCAGATTCTTATTTTCATACACTTGGTTTAGATATGCAAAGAAATAATTGTTTACTTAGTATAAAAGTACATTTTAAAAGGTGATGCATGGCACAACAAATTTCATAATGGCTCGAATTTAAAATTTTCTTATTTTTGGTCCGAATCCTGAAGTCATGAAAATTGTTAGTTTCAGTCATGAATAGTCATGCATGAATTTGGAACATTTTATCTTTGCAGAAACCCTGTATATACGACAAAGCTAATTGCTCATAATTCATTTCCAGTTGTCCTGTGTTTAACCATTTTGTCCCAATAATACTTACAAGGACGTTGTTTTACATTTCATTTAATAGAGAATGGTGAAATTTTTTAAATGATATATTCAGTTTCAGCAAATTGAAGACTACAGTGGTCAAACCTGAATAATTTTTTATTGTTAATCTGTGTTATTAGAAATTAAATTAAAAGGGAGGTCGGGATGCAAACAGAGAGTCTATTATGTCAGCTGTCCTTCTATTGAATGGCTATTTTCACAGGATAAAATAGAAATAACTAAAGACTAATAAGTAGAAAAACCTCAATATGGAGCACATTGGGTTAAGGTATTATTTTGATTGGAGGTGAGGGGATTCGCGCTACCTCTAGTTTCTCCCCATCCTGACACAAAGCATGCGGATCCAGCCCCTAGACCCCATCCTTGCTGTGGCAAGCACACTGGATGAACACCCTTGTTGAACGTGATTGGAGCGTTCATCTTGATCAAACTAATATCATGGTTCATGTCAAATTGCTTAATCTGCAACACAGAAAAATGGTATTGGGTAAGTCAAATGATATTGTGCTGTACGAGAAAAGTTTTGCTCTTATTATTCGAATTCTGTGAAAAAATATGATCAAAGATTGTTAAATCATATCTAAATTTGGATTTTTTTTAAACAATACAACAAGATGCTTGAACTAAAAAAAAACAATTTACCTTAACAATACAAATAAAGCTACAGTAATATTTAAAAAAAACTAAATTATTTATTAAATTATTAAACAAAAAAATTAAAACTTAACGCAAAAAGTAAAATAAAAAAATACTTACTTGGTCTCCTTCTAAGTTTGGATAGGCAATCACCTTTGCGCTGTAACGTATTTGTTCGTAAGGTGTTTTTGTATACTTCCCATGTGATCCTAATACTATTTTAATTTGTCCAGGATGTGGTGCTCTATAAAAACAGTTATCATCCGTAAAATTAATTTTTTTTATCTAATAAAAAAAATGGAAAATTAAATTTATTTCCCCCTCGAGAAAAATTTAACCCAAAAAATTATGTATATTACTAATAAATTAACACAAAAAATGACTCATTCATAGAATCAGCATGAGTGTTCGAACAACATCTGCTTCGAATGCCTTTGATGTAAGCTGTTCTGCCATCATGTAGCAAAAGACATAGCTTAGCTCACTCAAGAATATTTATAATAAGCTTTTATCTTGGGATGACACAATTAGTAAAACTGACCTAGTCCCTTATAAATTGGTATTTTATTTGATAATTGAATCTTATTTAGCAACTTGAATGGTGATTAAAGTTCTGCAAACATGATCCATCCCCAAATCATGTAAGTTTGAGTTTATGGCTTTTTTGATGTTTTCAAGAGTAGGCACTGAAAATCATTCGACAGTGTATAGAATTAATTATTCCAATACAATTGTAAAAACTGTTTGGAATAAAGTATGACTCACCCCGCAACACAGTGCGACGCCGTAAGTATCCACTGGGCATTGATGACCGCTCCCCCGCAGAAGTGTCCGTTTGGCTCTGTGGTTCTGGTCTGGAGGGAGACCTGCCAAGGCCAACTGTTGGGCACGGCCTCATTTCCTCCCACCATCCTGTCAGCAGCATAGCTGAGGTTGGGCTGGATGGCCTGGACCCCACAATCCAATGAAATGAGGGGAAAGCCTGGAAGGAAGATATGTTTTACAGCTTACAGCAGTTGAGTAGTGTCCTCGACAATAAACCAGCTTTCCCGACTGAAAACCACCCTACAAGCCAGTGGCGGATCTAGCCATGGGCGCCTCCCCCCCCCCCCTCAAGTTCTGTTGACCGTCTTTTTTTTATTTTTGAAAACAAAATTAAGACAAAAAGAGTTCACAAATCTTTGAAGGTCACAATAAAATGAAGAAAAGGAATAACGAAAACTAACCAATCACAAAATTCCGCGCGAATAAGATTTGGAAAATAATTTTTATTTTTAATTATTTGGGTTCGTTGGCGCCAATTATATTCCACACGTGCTATCTAACGATGAATATTTTGCGAACGTTTAAGGGTTTTAGTTTGCTTACATTATCCAAGTAAAAATAAGTGTACTTCAATTCGGGAGTTTTCGCGCTTTTTCTCTACTAACAAATTTCATAAGAGCAAAATTGGAAAATAAGAGTAAGTTATAAGCTTCTATATATTTAATCAATAAGTTCTTCTTCTTATTACTTTTTTTTAAAAAATTGCCTCAATGATATAAAATATATATACGTTAAAATTTTTGAAGTTGCTGACTTGTGAAGGTGGTATATTTGTGAAGGTGGCATTTTAAAGACTATCATATGGGTTAGGTTAGTTTGAATTATCGTCGCACTAAAGCTGGGGGGTCACAATTTAGGTTGACCACCTAACCGGGACATATGCCTAGCACCCCAGTGCCCTTGGTCACGAAAGCTGAATTGGGCACGGCAGGCCTTGGCCCACTAATGGGCTGTTGCGCCGAGGAGTTAAGTTTTTTAGTTTAGTTTAATTAATTGGTTTGTTTCTAACAAATTACTACGTGATTTTCAAGATATACAGTCATTGTTTGCCTTGTTTATAAGTTAGCTACTTCGCATCTTCAAAAAAAAAATTAATTAACTTTTTATATATTATTTTCATGAAATACTTTGCTAATACCTGTTTCAAACCTTTTGTTCTATACACTAATTTCTTAAAAACTAATTTTTGTGCAGTTAATTTTGTATTTAGTATACTAAGAGTTAAATTTTCAATAAAAACATGCTATAGCAAATTGATTTTTCTTATTTATTTTACTTAAATTTTATTTAAAAAAGCATTATTTATCTATTTAACAATACAAACATTAGTATGTTATGTTAGATTAGTTTGAATTATCGTCGCACTAGAGTTACCCGAGGGCTATTGGCGACGGGCGTCGTAATTTAAAACCACAATCAAATGACGAGCCGACACCTGAGTAGGCATCCAACGAAACCGTTAAAGGTGACATCGTACGCAGCGTTGGGACTTTGGAGCATATTTAACGTGTACTCCCTCTACACGGGGTATTAATCGTCGGACATTTTTGGCTGCACGGCCGTTTTATAGGTCGCAGTTATTTTGGCGATGCCCGAACCTGGGACCTTCCTCGTGTAAGGCGAACGCATTAATCGACTAAGCTCCCCAGCCCAAAACAAACAGTAGTATGTAAAATAAGTAGTAATGTAAGTTCATAAATAGTAATTAGTAAAAAATTAATAGTAAAAATATGCATTTAACATGGAAAATTAAATGAAAAAATAATTTCAATAAAAAATATTTTTAATTAGAAAAATTCTAATTAAAAAATTTTAAAATTAAAACTAATTTTGATTAAAAATAATTTCAAATGAAAATATAAAAAAATTGCCCCCCCCCCCCCCCCACAGATTTTTTTTTTTATTGTTGCCCTATATTCGGTGGGGTCCCCCCCCCCCCCCCCCCTCAAAAAAATCCTAGATCCGGCACTGCTACAAGCAGACCCCCCCACACACACACACCTCCTCCCTAAATATAACATATCAAAAGGCTACAAATTACATCTGTGACCCGACGTGCGCCAGTTGCGGCGGTAAATACACCGCAAACTACCGCGGTTGTCCGAAGTTCTCGAAATGGGCAAGGAAGACCCTTTCCCCTTCTGAACGCGTTAACCGAAACAGTCGTGCCAACTTTCGTCTTGTTCAGGATAAAAATACGTAAAATGCTAATACTTCTGAAATTCCAAAGCGCGCCTGGGAGCTACCAAGTCACACTCCTGTTAACGCCCTCCCAGTGCCGGATTTCGGCGGGAGCCCTTAAAATCGCCTAAAAAAAATTGAACATCGCGTCAAGTTGCTCAGCAGAACGGTCGTTTTCAGCGCTATAAAGAGAGTAAAGAATTACTTAAGATCTAACATAGGAGAGAACAGGCTCAACTCACTCTCAGTAATGTACATAGTCAGACATAATGCAGTCAATTGATTATGATGACGTCATTCGTTCTTTGGCACAGAAGAAAGTTCGCCGTGTGATTTTATAAATTTAATAGAATAACTATAGTAACATACTGTATTATTCTGATTTTTATTAAAGTCGATTAAAAATTATAGGTTCTGTACTAGTGTATTTAATTTGCTAAATTTCCGAGATGGTGGGGGGTCCCAAATGTCAAGTGCCTAGGGGCCCTGGGTCTTTAAATCCGGCACTGCGCCCTCCCCCACCAAACCTTCAGTAGGACTCAAACCGACCAAATCCCAAATGCTCGCGTCCCTAGTGGACTTACAATTTAAACTATCTTTGCTATGTTTCAGAATTTAGCCGCACAGATCTCCGATCTAACCAAAACCATTGCCACGATGGTCCCTTATACGATGGTTTAATTCTCGGCCCCACTCCGGTCCCTTTTGGTCCTAGTCTGCTTTTCTCCTGCCGTGGCGCTTAAAACTTTTATATATAAAAAATAATCTATATAGGCAAAGTCTATATAGATTATTTTTTCTAATCTATAAATGGCAAAGTCCCGTTTGACTCACTCACGTATCAACGCCCAGCCCAAACTACTGGAGGTACAGCTACCAATTTTTTTTTTTTATTATTTCAATTTAAAAGATATTTCAGCGCGTTCAGCGTGAACGAAAATTAAGAAAAGCAACAAAAAAAAAAAGAGCACGTTGGTTTGATGTGCTGGATTGTTATTTGAATATCAGTATTTTATTTTATTTATCGATTTTAAATCTTGATTTTTTTTATGGTGAATCAGATTTCCTCAATTATATTTTAATTAAGTTTCCGAATTCAATTTAATTGATGTTTACAAATGGTAAGAAATATAGATAAGAAGGAATATTTTCAGCATAAATAAGGAATTTGTACTTTATAAAACTTTTCCAACCATACAAGAGGATGAATGTCTGGCGGCTTTAGGCAAAGTTGAAAATTTAACGTAGGGTAGCTATTCCCATCCATTTGTATGGGTTAGGGTTAGTTTGAATTATCGTCACACTAGAGCTACACACGAGGGCTATTGGAAACGGGAGACGTAATTTTGAACCACAATCAAGTTATGAGCCGGCACATGGGTACTCAATGCAACTTTTAAGGGCGACATCGTATGCAGCGTCGGGAATTTGGAGGATATTTAAAGTGCTCTTCTTTCTTCTACACGGGGTATTATTCGTCGGACATTTTTTGGCTGCACGAGCCGGTTATAGGTCGGCAGTTTAGCGATGCCCGGACCCTGAACCTAGAACCTACAGCATGCGAGGCGAAAGTCTTTACCGACTGGGCTTCCAGCCTTATCAAATTGTATGAAATATGAAGTGGAATGTTTACCACATTTGGGCAGTTTTGTTGAGCTAATCGTGAAATAGAAACAGGCTATAGCTGTTCTGGCAATTTGAACAGGGGCCTATGGGAAAGCCCTCAAACTCCTGGAAGGGCCTGGATACAATCAAACCCTCATATCATAATAGGAGGAGATTATAATATTCTGATGGAGTGGACCAGTGGAGAGGGGATCAATTGGTATAAAATAAAAGTTTACATAAAAAAAACTACTAATTAGGGTTATTAAGGGCACCCGTGCAATGCCGGGCTTATAAAGCTAGTAATGTATAAAATTCTCAAAAAAAACAACCAAAAAATGTATAAAAACTTAAAAACCAAAGCAAATTTATGTTTCTGTAATCTCTCGTTAGTGTATTTATTTGCTTGTCTTGTTAGTGTTCGTTCAAAAGATGGTAAACACATTTTTGTCTGCGTCTAAAATGCTGTCATACGTGAGTGTTTGTCGCCTTCGGCGACAGTGGCTCCGCAATCGTGCAAAACGTGAACATTGCATCTCTTTCTGATGTCAGACGATATTTAGGGAGGTTAGGCTTTATTGTTCGTGAAAAACGTGATCATTTCGATTTTCATTATAGTACGTTGAGGACTCCCATGTTTGACACTGACGTTTCGTTTTGAAGAGTGTCTTTGGTTGATAGGCATGTCAATAAAGACCTATAGGAAGTTCCTTCACGTGAGTAAATCTTAGGGCTTTTTAGTAATGTTAGTAGCGTAGACAGGGGTTCGGACACCCCCTCCTCCCACATTGGGTTTTACCAAGGTGTTTTGAAGAGCTTCAAAATCACTGTTATCAAATTTTTTCGACCCCTCCCCACCCCACCAAAGTGCAATTAAAACTCAAAACTCGGTAAGTACAATCAGGTATATAACTGCAAATCTAATTTTTTAAAAAAAAACGGGAATCCTTTAGTTTTAAAAAGATTTAAAAAAATTTACCCTTGCCCACCTTTTTATGACAATTATTTGTATTTTAAAGAACCTATACCAAGCCAGTAACAATCTTCAACAAACCAGCACCACCACAGCGAAAGTCTACGTTATGTTATAGTCAGCACTGATCTTCACACTGACAACCAATCGATAATTTCTGACTTAAAAAAAAACTTTGTAGTGCTTTTTTAAAATATACATGCATTATAGAAATAAAATGAATGAAATTAAATAATTTGGAAGTATTTTCTCATAACCAGCATAAATAATTCATTTATGGCTATATGCCTAAAAACGCACATTTTTTGTCATACATGCTACATTACATAGGTATATGTCATAACAGTTATTTAAGAAGAAGTGTGTCTTATTTTTTTTAAATACTCATCGTTTCTCAGAAAATAGAAATAATAATAAAAAATACAAAAATAAAACACCAAATTTTAAAAACAAAAAAACTCGAATTGGGCAATTCTAATTCCAGGAATTTTTTTTTGTGTTGTTATTGTACTTTTCACAATGTATCAACAAGAAACAACCTTTCACGGCAACCTTGGATTTGCCAAACTTTTTTTTATCAATGATACAAAAATATACATTTCGTTTTCTCGGAAGCAATGTAGACTAGCTGCTGCATTTAGCGGTCATGGTCTACGGATTCCCACTTTCTTCGCTTCTAATGCAAACCCATATTTAAGTTGTTGCTAGTTTCACGATTTCAACTTTTTAGTTTTCCGAATGATTACAGGGCTGTGGATGCAATTGTGATGTTGAAGAAAAACCGCTGCTTTTTTCCCCCTTACTTTTAATTTTAATGGAAACAATATTTTTAAAAGTTATTTCTAACTAGCTTTTTGTAGAATATTTTACTTATTAAATTTTTTAAATACCAACTTCTTGCTATGATGTTGGTTGTTCAAAACATGTTAAAGAAAACTTGCATAGAAAGAAAAGTTTCTTTTCATCTATATCGGTCCTTTTGAGGGTGAAACTGAAGCAACCCATGAAATAGCATTACGGAGAAAAATGAAAACAAGAGCGTTACATCATGTGAAACATTCCCATTCAATAATTTTCTCTAAGTAACTCTTTTCATTTGCCGATTAGCAAAAGCTTATTTTAAGAACAAGCGTGTAAACAAGTATATTACGCACTCCACGTGCAAATAAAAATTAAAATGCCAGTGAGAAAAAATGAATATCAGCGATTATTGATTAGAATAAGAGGGATTTTTCGCACATGAATTATTAATAATGTGTTCAACTCGTTTAAAAACGAATAACATCACTCACTAATTGCATAAATTACTATTCTAATTATTTTAATTAATCATAAAAGTGTGTAAGTGATAGTCATAAGTAGTTTTAGTTCATAAGTGCTTCTTTAAACAAATGTGAACAATCAAATAATCTCATTGTTACATATCTATGACGTCATTCCAAACTGATTTATAACACAAAAAAGATTATTTAATTTTTTTTATTTAATATAAATAAAGTTTCTTGTGCGTTTGTTAAGTGTCAATGGTGATTTAATTCCATTAAAAATTGCCGTCTTATGCTTTTTAAATGGGTATTAAATTTTGAAAGAATTTTAATGATTGAGAGGTACTTCAAATTCTTCATTTTTCTGCGATTTGTCTGAAACATTTGAAGTTAAGGCTATGAAAGTGGGAGATGGACAGACGAAGCTACATCATAAAAGCTTAACCACTTTTTACGCTATAAACGTAGTGTGGAATCTAAAAGAGCGGAAAGATTGAATAGCTGCTAGTTTAGAGAACTTGTGTGCTTTACTTTAGATGTTTTTCTCTTCAGTTCAGTAGGTTAGGAACAAACAAAGAACGAACAAAAAACATTTTCCGCCTTCAACAACACGATTTAAAACTTTTTTTCAAGTGATAAAAAATCTTTGTGAATCACTGTTAACTGTTACAAATTTATCAATACAGTTCAATTTATTTTTCAGTTAACAAAACCGTCAATATACACTAAATACTTATTTATGCAACTAGTGTGAAAAGTAAGGCTTTTTTAAACGAGTTGAATAAATTATTTCACGAGCGAGTGAAATAAATTCATGAGTTTAAAAAAGGCATTTTCGACGTGTTGTGTTACACTATTTTTCATAATAACGTGCAAAAAAAAAGTATTTATTAAATTGGCATTGAAAATTAACCAGGCAAAAAATTCTCTTTTGAAGAAAACGAAAAAAAAAATCTCAAAAAAAACGAATACCATAATCATGTTGAAAAAAAGAATTTTATCCACCAATCAGAATCTCTTATTTACTTAGTAATTTTTAATCAAGATTTCATTAAAAGCATCATCTTTTGACACGATTATTGATTTGAAAATTCCAATTTTTTGCATGTAAAAAATGCAATATTATAATTATTGCACTATTATTGTAATAATAATTGTAATATTATTGCAATGTTATAAAAAAATGACAATGTAAAAAAATTAATCAATTTCTTATAAATATAAAATTTCTTAAAAGCAAACGATTGGAATATTGCCTTCAGAGGAATAAAACAAAATTTATATTTTTTTATTACATTTTGTAAGCTAATAAAGGTCCGCCCTCAGGTGTCTGCAAATAAACCGCACATGAACTCGAGCTAAAAAAATTTAAAACTACTTTTTTTATTTTCAAAAATTTTTACGAAATTAAATTTCATGATCTTTACTTCATCCTTTATTCTAAGTCAGCGCGAGGCCATGTGCGAGAGTACCTCCTCGCACGCCCATAAGGGAGGTGGAGGGTCCTGTGTTCTAGTTTTCTAAGTTTGGCCACTATAGTTTAGCCCTGATAACGGACATACTTACTGCAGTTCTCTTCGTCTGTTCCGTCTCCACAGTCGTCCACACCATCGCATCTCTTCTGGTTTGCGAAGCAGCGACGATTGCCGCACACCGTTTGACCGGCTTCGCACAGTCCTGAAATGACACACGGTGTGGCAAAGTTAAAAAAGAGGCACCGTTTGTAAAATTATACATAATCTTACCAAACACTGCTAATAAAGATAACTAAGCATTGGCAAGTCTAAATGGGGCAAACAGGAGGGCCCTTGCCCTAGTACCCAAATCAAGGGTGTTTTACACAAAGATTTGGCATATTTTAAATTGGAAACAGTTTGTAATACACAAAGTTTGTCTATGTGTCATGTTTGAGACGATATAATTTGTGTTTCCAGTTGGTAACATTTGGCAAAGATATTCCCATGATTTATTTTCCGGCAAAAAAAAAAATAGTCTTCAATGAACGTGTAAAAATAAAATCGGGACGAAAACTGCGAATGGTGACTGCGATTTGCGCTTGTGCGATTTTCTGTCTGACTGCAGGCCATGGCCAATGTCCAATATTCAACTTTTTTAAAATCGACATCCCAAAGAACGCGTAGCGACACAAAATCTCCATTTCGGATTGTTAACCCCATCGCAAAACTATTATTACCTTATATTTCATAACAAGTAATTAAAAGTATAAATTTATATAAATATTTGTACTCCGAAAAATTCCCGTGTCCCATGACCAAAACTGAAAGAACAAGAGAAGATATTTAAATCTTAATATTATATATTTCGTAATTATTGATGCGTATAGTGAAAGCCAAGTATCTCGGCATTTAAATAAGCTTTGAACTATCGTTTAATTAAAAAAAAATTTAAGCTTTTCCTTTCGTGACTTAATATATTTTTCCTACCGGATTTCAATTTTTTTTTGTCGCACCTGATTGTTAACTGTAAACTATTCTAACGTCTAAGTTCTATGGTGTTTGCGTGACAAATCCGTAATTTCATATCATAGCGCTACGTATTCGTAACTATGAAATATTGCTAACTAAATATTGATTAATAATTGATTAAATGTCAGAAATGTTGATAAAAGTTTCAACTAATTATTCCTATCTTTGAAATAATGTGAGACAAAAATTTATGATTAATTTTAAATCGGAATTTCAGTTAAATAACTTGCCTTGCACACAACTATGGTGACCAATAAATAATATTACAGTCTGAAGAATACAAACGGTGTAAACCCTCAAGGAACTGATAGTTTTTCCAGTAACGCATATAATTTTTAAAAAAAAATGTTTAAATTTAATTATTTTTAAAATATTGAGAATGATTTTAAAACCATTCATAATTTTTTAAAAAGTATCAAAAATGCTAATTAATAAGTCAATATTTTAAATTTTAACCTAATGCAGTGAAAACAACTTTACACTTTAGCCAATAATCTTATAAAGCTTATCCCTCAGGAGGTTAAGGAGATTGCTTAGTTTTGTTAATTATTTTTCTTTGGGTGGAGTTTTCCCCCTTCTTTTAAATACACAAAATATTTTTAATAAGTATGATAACAGGGGTTGAGAAAGTATATTTTGTTTAGATAACGTCGAAATAGAGCTACATGAGGGTTATTAGTGACGAAGCTCGTAATTTTGCACGTCGATAAAGTGACGAGGGTGATACCTGTGCTGGCCTCAATTCAACCTTATAACGACTTCAAACACGGCTTCAAGATTTTAGAAAATATAGATTTAACTTGCACCAGTTTCTTACGCAATGGTTTTTTTATAGGTGATATCTATATCTCTAATTTGAATTTGTTACATTTTTTGAAAATGACTTATCTTTCGGGACCCAAACTCCTGATGCCACGTACGATGTCGCAGATAAGGTTATGTTGGGAGCTCCAGGGGTCCGCGTCGCTCAATGAGCTCAATGCACTGGGGAGTGAGGACATCCTATACTTTCTTGTAGAAATTTCGTTTCCATGGAAGAATACAAAAAGTTGCGCAAGAGGTCAAAACCACACAGAGTGTACAATACAATACGTGTATTAGGTACCCAACTTTTATAGGCTAGTTTTGACCTCTTCAGTAAAACGAGTATAATGCGGTTTAGAAACGGATGAAAACTCGAAGTTTGCACTCCACTGTGTACTAAGCTCAGTGGCGTCACTTGACCATGGTTCAAAATACGAAGTCCTTCACCAATGTACAGCTCTCTAGAGTGATGTTAATTCAACAAAACCAAAATAAATTTGTGAAGACCTCTGATCAGACCTACCCATGCTAGGTGCTGACTCATACTGCACTTTGAACCCTCGCCCTCCCCCCAGAAAATCTGTCCTGAACAGCAGTCGGATCTCGCTCTCCCCCTGGTTGGAGAGCAAGGGCTGCGGGGCTTGCGAACCGCAGAAGGTCCCGAGAACGGATGTCTTGCCTTTTCCGTACACGACCAGCTGGTCCTGGGAGCAGCCCATCGAAGGCTGGATGTCCAAGTCCAAGAAGGTTAGCTTGATTCTCTGCGGGGGATACATGTTGGTTAGTTAGATTGATTTCTGATATATATATTAGCTGGTCATGGACATAGCCTATCGAAGGTTCGATGTCCAAGACCAAAAATTTTAGCTTGATTCCCTGCGAGGTATATGTGTTGGTTAGTTAGTTGGATTGATTCTGATATAGGTATTAGCTGATCATGGACACAGCCTATCGAAGGGTAAGGGTCGATGTCCAAGACCATAAAAGTTAGTTTGATTCTTTGTATAAAGTGTTTCATTCATTAAAGAGAAACTATCTAGTCTTGGCTGCAGCCCATCGAAGGTCACAAGTCTCAGAAAGTTAGCTTGATAATATTTACACTTAATGTACAGGCTATATTGTTAGTACACAATATTGTATGATATCATTTAGACATTTTTCTGATATTATTCTGAAGTTGTGATATAAAGACGTCATAATAAGATATTTGAATCTAAACTGCAGTTGCCATAGCAATAATAGTCAATAGTGCTATCAGGATCAGCGGAATTTAATTAAGCATTACAATATCTGGATAATATCAGACAATAGAATTAATAATCCAAATGTTTCATAACGAGTCAATATTGTTAGGGAGCTTTCACTTTTACTTCAAGCTAGGGCCTAATCTACCATAAGGCCTGTTGGGGGCCCTGTCAGGGCCTCCAAATTTTAGTGGCCCCTAAATATTAATTTCTTTTACGCTAAACGCTGTTGATTTCCAAAATTTCTGTAACTTTCAAATTTTTTCAAGATCCCACTTTGTTTGTAGATTGAGTTTGACTCAAACATTGATCGAAAATGATAGGTTTGATTGATATTATAAGGAAGCCGATAAAAATTTAGAAAAAATATGATACATCGGCCAACTAGCACCATCATTACGGGCATATCTTGCACAACTTTTTGCGTAAATGGGTCCCCAAATTGTGTTGTGCCTATAGTCAGTTTCCCTAGATCAGGCCCTGCTTCAAGCCATTACTTAAAGCAAATCTATACATAAAAAATTCTTTTTTGCGGAACCCACTACTTGAACCATCAGATATACCATCAGCGCTATCGGTTTTGCATCAGTTGGTATTGACATCGTGGATATTTCCCTATCATAGAGCATAAGAATTTTTGTTACAATTTAAGTAACAGGAAATCGAGCTACATTTGTTTTTTTCGGAACTTCTCGTTTATTATTGTTCAACAGAAATTTTGGATGGTGTCAGAAGCACTACTTACGTAACCATCAGGTGCTTTGATTATGGACTCGCACCATAAATTGTTAGGGTATTCCTGTCTTTCACCATATAATGGGCTGGTCACAGTTCCTTTTACGGAAGCATCGTACTGGTATATATAGCGACATTGGTAATCTTCGTCATCGGCAACTACTAAATAAATTACTTTTATAAGGAGACTTAACTAATACTAAGAATAGGCATACAAATACATTTTTAGAAACAAAAATATTTTTTTTTAAAAATGCAGGACTTACTCATAAAGTGGCATCATTTTTTGTAAAAATTAGTTCAATTTTTTATCTTCATTACAAAATTATTTCGAGTTTTGCAAAAAGTCGTTTTTTAATTAACCACCTTATATATTATGTCCTACCACCGCTTATTCAGGACCTACTGACATGGACTTTCGCTTTGGATTGATCGTATTTTTTTAAATCCGTAATTGATTTTGGTTTAATCCATTATCAACGGTTGGCAAGGAAATGTGTAATCGAGACCATGAGCTTTCTGCTTAAATTTATCTAAATAAACAAAATATCAAAAGTCAAATGAAGACCATAGTTCTGAACTAGAACAAATTAAGTTACACCAAAAAACGAATTTTAAAAACTTAAAGTTAGAGTTTTTATTCAGAAATAAAGGTGGTTAATGGTATTCACAAAGTCGTCGTTACTGGGTTAAGTTATTAAGTTGATGTATTATTTTTTAGAGAAGGTATTTATGTTGTGTCCATAAAATGAATTATTTTGCTTAAAGGAGTTTCAATCTTAAATATGTAAACCTACATAATTTTCCCCTTCAGCCCTGATCTTTTGACAGAATGGCGGGACATCGTCTATTAATCCAGTGTTGTGAATGCATACTGCCACTGTACTGTACAAAAATTAAATCATAATACTCCCCTTTATGTTTTTATATGAAGTAATTATATTTTTATGTTCAAATTCTTTCAAATTAGTCGTGTAGTATGTTAAATAAGTTAAAAATTGTTGAAAATTAATCATGAGTACTTTAAAGGTGCTTATACTAATAATAGGACGCTAGGACGGAAGGAGATATAGATATATATTACAACAAAAGTAAGATAAACACAACACTTTCGGGAAGAAGTAATTTTTGTTGAGATACAAAGATGATAAAATAAACTAAAGAATATTTTTAGGAAAAGGGAAAGATGTAACAGGTCATTCCGATTCAAGTTTACCAATTTATTTTCCTATATTTGGTAAAGATTTTAAAATAGTTTATCATCCAAATCCTCTTATTGCGTCTTCTTGGTTTTTATTTTCAAAAACGCAGTTCGTCCTGTCAAGATAGTCACAGACTCATCTATTTCCTTTATATATGTAAAATAAGTCGACAGGGAAAATCGGATGTAGTAAAGACTCTTTTATTTAACAGTTAGACATCGGGAGAAGTTTGATTTGTCGTCTGCAGTCGACGAGAGAGTGTGACCGAATCCTCACAAAAATGGTGAAAAATCTCGAGCCCCGCTCCACTGACCAATCAGATTCTGAGAAAGTTTGAAAGATCAACTTTAAAAATGTGATGACTAAACAGTTCTGTGAGAACGATTGATCTAGGCGACTGTTTGTCGCCGATAGGGTGTGGTTGTGATGTTAAAGTACTAAGTGATATTAAAGATATATGAAAAAGATAATTTAAGTTATTAAGTTTAAGTGGGGTTAAAAATATAAGATTGATATAAGATTTATTTTGAGGGGGTTAAGTTATAATATATGTCGTATATTTATTTAAAAAAAACTTTTATAAATAAAATTAATTTCAAAAAAGTATTTTGCTGAAAAATATGATGTTAAAAAGAAATTGAAATCCATTTGAGTGGAAATTACTTCAGAAAATTAATTTGATTCTCAAAAGGTTTGATATCAAAAACAGATATTTCATAGCAATTAATGTATATATTTTACCTGCTGAAGAAGTCACCAAAATAATACTGAAAACATAACATAAGAAGTTTAATCTGGCCATGGTGGTGAAACCGTGAAACTCCTTTCAAGTTTTATTGCAGGTATATTAAATGTTATAGTCACTGAAGCATAGCTTATCTTAGCAGGTGAACGTTTTCGCACGGGAAATTCTACTATCTTTCATAACATTATTCATCTGTTAGATAATAGATTACTATATATTGAAAAGATACAATTAATTAAATTTTTTATGTTTATTACTTTCATTTATCTGATACTAGCAAATTTATACCCGTTCTTCGCACGGAATAAAAAAAATATCAAATAGATTCCAAATATGTGTACCATATACCCTGTTATGGGATCATAAACTTATTGTTTCCGCTCGTTATAAATTATAAAATCCAATTTCATTGCTTTAAAATTCCAAAATGAAAAATACGCTATAAAATGCACTCATAAATGTCATCACAATTCCCTCATAAATACATAAAACCTTTTAGCTCATTTGGCGCGATTTGGGAAATAATTTGGCGAGAAAATAGATGTAGCTACCCACACCCATTATACAGCTCTAACACAATGACCTTTGAACAATTGACCAGCTTATAAATTATTTATAAAAGAAATTGCCTATTAGGCGAATTTTAGTTAATAATTTGGCGAGTTTGGCAACGTATTTGGCGAAAAAATAAAGACATCACACTAATAGCTCTAGTGTGATGGCCTTTATTAACCATCATGGTTCAGTAATAGCTTAACTATACATTTATTGCTTTAATATGCATACATGCAGTCAACAGAAAAATCAATGAAAAAATCATCAAATAAACCTACAATAAAATCCGGGAATGAAGACTGCCGGAATTACGTCACTTGAAACATGTCAATTATTTTTCGAATAATGAAATTAGTTTCTGAAAGTAATGGCAAAAGAATAAAATAAACATTTTGAATTTTAAATGTTTTCGTTAAAAGTTTTATTTAATTTTTTCAGCCGATGGCATCAGGAAAGAGAAAAAATGATCGGATTTGAGCGAAAGTGGTGTATTTTTTTCAGAAAATTCGAATTTTCTCTAAAAATGGAACAAATATGAAAAAAACTAAGCCTCAGGTGCACACTTTAGTATTAAAGGGAATCTATCTTTAAAATTTCGAATTCCTGTGGGCAGTATAAGTAGGTCTTTTACGATCCGATAACAGACACACACACAGACAGACAGACTCTTTCTTTTATTATTATAGACTAGCAAATTTATACCCGTTCTTCGCACGGAATAAAAAAATATCAAATAGATTCCAAATATGTGTACCATATACCCTGTTATAAGATCATAAACTTATTATTGTTTCCACTCGTTATAAATTATAAAATCCCGTTTCATTGCCTTAAAATTCCAAAATGAAAAATACGCTATAAAATGCACTCATAAATGTCATCAGAATTCCCTCATAAATACATAAAACCTTTTAGCTCATTTGGCGCGTTTTGGAAAATAATTTGGCGAGAAAATAGATATAGCTACCCACACCCATTATACAGCTCTAACACAATGACCTTCGAACAACCGACCAGCTTATAAATTATTTAAAAAGAAATCGCCTATTTGGCGAATTTTAGTTAATAATTTGGCGAGTTTGGCAACGTCTTTGGCGAAAAAATAAAGACATAAAACATTAATAGCTCTAGTGCGATGGCCTTTATTAACCATCGTAGTTCAGTAATAGCTTAACTATACATTTATTGCTTAAATATGCCTACATGCAGTCAACAGAAAAATCAATGAAAAAATCATCAAATAAACCCACAATAAAATCCAGGAATGAAGACTGGCGGAATTACGTCACTTGAAACATGTCAATTATTTTTCAAATAATGAATTTAGTTTCTGAAAGTAATGGCAAAAGAATAAAAAATAAACATTTTGAATTTTAAATGTTTTCGTTAAAAGTTTTATTTAATTTTTTCAGCCGATGGCATCAGGAAAGAGAAAAAATTATCGGATTTGAGCGAAAGTGGTGTATTTTTTTCAGAAAATTCGAATTTTCTCTAAAAATGGAACAAATATGAAAAAACTAAGCCTCAGGTGCACACGTTAGCATTAAAGGGAATCTATCTTTAAAATTTCGAATTCCTGTGGGCAGTATAAGTAGGTCTTTTACGATCCGATAACAGACACACACACACACAGACATACAGACTCTTTCTTTTATTATTATAGATGAAACGTAAGGTAATGGAAGTATTGCGAAAATCCTAAATGGAAATTTTATATTTTCTACCCGTTTTGGAGGGTGCTGATTCCAAAAAAATTGTTTTTGAACATTGGTCCGTCTGTCAAACTGTTTGACCATCTATCTGTCTGAAACCCCTAGCTTGAACTAAAAGAGCTATGGACTCACACATGCGCAAAGAGTAACTGCCATTCAACTTTTTTGTTTCAAAGTTATTGAAATTACCTTCTAGGGCAGATAATTTACTTTAAATGTATTGATTTATTGAGTGGTCATTGATAGTGTCGTGTAGTGTTACACACTCCAAGTTTCTGATTAAGAATTATTTAAAAAAAAATATTTGCTATACATATATGCTTAGCATATTAAAATTGGGTAACATAAAAGAATACTATCTTCTGCTGAAGTCTTGTATGGGTAGTATCAATAAATCCATATCCTATGTATGACTAAACACCACTAAAAGAATATCTGACAGGAACATAAAAGTCAAACAATGACAATTTTTAAAAAAATATATGATATCCTTTTAGAAACTAGTTATTTGTTTCATAAAACTAAACTCCTCGGCGCAACAGCCCATTAGTGGGCCAAGGCCCGCCGTGCCCATTTCAGCTTACGTGACTTAGGACTCTGGGGTGCTAAGCATATGTCCCGGAAAGGTGGTCAGCCTCACGCGGAACCCCCAGTGTTTAGTTCCCAAGCATGCTTGGTCCCCTTTTTATCGACCCACTTAATGGATGAAAGGATATGGGTCAACCTCGCCCAATCCGGGATTCGATCCCCGGACCTGTGGCGTGGCAATACCTCTACCACTAAGCCACTGGGCCTCTATTTTTTGTTTTATAAGTTGATTAAAAACAGTTTCTATTACTCAACGTGAATAATTTTGCTGCTGTTCAAATACTGTTGTAAGAATTTCAAGAAATAAACAGGAGGGGGGGGGCACATTGATCACTTAAATTTTTAAGTATTTTTTTTAATCATTATCTAAGATAAATTAAGTGAGCACAGAACATTTTTCAGCCATTTTTAAAGATCTTTTTTTGTGAACAAATTTGCCTCCATAGCCTGCCATATTCATAACTATTAATTTACAGTCATTAATTTCACGACAATTCCTCTGCAACTGCCAAACTTTTTGTCAGCTGTTCTTTACTACCTGTCCTGTGGCCAAATGGGTTGAATGTGGGGGACCCAGAAAAAAATTCGACATGATTTCGTACAATTTTAGTGTGTTCTCTATATTGTAATTATTATATAAAGTCCGTCGATAAATACCGAACGACCAGATGGTTATCTGAGCCTCCGAATACGCACCAAAACTCATACAACCTCTAGAAAAAGAATAAAAAATTTGCATTTTTCTTTGTAAAGTCTATTTTTGTCTCATCGTTATCTAACCGAAACCACTTCGTCATCTTATACCCACTACGTAGGGTAGGGTGACGAAAACTGCTCCTTATTTTTAATTCAAAATATCTTTCATAATTCGTGGTACAATTGAGGCATTTGAATTATTTTTTATTTTTTCATTGAAGTTCAAAAAAGTATTGGAACAAAAAGCATTTTTTGTTGTGCCTTTTATTGAAACGATTAGAAGAGTCTAAAACTTACAATCGCCATCCTACCCTATCTTCCCCTGCATTTTTTACTAACTTTTAGATAAATACACTTAGGATTTATTAAATTTCACGAAAAATTATCTTTTCAATGATTACGTGAATCCGTTCCTTGAACTCCATTAAATTGATAATTTAACTTTTGACCGATCAAGTAACCATTAAAGTGATATTTACAATTTAAAATAAACTTAACTCCTTTTTTTTAAACTATTTGTATTGGAATTTTTATTAAAACTAATACCACTTTCAAAGGTTTGCAAACATTATATATTTTAGCTTCCACACTACGTTTATAAAGTAAAAAGTGGAAGGTATTATAATTCTACAGTTTGTCTGTCTGTCCGTCACCCACTTTCATAGCCTGAACTACAAATGCTACGGACAAGTGTGCTACGTCAAAAAATTCAGCGCATCGAAATTAGAATACATTGAAAATTTCAGAAAAAAATTCGAATTCGAAGTACTTCAATTATTTAAAAAAAACTGCAAAATTTAATGCTCATTTAAAAAGCATAGGAAGCCATTTTTATTAGAATTTAACCACCATTGCCATTCGCAACAATCGCTCGAGAAACTTTAATTCTTTTATACAATAAATTAAAATAAATTTATTTTTGCGACATCGATCAGTTTGAAATGACGTCAAATATATTTTACTACGAGATTCTTTGTACCTTGATATGAAATGTTTTAATTCTATTTAAAAACGAGGAATATTACATATTTATTCTTTGAAATATAAATTAATTAATGCAAACGATAAGTAATAATTATTGAATTTTCGAAATAAAATAAATGAAACTAGCCGAAGTTAGCATGTAAATGTTTAATATAGAATATTAATGCTGTGTTTGTCGCCTTTTTACCTGTTAAACACAACTGTTGTGTGGAAGCGGGTTAAGTGACAGATTCTGTTACAAACCTACTTGTTTGATAAATATTACTATACTACTAAAAGATTTCCTATTATTTTACATCACATAGACAATGAACAATATATATTCGTATCGAGGACTATGTTGGTAACAGGTGTTTTGAAGGCTGCATATACGTTCGCTTTGTCATTTAACGCTACAAACATTTCGCTGCATTGTAATGAAAACGTTCAATTGACATGTTAACCAAAAAAATTTTGTTTAGCTTTACACTATTAAACATGTTGTTTTAGCAAACAAACTTGGATAGTCAGTTTTCGGGGGGAAATGGCAACTAGGAATAGTTAAATTTATAATGTTTATTGTAATTATTAGTTTACAGTTCAACTGTTTGCAAAAACAGGTGGAGTATCAGCTTTCATTTTGTTAAATCAACTCAGCAATTTGCTTATTCAGTTCATTCGTTTAGTCTCTAGTTCCAAATCATCATAAAGTTTTAAACACAATCTGTATAATAACATCACTTCGGAACATTTCTTTAGTATGGAAAACGAGTAAGTAAAACTTCATATACTTTACGTAAAAAATGACTCATTCTTTATTTACATATTATAAATATTGTAGCGTTCTTTTCTCGTGTGCATAGTATATCGCAATACATAGTATATTTTGTATGCAAGAGTTATTCTGCTGAGTTGTGATGAATTTTAAACTTTGAGAATTTCTACAGTTGAAATAGTCTTGTAAAAGATGGGTATACTGAAAATGAAATAAGAAAGAAGAGTTATTCAATGTGATATATTGCGCTTTGACATGATCAACTGAGACAACGCTATTTCTCGATGATTTGTGGATCTATTCTCTATTTCTCCATTGCTGTATTACTCCGTAATTACACTTTTTCATTGATATTTTGCAAACAAATTACCAAATGTGCAAAATTATAATAGTTCATCTTTTTCGAAACTGCTAAACTGAATTGAATTCGAAAATATAATTGGAATCGAGTTGAGCTTCGAATATAATCGAATCGAGTTGTAACTTAGTCTGATACCTAACGAAGCATTATTAAAAAAAGTAGTTTAAATAATTAATTTCTAAGAAATCCTATAATGGGCTTGTTTCAACACTTGTGAAGGAATAATAAACCAATGAACTTGTTTCTACACTTTGCCACAAAAACAAAACAACCAATGAAAAAGAAATATTCCCATCTTACATATTGAACTCTCGCGTTTTTTTATACTTAATTTTCGCACGCGTTGATATTTCTTTCACTTACTTAATGTTACTCGCGGTGAATTTCTTTTTTCAAATTAAAAATAGAAAAATTGAATAAAAGCACAATGCATAATGCTATTCCTATGGAGAAATCGGCTCACGTTTTGCACTCCTACACCCGTTTGGGTTCGAATTTCGAAAAAATCGCTTCTTAAATGACGCCTACGATATAAAAAGAATATTTTCCTAAAATTTGGTAGCTCTACCTCCAGTAGTTTTGCTGGGCGTTGATACGTGAGTCAGTGAGTGAGTGAGTCAGTCAGTCAGGACTTTGCCTTTTTATATATTGAATATAACTAAGTTGATTAAATTATTAATTCTGTAATTATTTTTGATTGAGATATTGAGTGTAATATTAGCTTAAATGTAACTTACGTAATAGTGGTTTAAAATGCTTTGATGTTAAATTATTTTATTTAATAACACATACCAATAATACAAATAAAATAATTTTATTTACTTAGAAAAACTAATTACTCGTGTGTTTTTAAAATATGTAAAATAATTTTAAATTTAGATAATTGATCATTTAAAAAAGTAACTAGTTTCATTGCTTGGATAATTCGGCCTATTTAAATACAAAAACATAAATTTTATGCTTGTACGATGTTTTTCCGAGTTGTACATCGGTCATTTCAAAACTCTTTTAAACCTATAAATAAGCGTGCATTCGTCATTTAAGTTTTTTATTACCGAAACGCAAGTTTACAAAACCCATTAATCTAATCCAGTTATAAAATACTCTTTTATTATACCAACAAAACCTTACCAAAACTCTACACCGTATGTACTCTGTGTATGAATTACATTCATTGAAAAACACAATAAAAGTGAAGCAATAATGGCTCATAAGAAATGAACAAATAGATTGCTGTGATTTTGATGGAATATACATCCGATCCTCATTGTAAATCGCTTTCCGGTTTTGGACCATAAAAGTACGATCACGCATGCGTGTGTACAGCATGAAAGATTTTTTTTTTAAATGTCCAACGCACACCTCTGAATTTCCTGTTTCTTATTCATAATAAATCCAGCTGCAAAATGGAAAAGTGCTTAAAACATTGTCGAATTTATAAAACAAAAAATGCTGCCATTTATAATTTAATTGGAAAAAATTTCTATGGTTGATAGTGAATAAAATGTATTGCAATTTTTTACTTGAAGAACTTTTGCTGTTCGTCTTTCAACTATTTATTTAAAGAATGCCAGGTAAAAGCTGCTTTATCATGTGAAATTAAATCTAAAATATTTCTAAATGTTACTGTGATGGTGTAAATATTACTTTTATCAGCTGAAATTAAATCCGAAACATTCTTTAATCATATAAAATGTTTGCACGTTTTTAAGTAAATTAAATAGAAATAATGTAACATAAGCTACATTTGTTATTTTCTTCGATAATTAAGCTTTCGCTATGTGTTCGGGTAAAACCTTGAAAAGATCTATTTTGATCTTTTAAATTGTTAGCAAATGAAGTCTGTTATCTTTTTGTTGAGTAAATTTAAGGATAAAACGATCATTAAAGTAAGATCATAAATACTCAGCTGCAGAACTGCCGACTCGGAATGATCAAACACTTCTTTCCACATCTGCAAATTGCGAATCAACTCGCCTACGAAACTTTGAGACCACTGCTGCAGATCGCGGGTCTATGAACCTTGGCTTATATCTTATCATGACACGACTCATCATCACCATTAATTTAAATGGCAATTACTATAACTTATTAAGCAATATAACTGCTAAATGTCTTTTTTTTAATGATTACTGATACTATTATTGTAAACTGAGACAAAATATGAAACTGTTAAATTATAAAAATTATATTTATACAAACTATGAAAAACTGTATTGACATTAATTAAAATTAAATTATTCAAACTGAAAGTATTATTACATCAATACTAGATCAAATTAACTTATAGATTATTGAAAGGAGGGTTTATTTTATTATTGGGAATTTTAAAAGTATTTATATATTTATATGAATATAATGCCTTATGTAAATAATTAGTTTTAAAATAATGTTGTTAAATCACTCAAATTGTTTTTTTTTTTTAAAAAAGCTTAATTTTAAGAAATGTAAAGAGTTAGTCAAAATTTATCTTTAAAAAAAACACTTTTTTGAATTTGTAAATGTCTTGAAAAAGATTTTGATTTTAAACCATTTACTATAATATGTTAATTATTGTGCTAATTAACCAAATTGAGTTGGGGCATTATCAACTGTTTCGAAATACAACTATCCCGATATACAGATATCCAAATAACAGTTCACTCATTTTTGTAATTTTAATCTTTCAACTAGTTGTTTGTAACGGTTTCTGTTTTGTAAAAACGTTTTTGTTTATACACAACGTGTCCTAATTTGCACCATGCTTAAATCTCAATGTACTCCATACAAGGTATATTGGAACCAATGTAAACATATAGTTTCATATTCATTCTACAAGTATCTATATGAATAGTATGAATCAAATTTGTCAAGTTTATACCATATTAACTTACTCCTTGTATTTGAAACGTAACTTACATAAATTTAATGTAGTTAAGGAATTTTTCCTTGTTTCCTACTAAAGTAATAAATAACTTGTGTTTGCATTTAAAGGAATGTCTCGACTTCGGTGTGCAGAAAAATGATACAGCACATCTCGATACCTTACATCCCAAAAGTTTTTCAAAAGAACACCAGCTATCTCTTCCGCAGTCGACTTCTCTGCATCCTGCTATTTACAACATCGGTATTTGTCATTTTTACCTTAGAATTGAATATTTACAAGTATCCACTGAATATTATGCCGAATCCCTGTACCATAGAATCTCTCGAAGAATGGGTAGAAATTCGCGTTCCTGGGCAAGTTCGAACTGTGAGGGTAAAAGCAAACAGCTGGAAATCAGAATCACATTCAAAGTCTTCCCAAAAAACGATTCTTTTATGGACTACCTTTTTCCGTCGAAACTTCTCAGACGATTTTTATTTCTTTCAAGAGGGACAGGAAACATTTGAAAAGTACAACTGCAGAATTAGCAATTGCTTCGTGACTGCCAACAGGTCTCTGCTGCCCCACGTCGATGCAGTTCTGTTCCACGCGTCGGACCTTAACACTTCGGACATTCCACAAAGGATTCGACACGACCAAATTTGGATTATCTACAGCATGGAAGCGACCAAGTATGGCCACTTCAAATGGCATGTCGTCAGTTCACGGTTTAACTGGACCATGACGTACCGCAGTGATTCCGACGTACAAGTCAGGTACGGAGAAATCGTTCCTTTCAATGGTACTTATCCAAGAATTGTGCCAACAAGGATTAATGTCAATGGTACTGCTTCATCTTCAAGAAGTTTTCCAACAAGAGATCACCATAAAAGAAAGGGCGCAATATGGATGGTTAGCAACTGTAGAACGGAAAGTAGAAGGGAAGCTTACGTCAAGGAACTTCGGAAGCATTTTAAAGTTGACGTCTATGGCCGATGCAGTCGATCGAAGACGTGTCAGCCACCACAATCATCACAGTGTTATGGATTGTTAAAGAAGTACGGATTTTATCTGTCTTTCGAAAATGCTATTTGCAAGGACTACGTGACCGAGAAGTTCTTCAATGTACTCATGTACGACGTTGTGCCTGTTGTCTTTGGCGGTGCACCTTACAAGAACATTGCACCAAAAGATTCGTTCATCGATGCTACTCAGTTTGCCAACCCTAAAGACCTTGCCGTTTATTTATCGGCAGTTTTGAGCAATTCTACTTTATACAACAGTTTCTCCAAGTGGAAGAATAGGTACAGAGTGCATTTGCATGCGTGGATGTGCGATCTGTGTGAGCGTTTGCACGAAAAGAGTTCGGAAGTGAAGGTTTTATCTGCTAATTTGTGGTCTTGGTGGGTTCCTGGAGCTTCGTGTCGAAAATGGACAAAAAAGAGTGGTTTCCAAAATATTTTTTAACATTCTGTTTTCTGTTAAATAATAAAATGTTCCTTGCACTTCAAGAGAAAGTAGGATTTTCAATTTAATACACTTGAACTATATAATACGTAATGTAAATATATTTGAATATGTAATGAAATTTATTTGCCAGGAATATATTTGAATATGTAATGAAATTTATTTGCCAGGAATATATTTGAATATGTAATATGAAATTTATTTGCCAGGAATATATTTGAATCTGTAATGAAATTTATTTGCCAGGATAAATTTACGATGCTTCCATCAAAACTATTTTATTTGCATAAAAAAGCTTGCTTATTATGAACAAGGTGGGCAAGAATCAAATCTTTTTGTTGGCAAAAATTATTATTTCCATTCTATTTGTAAGTTCCATGCTCGTGATTATCAGAAAAAGTAATGCTATCAAAATGTAGGTTTTTAATACATCTTAACTATTTCCTTTTATGTAATTAAAAGTAAAAATGATTCCATAAAAGGAAAAAAAGTAGCTTTTCAGCAAATATCGATTGTGTTATGATAAGTAACTTAATTTTTTTTTTAAATTTGTATTTCTTAAAGTAATAATATAATGCTTACAGATTCATGGTGTCATCGTTAAGTTTTACTTATTTCCCAATGTTTTCCAAAATTTCATGGGGAAAGATTTTCAACAATGCCCCTATTGTAAGAAATATAAAATTTTGATCTTAAACATCAATTTCAATTCAAAACATAAAGTATTTTCTCAACAAAAAAATATTTATTTCTCAGGTTGTTGAAGAAACTCTTTAAATAACAAGAAGTTCTTAAAGAACTAAAATGGCCTAATTTCCTGTTACTTAAATACTTACGGAAATTCTAATCGGGAAACAACTAGGTTCATAACAGTAAATATCATCAACAATCGTTTCTACACTAGATTTACACACATTAGAAAAAAAAATCGTAAACACAGCATCCAGCTATAACTTAAATTTCTAAACGCCAAAATCAACTATTTTCCTTAATATTCTTTCACAAATAACTTAATATTATTTATCGTCTGCTCGAATTATTTGTAGTTCGAAGAATAATTAAATATTTATTAATAATAAAAATAATGAAACTACTCAAAACTGCATTAAAAAATAAATGTAAATTAAAACTAAGCAGAATTGTATGCAAAAATATGCCTTGCCGCTTTCTTGGTAAACAATTAATGAACAATCAAAGAATCACATTGTGCTACGTTTTATGACGTCATTTCAAAATGATTCATGAAAAAATTATTTTGCTTCAAATATTTTTAAATAAAGTTTCTCATTCCATTGTTGATTTGGCAACAATGATTTGAATGACTCAAAATTGAATTACAATGCTAATTCAATGGGAAATTCACCGACAGGTAGTAGATTTATGTCCATCCGGACGTACACACAGGCGGACAAAAAGTATGAAAGTTGGGTCTCTTAGATCCTAGCTTTCTAACATTAAAAAAGAATTTTTAAGATCCGAATGATAGAACCTATTTTGGAAGGGGGGTACGGACGGACAGACAGACGGACATCGACCGCAAGTCAATATCTACTTTTTCATTTTTTTAATTCTTTCGAATTAAAAAAAAGAAAATTAGGCTAAAAATACAAAGCAATCACTTATGAAACTTTTGATTCTGTAATAAAGCGTCATTATTTGAAAATTCACATAAAATATGATCTTAAATTTTTTTTTTATAACAACGTGCAAAAAATTCACTTTTTATATCATATTCATTCATAAATCGTTTCGAAAATGACACTTCACGTGCTTACGTCACAGACAGTGCCGAAAGTAGTACTTTCGGCACTAGTGCGGTAAAGTAAATAAGAGTATCTGATTGTTAGAAAAACAAAATGATGTCATGAATATCTCCATGGAAACTAAATGATGTCATGAAACTTACTTATTTCTATTGGTTCATTACTTTTGCATTTTCTAATATCTATAATATCTATAAACAATACTTTTATTTAACATGCATATTTATAGTAACATTTGATCCGGTGTAGTTATTAATATTTACTTATTATTATTAATCTGGAAGTTGGTTGAACATCATTTTAAATTGATTTTCACCCATGTTCGGTAGCACTAATGTAAATACTATTTTGATTCAAAATAGAAAATTATTTTACAACTTTTCTTTTACTACTTTGCATTTTCGAATATCGCCATGGAAATTAAATGACGTCATGAAAATAACTCATTGGTAGAAATACTTTTTTGCACGTTATTATAAAAAATATTGTAAGCAAGCACGTGCCAAATAATACTTTATTAAGCTCTTGTCATTATTTCACTCGACCTACGGTCTCCCCAGGTAGCACCCCCATATGGGCCCACGTGATTTCCTAGTAGGCTTCCATATGGGGCCCAGAAAGAAACGACCCCCTTTTTTTTCGGTGAAACCACGTCGGCCCACATGGCTCTATAAAGCTCTGTTTTATTAAAATAGCTATAAATTGTACTAATTTTTTTTCTAAAAATGCATTAGTACTGAACAACATCAATTATTACACCGTGAAATTCCTGGTATTGATTTTCTTTATCAAATATAATTTAAATTTGCCTCGAGGAATTAATTTAGAATAATATACGGATGCATATTTTTTTATAGTACAATAATTTTTAGTTAACAATGAAACCTATTTTATTTGAGTTGTAAACAGTCCATTTGACTAAGAATGAAAACCGAGTTCTAAACTACTTTAATCATTGTCGTGGGCTTGTTATGGATAGCCCACAGAAATCTATATGGGTTGCCCATAATGTCCCATGTAGATCCACGTGGTTATATTTTTTTCTAGAAAAAGCGTAAAATATAAAATTTTTAGCATCCAAATAAATTAATGTCACTTAATTATTACAAAATAAATAATATTTTACTCATATTTTATCGTAATTAGTGCATAATTTGCTAAAATTTAGTACATAGGATTCACATGGTTTGGTGATGGGCTGATGGGGCCCACCAGTGCCCATCTGAACCACATGGGCCCACGTCGGACCATGTGGATCCCACATTGGTGTGCTGCCTGGGTCGTGAAATAACAGCCACTCGCTTAATAAAGTATTATTTTCGGCACTAGTTGCTTAAATAACTATTATTTGCTAGTTTTTTATATGCTGCGGTTTATGAGAAATAAATGCTGTGAAAGTTTTTTTTGCCTGTTTTTCAAATAATGGCTCTTAATTGTGCACCTATACGTTAAAAAATTCTTTTTATAGTGTATTGTAAATTTTTTTTATATTATATTGTAAATTATATACTCTAATGTAAATTATTTGATATTTGTAAATAACTTTTTTGATATATAGCCCTGTTTATACCTTATTTATTTTACTGCAACTGCAAGCTAAACTGTATTTGACTTTATTTGAAGTTTTAGTTATCTCATTTTTAGTTCATATTGTGACTAATTACTTCTTTCTCAAAATTTCAATGTTTTTTTTTTTTTTTTTGTAAAGTAATATAGAATGCATCATCACCCAGGTGAGAAGTGAAATTCAGAAACATGAAATCAGACACATGATCCCAATAGACGGAAATTTATTGAATTTTTAACATGCAAAAGTACAAATATTTGCAAGACAATCACCCTACGCAGTTAGTTTTTTGTTTTCTTTATTCTGCAATCATATCATCATCAATCTGTAGCTTTCCAACACTTGTAACGGGCAGAATCCCCGCCATGTTGACTACTTTTTTTAGGTTTATTTCGCTTTTCTTGCCTTATTACATACTCATCAACTTAAAATAAGAGATAGGTGAAAAAACTCAATTTATTTTTATAACAACATTTAAGAGGATTTAAATAAAATACAATTTTGAAGGAAAAAATTAAATGCTATTCTTCACTTGAAGTACCGAGTACTGCAATGCAGTTGTCAGAATACAAGTGAAAAATTAAGATTCTATTTATTTTTATTGATTAACCATGAAGCATCGATCCATGTTCTTAACTGGATAGACAGCTAAACGTTAAGGAAACGCAGTTGCCAGATTCTTGGAGGCCAGGTTTTTGTTCTGCATATGGTTGTGACACGCTGAGCTAACAATAAGTTTGTTTTGCCCGATTTCACAGATCTGTTGTCGGTCTATACAATTAAGGAGTTGGATCGGTGTCATGAAGTCTTTCAATAACAACAATTTGTTAGTTTCACCGATGCAAAAATTAGTATCGGAGGCATTAATTAAATACGTGTGATTGTTATCAACATATAACAACCAACCAAGTTACATTCTCTTAAACTCCTGTAGGAGACAGCGAATTAATTATAAGTGGTGACAAGCAAATTCAGATTAAAACTGCTTGGAAGTGGCTAACATTGAAAATTGTATAGATCAAACCAATGTATAAATGGAAACCAAAGTTCAAGTTTCTCAGCAATAGATAAACTTAATTATCAAATACCATTTGTGAATTGAAGATCTTAGTGGAAGAACGTGCTAAGTGACATTTTTTAAAAAATTGAGATTTTTGTGTCAATAAACATGTTATTACCTGCTTTAAAGATAACAAGAATCCCCCTTTTCATAAACTTTAAGTTTAGTAGAGTTTTTATGGTTTGCAAATTACGTTTGTAACAGATCTGAGTGCAAACGAGAAACTTTAAAGCTCATTTTCTCGAATTTACCTCTTTGTCACTTAGCACGTTCTTCCACTAAGCTCTTCAATTACTTTATTTTCAACCATTCAGATTTATTTAAGTTTGACTTTCGAAATTTTCAGATAAAAAAGTTTATAGATAAGTTTTTTTTTTAATATAAACTATGGTAGTCAAATTATTGTATGTTTTAGAAAATTTTAAATACAATTTGATTTACCACTTATAGTAGTTTAAAATGTTGGATGTTGCTAAGAAACTTTTACTTTGCATCAAAATTCTATACCAACATATCGAAAAATTATACAATCACTGTAGCAGAAGTAAATTAAGTTTATAATTTGACACTATATAGAAGCTTCTAAGTGAGCTTAATAAATAACAATAAAACGAACAATATCTATATTTTATTATACCTACACATGCACAAATAAGTTTAAAACTCCACAGATCAGTAAAAACGAGACAACATTTACAAATTACATACTTAGCATTAGGAAAAATACGACTCAAAAGTTGCTACTAAATATATAGTTCAAAATTAGTAACGCAGTCGTAATAAAACACACATAAGTTTAGCAACTACGTATGCTTAACCACACTCCTTTTTAGATTGTAAAAAAGGTGTGAGTGTTATAATATAAATATTAAAGAATAAATAAAGTTATAAACGTGGAATAGCTGGAATAAATAACGATAAATATAAGTACTAGAAGAATAGAGAATGCAGAAATTCTGAAATTGAAATGCGGAATTTTTCCATATTTTGTAATTCATAATCCCGAATAATAATGAGATTCGTTTGGAATGAGATTCTTTTGTGGTTTTGGGGCAACATGGGTTATTTTATAAAGATTAGTAAGATTATGTATAATAAAAAAACCCGACTTTTTAGTAATTCCTGTAAATTGAAAGAAATAGTTTTCCAATTTTTATTAATAATGGATCCCCAATTATTCATTTTATTAATGAAAATGTTCAAAAATATGGTTAATTGAATCTCATATTCAAGTTTCAATTTTCGAACATTTCTGCAATCTTTAATAAATAATGTATAATAATGACTAGAGGTTATAAGTATGTAATATATTTGTAAATGGAATGTAATTATCATTTACAAAGTGCTCATAAAAAGCTAAGGATCAACCTAGCACTCACTAAAGATATCGTTCATAATAATCTCACATTTAGAATAATAAATTCGAGATAAATAAATAAAGTGTAGAATATATGAACAGTTAGAAATACTAAGTAGGGAAAGCCTAAAACAAACGTATCACTTAGTAAACATATCTCCAAAATTCCTAAGTTTTTTTTAAATAGCTGTATTTACAACTAACCCAGTGTAAAACATGAGAAGAATATAGACTGCACGTATAATTGCAGTCAAGTACAATAAAGATAATTGTTAGAACTGAGTTATTCAAAAATTGTATCTGATGCTCAATCGTAACAAATTTATGACTTTTGTCAAGCGTAGAATCCTTTGGACTTTTGCCTTGGTTCTCAATAAAATCAACGTTTGGATTCAGATACAAATTACCGAATTACGAATTTTCGTTATCGAATACTCATTTCAAATTTGCTTCCTTTCAAAAAGGGTTAACATCTCTTCGTAATATTTTTTGTCGCAAAAGATTTTCGTTGCGTTTCAATCTTTGTAAGAACTGATGTAGCAATGTTCTTTACAATAGTTTGAGTGTGCAGTACTCTCAAATTAGAGTTGATTACCTATCGTTTTTAAAAAAATGAGTTTCTATTACATCAAATGCTTTACAATCCTAATTTCAAAGATGTTCATAATTGCCTTCTTAGTTTGATATATTTCTGGTTATTTTTAAAGGTTATAGCAAATCCCGATTTTTTTATTGAATAATTTCCACAATGGTTTCTTCAAACCACATCACATTCGACAATAAAGAAGAAATAAAATTGGTGTCTTTAGAATTTTAAGTCATAGTCAGCATTTTGAGTAAAATTGTCAGATTCCTTGTGCCCAATTTTAAAAGCAATTGAAATTCTCGTATCAGTAAGATAATTCAAAGCAAAACATAGGTATCAAACTCCTATTTTTAAGAGCATTTCAAATCCGCCAATATTATAGAATAGTGGAACATTCTTTAATAGAACGCAAGCATTCTTCTCTGTTCTGATGGAAAAGTAGTATAGCCGTTGAGCCAAACTTATAGGTTCCAAACAAGCGGTGCAGGAAGAATGAAACGGAAAGTCACATCATATAGAAATAGTCGCCTCCAATACACTTCGGAATTCGACAGTGTTGCCAACTTTGCGGAATATTGAATTTTTTTTGCAGGACATTTGATGTGGAGTGTAAAGGTTAGTTAGGTGATTCTCTCTTTGATAAACGGAGGATTAAAAATTTAAATTACACACTTGCTAATTTTGGGCTTTACGTATTTCATTAACCAAAAACTGATTTTTGCGTCCATAAATGTATTGATTTATGTATAAGTTTTGTATGATTGATCTGTGACTGTACATCTCATGTGTGTTTGATTTTAAATCCCTTATAATATATAGTAGATCATGTCTGGCAACACTGAAACTCGTGCATGGTGATGGAAAATGGGTTTCGTTATCTCGATTAATTGGTATTATTTGCCCAAACATAACTAGTCAACAATCTGGAGGATTTATTTTGTTATTAATCCTAGACTACTTCTGTGCGATACACGTTTTTTTACGGGTGAACAACAATAATAACATTTTTAATTTTTCTTACATCTTTATTCCTTCTTTTCTTTTCGACTTTATTTTTTTTTTCAATCAACGTACTACTTGTTGAAAAATGAAAGAGAGGGAGAAAGGACCAACCTTTTTTTTTCTTCGCTTCAATTCACATTCTCCCTTGTTGCTAAACTCTAAATTCCACATTTCCGTAAAAAATACGAGATTTTTTTTTTCACTCTTTACCATACAGATGATTCTGCTCGCTTTTATCACATGGAAAAGGGGGTCACAACAGATTTTTTTTTAACTTTCATCTCTATGAATCAAACAATTAATAAGCTTACAAAAATTGTGCAACTGAGTCTTTCAATCGGGTTCATGAAAGATTTTTTATAATTACATTCTTAACGAAATTATTTAAAGTAAATGCTGCTTCAATGTTTTCGCGAAAAAAGCTAATTTTTACGGTTTGCCGGGATTTTTTTTTATAGAAACTCTCCTTCTCTTGTTCACATCACTAACGTTCTGAGCTGCCTCTCTTTTAATTTTAGTTTTGAAGATGAGGTTTTCTAACTATTCCCGCACAATATTATTGCCTGTGAAAGTTGGCTAATTTGTGTGCCCGCTGGAAACAGCGGTTCTAAACAAACATGCCGTACAAAAGGAAAATATTCCAATTACAATATTCATAACGTCAGTAAAAAAACAGCAAGCACATGTTTGTTCGAAACATTCTACATCCCAGATGGAGATGATTATGCCAATAATAGTTTGGAAAAATATTCACCTTAGCCAATTTGGCATAAAAATTAGTTCAAAATCTGCACCCTGGAAGAAGAAGGGTGATCTTATACAGAATGTACCACTTTGGATCCGTGGTAGAGAAATTTGATTTGGTAAAAGATAAAATTGTTTTTAATTTAAAGTAATTAAAAAGAGGTTTCATAGAATAGACGATATTCGAAAGTTGGGCTTAAGATTTCAGAATTCGGACATGCATTGTCAAGAAAAATTCTGTATAACTATTCCACGCATGATTATTTACATTAAATATGATTGTGCATGAGACCATTTATCTAATAAAAATCATCTTTACTGAAAATGAAATACCAGCTATTTATTTAACTTATTTTCAAAAAATGCCGATGTTCGATGGTTTAGCATTTGACATTGGCTCTTTTCTAAAAGGGTATAAAATAAAAAAAATATTTTTTTTAAAAAAATGATTTTTTTTAAAGCTACGTTTTTATTTGCATGTTAGTGTACATTTAGATAGTATAATTTTATCATATTCAGCTTTATTACGATTTTTTCCTAAATATGAACTATTTTTTAGCGAAATAATAAATGAATATACTATACATATTTTACTATGTTTAAATCCGTCCATCTGGGATAGTTTCATTTTATTTTAGGTTTTATGTAAAGCAAAAGGCAATATTATTATTACAAACTCCTTGACACGCAACCACTTTCTGTTTTTTTGTAATGTATACGAACAAGAATATATAATATATTAATATATATATAGTTCTAAATATATATAGAGAGAGATTCATTCATATAAAAATTGACTTTTTTAGTTATTAATTATGCACTGAAAAAGTCTCGAAAACGCTTAGCAGAAATCGCGTGGTGTGATCACACCTTTTGGAGCACCTGCGAACTTGATAGACCGAGCACCAACGAGATAAAGGTCAGAAAAATGTTCCTTTGTAGCAAAACTATAAGACAAAGAACAACTCTTTTTGGGAAGTCTACACTTGGTTCATTTCGAACAACTCCTAGAATCAGAGGCCAATTGCATTCCTCATTCACAAAGACTACAGTCACGTGACCCGAAGGGAGCCAACCAACAGCTGCAGGAATTGGAATCACGTGATTAGAGTGTCCATAAATGCACAGACCTGGGACAATTTAAATCAACAGTCAGGTGACGAGGACAAAACCTGAATTAGCATTCGAAAGAAATGGAGAAAGGCAGTACGGGCACTTCTATTATTTGAAGATGTATCCAAACGTACTGCGAATAAACGAAAATGTCTGACAAAACTCTAATGTTATCGTTTAATTACATCTGTCTAGTAACTGTTTATAGCTTAAAATGTATCTCAAATGCTAATTCCTTTAAAAATCAAAACGGGATTCTGACAAAACTAAATATTTTGGTTCCAAATTACGGTTGTTTTGAAGTGTGTTTCATTTGGCCTCTAGAAAAGGAGTTCTCCAAAATCATCTTATTTAAATTATGTCGAAATGTCACGTTTGGGACAATTTTTTTTGTCAAACAACTGTTTAAAACTACAACTATGCAAAACCCTTAACATACAATGAGCATGACACGTAACAGTATCTTGTATCAAAAAAGTCTTAAAATGGTTCATCCCACATATGTACATTTCCCTATATATTTATATTATTTATATAAGTATACAATCCCGAAGCGTTCTACACTTGATCACGTGAATTCGTATAAAAAATTTGGTTTTCAACATTAACACTCATTTTGGAGTTAAATTCAACTATTATTTTTATTTTTTACCCCATCGCTTCATAAGCTCTTACTTTTATGAACAATAATTCCTACAGCCATAAGTGATAATGAAATTTTTCTTTAGCTTTTAAGCTTTAAATCGTAGAAGCTTAAAGTTTGAGAGTAATTTTGCTTTTAAATTTAAAAACACATGACATTTTAAATGCCATTTTTTGAACTAATCAAATTTATTACATTTTACCTAACAACCACTTACAGAATATGTGTAGTATTTCCAATGGACTGAAAGCAAGTTATTACTAAATACATCCATTAGACTCTAAGCATATTATATTAAACATCTTAATTTAATTTATTAAACCTCAATATTGTACTTAAAATTAATTTTAAATTGTTTAAATAAATTTTTCAAGCGATATATATCTGAACTCCTGCACCGAACACACCGTTTCCGTTGTTATTGTTTTAAAACATGGTTTTAAATTGAAAAATAACCTAGTGTTGACAAGAAATGTTTTTGAATTTTTTTTTCTTCATTTCCAGGATATATGAATATTTGATGGCTGATAGCTAATGACAATAAGAAATATAAAATTTTTAAGTGGAACCTGATTTAATGGTCAAAGTCTGATCCTGATTAAACGGTAAAGTAAATTTTTGTAGATGACAAACGTTAAAACGCGGGGTAAATTATTCGTCGGCAGTCGACACGATTGTGATATCACTCAGCTCAGCAGTCAGGCCTTGTGATTGAGTGGGTATTGGTACGGTGCAGGAGTATATTTTTGTAAATAACTCGCGGGATATTAATTTTGAAGTTTTAGTTTCACGGGGACAAGTGCAGTACGACATTACTATAAACCCACTCAATTCCCGACTGTCTTCAAGTAACTTTCTTTTATTATTATGTGTCGCACATCCCTTTCTTTCCCTTTAGGAACGATGGACAAGACAAGTTTCATCAACGACCTGATAATTGAGATAGACTAAGCATCGAACAGTGACAATAGCATGTTTGGTAGGGAAAAGGTAAAATACTTAATTTAGGTAAGACTTATTACTTGGCCTTTGATGTAAAGATCACCAATTTAAATTACCATTTAAAGTAACGTTTGATTTATTTTTTCAGTTATGTATACTGAATTTTTAATATGCCGATATAATAGCATATAATAGAAATGACTTAGTTGGTCAGCTGAGGCAAATTTAGGGTTGGCATTCCAATGCTCAGTCCACCCATATCAGAGGTCTTTGGTTTCCATCCCTGACCAGTTATGAGAGCTTTTTAAAACAGACAATGTATATTAAATACTTACACAGAACCAGAATGGAAGATCGGGCGATAGACATTTGTTAAACACCCAAAGTAGTGGACTACAATCGTTAGGAGATAGGTAAACCCCAAAGTTACCTTCTCCGGTTGAAGACGCCTAGCATTTAGGTTTCGTCTGAACGCACTACGGTAAAAAATGGTCAAATAAAAAAAATACACATATTGTTTTGATCAAAAACCATCAACGCCAAAATGTTTTGTACCATTACTCACTGACCATTTAATAAAATTCCCAATTTTATAAAGTGGTCATATTCATTGTAGTACTTACAGATGAAAATCCTGACATTTTTTTTAATGTTTTTGAGGACATGATATTTAAACATTTATTAAACTACATTACTGAATATATCGATTGATTAGTCAGTGTGATTGGATCGAAATCGAACATTGCAATTAGTATGCAATTTCGGTTTAGAGCCTCGAATGGAAGTGTTTTCCAATATCTATTGCAATGCGCCCGGCCATGTTTACAATAACTATGGGATTTCATGTATAATATTCTTTTGCCGCAAAATTTAAGATTGGAGTAGTTTTTAGTGAATTTATGAGGCTTCGAAAAGTGTAGATTTTAATCTTAGAATATATAAGATATATCATTTCTTCAATATATTTAAAAGTATGAAAAGGCGTATAATTTATGTAAATGTAGAATGATAGTTTAAGTTATATTTATTCATTGAGTTTGGGTATTGGTATATTGGTATTAAAAAAATATTAAAGTATGGTTAAAGGTTCAAACGCATGCAAATTTTCATATAGTCTGAAACATGCAATTATTATTAAAAATGTCAAACTCAAAAACATTTAAGGCAAAAGGAAAACCAAAAAAAGTTTAATTTCAATAAGGCAACTACATTCCAAATAAAAACAAACTAAGGGTATTAGCATGCAAATTATAAAACCAAAAAATAAACCAAATCATAAATATTAGAATAAAATTTTAGATAAACAATAAATAATAAACATAAATCATGAAATAATAAAATCAAAATAAGTTAACTAAATTATAATTCGTTAAATAATGTATAAATTCTCAATCACGGTTGTTTTGTTTGTTTTTATAACAAAATGTATAAAATATAGAGTACATTATGATTGTGAGATGCCGCTTTGATCTAAAAAATCTATTGAGTTATTATTCTATGAAACTGCTGATGTTTAAAGGGATTTATCTATTTATACTTGAGCGTTTTAAATCATTCATTATTTACACAAATTACTGTAAAAAAATAATAAGTACAATTATATAAATTATAACAGTGAAAAGTTACATCAGGGTTCAATAATTGTTTCAAACCACAAATCAATTCAATTTAATTTGTTAATTAGATCATAGATAATGGAAACTCTACTTTTTTGTAATTCACCCTCTTATAAGTATGAAATTCTTTCACAAGTTTGTGAAATAAATACAAATAAGATAAGTGATACAATATCATTGATACACAAATACATATGAACTACACAGATTATAGGATTAAGTAGATTAAATCAATAAAGTGATAATACAATTATATGATTGAATCTAAAAATGACTAGAATCATATTTTACGTCCAGAAACTAGACAATAAATAGATAAAAAGGCTACTTAATATTTGAGTAATTCAAATAAAAAAAAATTGCAGAAAGTTCAATGTTGTACAGAAAACAATTTTTTACGTCCAGAAACTGGACAATAAATAGAAGAAAATGACATAATAATAATAATTTAAATTTCTAATGAAAAGACTTAGCTTTTTCTGGAAAACATATCTGTTTTTTTAATTGAAATTTTCTTGTCCAGAAATACGATAAGTTTCCTGTGTGGACAATAAATAAGAAAATAAAAGGTTAAATAATTTTGAGTGGCTTAAAATTTAATTGTCAATAAAACCTAAACATTCAAAACAAACAGCGAACCCCCAAAATTGATTACCTAAGACCGATTTGAATAAATATTTTACCTATTACGTTTTGCTTAATCGAGGTAGTGGTTATGTCATCCAATTAATTTAATTTTGCGGGTTAAGAGGGGGTGTTATTAAGAAGGGCATTTTTTCCCCTTTTCCGGTATTTAAAAGGTGGCTTATGACTTGCACTTATTCGTCTTGAACGAGACCTGGAGCACCCTGTTTCCCAGCGTGTATCCATTAAGGCTCTGTATAGCCACCAAAGCCTCGTCGTAGTTGGTCATGGTGACGAAGCCGAACCCCTTGCACTTGTTGGTCTGCAGGTCGCGGATGACCTTGACAGACTGCACGGCGCCGAACGGGCCGAACAGTTGCCAGAGAAGGTTTTCCTCGGTGTCCGGGGCCAAGTTGTAGACGAAGATGCACCACCCTGAGCCGTTGATGGCCGTGCCGGCGAGAAGAGGGTTGGCGAGGAGATCGCCCGCCAAAGGCGAGTATCTGTAAGTGAAGAAAAAGAACATAGCAAAAAATCAATATGACTGATTTTTCCCCTACATGGCAGGGGAAAATGTATCTAGCCTGTGTATTTTCTTTAACATATTTAATCAACACCCTCTGGACTTGTACCAGCCTTTCGACCATTTGTGACGCCATAACAGTTATGCAAGTGCAAGTGTAAACCAGCTGCATGAGAGGACACAGCACAAACCAATGGCAAACTCGGCGTGTGAATACTGTATTCCAAGTAAATCTTCTAAAAGGACCTTGTCTCACATATGTGACGTCACGAAACAATCCTAGGCCTTGTCAGTCTAGGGGGTGTTACATTAATATGCTAATTTTAGGGTCTTTAGTCTATTGAATAAAATATAGAAATCTTTGAGAGGCTCAGGGTTCTGGTTTGTTTAAAATAGATTGAGATTTTATGTGGATATCTAAAATTATCGGGGTGGGGCTCGTTTTTTGTGCCTCATTATAGTCCTATGCCAATTGTTGCTTCGAAATATTTTTTATAGATAGGAACAGTTATTTTATTTCAACTTATATGGAGAATAATTATTGATGCTTAATAAAGATGCTTTTGCAAAAAAATATCCCAACAACATTAGTTACAGTATTCGAATTAGTAAGAAACAAAGATCGTAGTTGGCAGGAGTTTTCTCCATCATCAAATGTTTCACAGTTCAATTAATTTGTTACAAAAATGGCTTTTGATATGTTAAAAAAAGATTTATTTCAGAAATGGCCCCTTATTATCCATACAAACAATTACTTTTTATCTACAATTTTTTGTCTGTAGTTTCTTATTTGACCCAGTTCAAGAAGAAACTACAGGCAATCTTATTTAAGTAGTTATTTACTCTGCATTTCATTAAAACATTTCACAATTTTACTAACTAGTAATTTAATTTATAATTTTCAAATAAAAAGTTGAGATTAGTAATTCTTTGTTTAACTGTTCTATTTCGAATGGACTAGTTTTAACAAGTGAACTCCTTAGTGCAACTTACCTATTCAATTTTTCCGAACTTCTGAATTCAAAAAATAGAAAAGGAATAAGCACATGAAATAATAACAAAATAAATATAATTCATATAAAACTACAAAAGAAATACAGTTTCCATGCATCACTTACATTTCATTCTATGAGTCGTATTTAATTCAAAAGGCAAGAACATATTTACAGGACATGGAATCTGTATAGTTTTGTAGTAATAGACGAATATAATTATATAATAAATTGCACAAAATTATACTAAACTATAGTGAAAATCATAATATGTGATAAAAAAAAATTAAGGTCTAACGCCAAAATAACATTACCTCATCCATAAACGGTAAAAACCAATAAAACAAACAAATCTTGCAAAACATAGAAAAATGGACAAAATTGCAAGCAGAATCATACTAAAGATATTCTTTAAAACGTGAAAGTAATAGATAAATCACTAGCGAACTCAAAACAAGAATCTTAGTTGGAGATTTGTCTATAAGTTAGACAAGTTGCTTACACAGAAATCAACCAGAATAAGTAGATTCTATATGCTACTAAAGGATGAAAACAATCTGCATATAACAAAAAGTTAAAGCCACTATCGTGAGAAATAAAGCAAAACGAAAATATTACAAAGTACAGACAAAATCAAAAACACTGTTGCACAATATTACATATATTTACTGACTATTATAAGGCACTTAAAAAAATTATTTAGTATGCAAATACACTTTAAAAACTGGCATTTTATTTCAATAAACTATTGTTTATGCAAAAGAAATTAATACCAAGTAGCAGAACCAATCAAATAACATATAGTATCCAAAGTATATATAAATAATGTATATCATCTTATCAAACATAAGAGCAAAGAAACCATTTATACAAAATCATAATGTAAGAAAAGAAATAAACATATCCAAAAACGTACCATACCAACTAATATTATAAATCATAATTACTATAGAATAACAGACAAGAGAAGATCATAACCAAATGACAACGTTAGACAAAGCTTCTAAGATCATCTATCAAAAAATAACAATCAACAAAACCCAAAAAGCCAGGAAGCACAATTAGCCAAAATAATAATGAGGTAAAATAAAGACTGGAACAATAATAAAATATTACACTGGCAATCAAAATGCAATAAAAAGTAGTAAAAAGCTTATTATTATATGTGTTTTTTATTTATTCGCAAAATGTTGCATAGTATGTTGCATAGTTGCATAATTGTTGCATTATTAAAAAATAAATTTACGTTTTAAAAATTGATATAAAGAACTAACATTCATAATGATTTGAATTTGACAGAAGTACTCGGGAAAAATAGGATTTTGATAGGTTGAAGATCAATCGAATAGTGATTGAATGGAGCGATAGAAAGCGGCCAAAAAAAACCACGAATATATTGTCCTTGTATGACAATTTTCTGTACTCTAACCATTCAATCCTATAGACAGATTTATAGCCTAATTTAATTTCTCCATTACTGCCTTATTTCTTAGCTACATTGCTCTCATGACCGTATCTTCTAATTTCACTTTATTCTTAACGTGTTTCTGATTTTACCGGTCCAAACTTTAAATATAACCTAACAAGGGAAATTTTACCAAATTCAAAATTACTAAGAGATGAAAGAATAATCCAAATTCACGTATCACTCAACATTCTTCAATTGCATTTAGAAGAATAACTTAGAAGAAAAAACAAAACTCAAACGCTTGCACAGCACAGTCTACGACAGAAGAAGAAAATGAAGAAAGAAAATCAAAGCAGCATCACAAACAACCAAGGTGGCAGCAAACTGAATTCGAAATTCCGTTTATGGATGAATAGGCTGACCAGATTTTAAGGGAAAATGTGGAAGTGGGAATAATGTCCTAAATAAACCTTTGTTAATTGGTAAACGTGACAGATAATTTCGCCAGCTGGAGGGTTCCTTTAAAAGGCCTACCAAAATGACAACAAAGATCATGGTCGACCATCTTTGTCGCTGCTTCTCATCACTGATTCGTCTAGTCTACAGAAATTTGCCGTGGTGAGATATATGTGTTGTCAACTAGATCAAGACACCAGGGTTTTAATTTGTATAACTTCTCATATGGCTTTCGAACAATGATAGTTCAAGATTCCCATTTGTGAAGATGTTATGCATCGACTGTGCAATTTGAACCCGTGATGTCTTGACCCAAAATCCGATGCTGGTAATATTAAGTACCTATTTAGGCAGAGGGACTACAGCATCATTCCTCTGCCAAAACTAGCAAGTGAGCATTTCGGGTATAGGAATACAAATTATTGGTATTATCGTGTTCTGCAAGCACAGAACAACTTCAAAATCGGTGCAGTGGCGAAAAGTAACGCAAAATCAGGCCCTCCTTACTAGCATTGGCGTATGCTGTTTTAGGACCTTATTCTCCATTTTCCTGCATTTCCCCTAATGAAAATCTGGCCCTGCCTGTGTATGGACATGGCGTCGTACCTTGATGAGGACACGGCCGGTGACACGGCGGGTATGTACCTGAAGCGGTTGGCGGGATGGTGAATGGGCCCCGGGAACCGGCGCTGGGGCGACAGGTAGGCCGCCAAGGGCGCCAGGGCCTTCACGTTGTTGCTGGGGTTGTTGGCGAACTTGACGGTGATGGGGTCCGTGGCGCCCTCGGGTACCGTATTGTTGAGGTGCTTGATGGCGCGCTCGGCTTCCATCCTCTGGTCGAAGCGGACGAAGCCCACGCCTTTGGACAGACCTGTGGGGAACTGAACTATGAACATACTGAGTACAAGAATGGCCTACTAATCTTATAAGGTCAGAGAAGCCCTCCCAAACACGGCCATTAACGGAAAGTTTGACGTCACTGGTGCCGTTTTCCGAAGATGAAGAAACCTTATCTCGGAGCCTGTTCGGAGCTATTCGTAAACAGTCGACTATATTTCTAGTGTTCCGAGTGGTTCCGAACAGGATTCTTCATCTTTGGCATTCAGAACAGTAAAGTCAAAATTTTCGTCCACGCACGTGTTTGGGAGGCCTTCTGTGGCCTTGTACGTAGAGTAGCCGTGGTACAAGTTGGTTATCGAGTACGAGTTACCCTCTGAGGGATAAGCAAATTAGCTGAAGTGTAAACTTGTTTTCACTGCATGAGATTTAAATTAAAATTTTTAACTGAACATTTAATTTTTTAAATTTTATTTAAATTATATTTCTGTAGTGGATGGTTATAAATGGGTCCTCTATGATTTAAATTTTAATATTTAATAAAATTATTAAATTTTAAAAAATATGTGTGTTGCTAAAAAACCTGACAGCCAGGTGACGAGTTGGCAAAATTGAGAAGTACTATAATATTTAAAATTATGTTGAAGTAGAGTTAGCATTTAACTAAGCTAAAATAATCCTATATTACTCATGAAATTATAATTGTGTTCTTGAATCTGTAAAATCTTCAAACAGTAAGAAGGTTCAATCCTTCGAGTCAAACGCCTTAGCCATTATGCCACGGAAGGGCCATAATGGTGACTTCGTTCCTGCTTTCTATTTTCGTATTGACATAAATAGGATGGAGTCATTTGTGCATGGGTCATAGTCATTTAGCTTCTCAACTTTGAAAATGAAGGAAACGTTTCCTTCTATAATATTAAAATACTATAATATTTAGACTATAATATTTAAAATTATGTGAAGTAGAGTTAGCATTTAACTAGCTAATAATCCTATATTACTCATGAATTATAATGTGTTCTTGAATCTGTAAAATCTTCAAACAGTAGAAGTTCAATCTTCGAGTCAAACGCCTTAGCCATTATGCACCGAAGGCCTAATGGTGACTTCGTTCCTGCTTTCTATTTTCGTATTGACATAAATAGGATGGAGTCATTTGTGCATGGGTCATAGTCATTTAGCTTCTCAACTTTGAAAATGAAGGAAACGTTTCCCAACTGATCGGAAATATGTCATTAATAGGAGGTCTCTTGTATTTTCAGAAACATTTCAGTTAAAGCAAAAAAGGGTTTCTTTTTTTCAGTGACTGACCAATAGATACCAATAAGTTTTAATTAGTATTAATCATGTACTTCCACACTATTTCCATTTTCAGTTGAGAACAGTAAATTCCTTCACTGATATAACATACGGAATTGGAAACATACGGCGTTATGATTTGGAAGTTTTTTGAAAAAAGTTCCTTTAAAAATTTAACTTTTGATTTGTGTTGATGAGCTGATAATTTTTACTTTATTGAAATATTATGCACATACAATTACTATTTCATAGAAGAGTGTCGTATATCATAATTAAATAACATGACGGAAGCTTTACTTATCCACGAATAACGTATAAAGGTTTGAATGAATAATACGTGAATTTTGAACATAAATTGGTTATTGAATTTTATACATACTTTTTTATTTGTACTGTTACTTGAATTTAATTATTAATTATATTTAGTAGTAATTAATATTAGTAATATAGTAGTAATTATTAGTTAACTATATATTTTTTACAATTAATACCAATGAAAATCCTTGGAAAAATCAATCCCGCAATCCTCCCACTGTGACTAAAGTCTAAAAATACGGATGTATTTCTAGACTTTTAAAATCATCACAAAATGTAATGCTGGAATTTAAAGAAAATGTCTACAATTCTACTCAGGAAATAATTCAAATAGTAACAATATAATATTGTATTAAATTCTACAAAACTGTAATTCAATTTCTAAATTAGTACAATAAAAAAATCTACATCTAATAAACTATAACATTCAAAAATTTGAGTAATAAGAATATTATTAGTCTGCAGACAGTATACCAAAAACAATTTAATTTCATAGCTAAAATTATTTAGATTATAATTTTATAAAATACCTAAAGTATATAATATATATGTTCTTATAAAATGTCTAAATTTTATAAAATATCGAAACAAATTGCATCATGGATATGCACAAAAAAGTTTAAAACAATGCATTATTAAAATAGAAGAACATAGTTTTTAATTAAGAATTAATTTACTAACGGTTAAGAATATTATTTACTACTGTAAAGATGGTTTACTACAGCTAATTACGGTTAAAAAATTAATTTATTAACTTAAATTAGCACCAGAGAAAAAAAATAGAAAGTGTTTCGTTAAAATTTTTGAAGAACTATAGAGAGACTTAAGTGTTGATAGTTGGCGTCGATTTTTGACTTACGACACATCCATCCTTCACAAATAATAACTTAACACAAATAATAAATTTATGTAAATCAAAATGTTAGTAATTTTGCATCGGCTTACAAGTAAAATGCAATACATACTTACGTAGTATGCGTTTATATTTAATTTTGGGATGTTTCTCTTGAATGAATTAGTTTAAAAACAACATGATTAAAATGCCACAAATTTTTCATATTGTGTCTTTTGTTATAAATATTGAAAGATTTAGTATTGTTAATACGTCGGTTTCTATAGGTTTAATTATAGTCGAATGTAACGTATCTGTATCAACCTTAAAATGTGATAACAGTTACTACACACTTATTTTTCACAAAAATTAGCCATGAGACCTTTTAAAATATCGCTTTCACCTGTAGGCCGATGTGTTGGTACAGTGGAACCTCCTTTAAACCACCCCCAATTAGCCCGATACTTATGCAAGCACGTATTCGTGTGTTTTCCACTAAGCTTTTAACTTTGATCATTAAGAAACTGAATATTAATTGTGGTGCATAATATTATATTTACAAATAGATGCTTAACATTTTATATGTCTATAAAATACTTAATCCATCCTTACTGAACTACATAAATTTTACTCAGGCAATAAAGATCTTTCAGTTTTCAATTGAATAGTTTTCAAGGGGGCCGTTTAATGGAAGTTCCACTGTGGCTGGTGTTAGTGTATAAGGAAGAATACTGATGCTACTGACCGCCACTATTACCTGTGATGTTATCACACAGAATTCTGGAGGTGATGATGCGCCCGAAGGGGGAGAACTGAGCCTCGAGGTCCTGTTGGGTGAAGGCCTTGGGGAGGCCGCTCACGTACAGGTTGGCACCCTTGATAGCTTCGCTGCTCGGACGGGCATAAGACACCTGCCAGCACACACACATAATGCTTAAAAAACAGTATGCTTAAAAGAACTTAATTCCACCCTTTATCCCAACAAACCGATGTTAGAGGAGAGGAGGGCAGCATGCTGTTCTTTACCATTTTTACTATCTGGTAAACATCATCTATGTTGAATAGAGTTTTTGAGTTGAGTTTATGCGTGCCACGCCACCACACACTCTATACCTGATATTTCTCTTACAGAAATAAGCAAAGAGAGAGAAACTGGTAAGTAGAAATGCTACTTTCACCACCTATTTATATTTAAGGCGAATGTGGTTAACAACTTATCTATGGTTAACAAATGGTCTTATGACAAGTATGATAAAGACTCTAAGGGTTGTACCCATTGATATGTCAAAAGTGTGATCATCAGTCAAAACCTAAAAAATGAACTTATTATTTAAGGTCGTATCACATTCATGTGGGTGAGAACTTAATCTCCTGACCTAGGTGAAGGTGACACACTGGAAAATGCAGTAGTGTCGCTCTCAAAATATCGGAAATACAACGGCTTGTGTCTATATTTAGTTTATATTTAAAAAAAAAACCAACGTGGTGTTTGTGGGTGTGTCTTTTTTCCCTTTAAGAGCATTTTCGGTCTTTGGGAACCACACAGTACGAAAAGTATAATTTTTATATCACGCAAATAAAAGTTTTCTTTGTTAAAAACGCATATTTACCTTGTCTGAAATTCATGAATAGATTAAAATTAAACAGTTATAGTCAAGTCAATGTAATGGATTAATTTTACACTTAGATCCTTTTATAATACAAATATTTTAATGAGCATTCAAATTCCAATTAAAAATGCTCAATATTTTAAAGTGATCGCGAATGAAAAGTGTTTCCCATACATACCTTAATAGTTTTGTTCTGTAATCGTAGTCCATTTAGTGTGCTGATGGCTTTTTCCGCATCTTCGGCCCGGACATAGTTCACAAATCCGTAGCCCAAACTTTGGCCAGCTATAAGAGCCACAAGGGATGAATTTTAAATCACAATAATTACAACTAAACAGTACGAAAATTTAAAGAACACTTATGTTGCCCGAGAAACACTCATGTTGAGAAATTCACACTTAAAAATTTAAAAAGCGTTCTAAAAAATATGTTTTATTACAACTAATATATACTTGATTTAAAAGAAGAATGTGTATCAAGTTCTTTTATTAGTTTTTTTATGTTACATACTTCATACTTGAAATATTACAAGAAATAAACTTCAGTGCAGATTTAACTTTTTAATTTCCACAATACCGCTGTTTAAAAGAATCACGAATAATACTAAAAAAAATCCATTTAGTAACAAATTACTTATTTTTTGCCGCAATTTGACCTCGCTATATATATGCTATTGAAATGCAGTAAAAAAGATACAGCATCAGTCATCTTTTTTAAAAAATCACTTTATCATCCTTCCGTTAGTAAAGTGAACAGTTAAATGAATTAAATTATAGAATTTTACAAATGTTATTCAATTAAAAGGCAGACTCTGTAAACATTTCAATCTACTTATCCACCATACAGCAAAAAGCATACCCAAGCTATCTAAAATCATGGAGGAATGTCTAAAATAAGCCAAACTGAGATCACCGCCATTCAGTTTTTCTGCGCACAGAGTCTCCCTGCAGAGAAAACGATGTACAGGCACACACTCTCGTTTTCCTAACATGTATCATTCAGATTATTTTTCACCTTTGTTATCAGAGACGAAAACCAAAGAACTGAATAAGCTATACTGATAGAACGAAAAGAGTTAGGGGGATTCAGGAATTAACAAGAAAGGCTCCTGTATTTGATAATTCATTTACTTTCGTGTTAAGACAAACATGTAAAACGGCATCTCAAAATTAGTTGTAACAGTCAATGAGTAAAATACGTTGTACTTTATTAACTAAAATGCATATCAATACAATTATATAAATATTTAAAGTGTTATGTAATTGTACCATAAAATATTTAAAATCGAACGTTTAAAAAGATTACTTTGTTTAAAAATGTGTTTAAAAATAACAGTTCTCTACAAAATGCTTTAAAAGACCCCCTAATACTTAGTTAAAAATTCAATGAAATAGTCAGTTTTTCAACAACAAAAAATAAGAGTGTGGTTGGGAAAAATCGCAGTTAATTGACGGATATATAGACTGTATATCCTTCAGAACGAAAAAATAAAATATCGGTCGTTCAATTCTGCCTATAATCAGTATTTTATAGAATAAATACTGATCACAAGAAGAATCGTATAGTTAAGTATAAAGTGATAAAAGGTTGATGATAAAGGTTTTAAGTAGTGATTGGTCGAAAATAAAATGGTTAATACTATCTCACAATTCTGCCTATAATCAGTATTTTATAGAATAAATACTGATCCCAAGAAGAATCGTATAGTTAAGTATAAAGTGATAAAAGATTGATGATATAAAGGTTTTAAGTAGTGATTGGTCTAAAATAAAATGGTTAATACTATCTGGTAATGTAGGTTGAATACTAATAGTTTTAATAGAAGCTTCACATATATTTACACTGTTCAAAAGTTTGGTTCAAGGTTTCGCCGGATTCCTGGAACTTTCTAGTCTAGCTGCCACCACTGTTTGGAGAGTGGATTTATCACTTTTGCGGTGTAACGTTAACGATATGGTTTTACCACAAAATTCGTAAATCTGAGCTCTAAATAGGGGTGGGGTGGCAGGTAGAAAGTTTCAGAATTCCGGTGCAATCTTGCCCCAAACTTTTAAACACTATAAATACGTGTGCAGCTTCTACTAAAACTATTATTATTCAACTTATACTGCCAAGATAGTATTCATCATTTTATTAGTTCCCCATAGTTTTTAAATGTGTAGTATATGTACCTGTGACCTTGTCCCTGATTAGCTTGCACGACTCCACCTCCCCTATGGATGAGAAGAGGGAGCGTATTTCTTCCTGGGTCATGGTCTGGGGAAGGTAGTTGACGATGAGGTTGGTCTTGGAGTCCTCGCACCCCCCGCCGTTCTGCTGACCCCCGCCTTCCATTCCGTTCATGAGGTCGGCTGGAACACGATAACCGACGCATTTAGCATACACAGCAATAATACAACTTCAAAATATTTGCGTAACAAAAAACATGTTGAACCATCATATGTAAGTCCAGTCATTTAAAACATGCCTCAATAAAAATGATTTGTGGTAATGATGTTGTTGCACAATATTTTTACTTAAATTCTGGTTTTAAGACCATTAAGCACATTGAAATAGCATGTGTGCTTTTAAGAGCACGTCAAATGAAGGGTAAAGTTTCAAAACTTTCTTTCTCCAATGTATAACTAAGATATACGGTCCGGCCCGTTTATTAGCGACTTTGACCTATTGAATTTACCATTATCGCCAATGAACGAACTGGGCCCTATATCTTAGTTATACTTTGAAGAATGAGAGTTTGCAATTACGCCCTTCAATGGAAACCCTACCCTCATGAACTTTCACCTTTCCAAACATAAAATTGCATGCTCCATATGCACGCATTCATTCGTTTATGAACCCATCATTACATTTAACCATAATTATCATTGAAGTTCTTAGGTACGTATACTTCCGCACCACAGTGATAAGTTCCACAGCCTTTCATCAATAGCCATTATTCTTTAAATTTCTTTCATGAAGTTGACTAAAGCAGGGCATCAATAATTAATGTGAAAAAATTCAGAATAATTAATTTGTAATAATATTTAGCTGGCTTTAATAAAAGCGAAATTCTATTTCAATTTGACACGACGTAGTGGATATTTTTTCAAAATTTTTAACAAAATTGGAAATTCGACACACAAGAAATGGGATTGAATATATTGTGTACTATTGTTCATAAACTCGATTTGATCCTCAAATTTTATTTCAAGTAATGAAGAAAAATTCACTATTTATACAATTTTTCTGAATTCTGGGGTCTTCGCGGAATTGCCAAAGGAAGAAGCCCGAAGGCGGAAGTAGTATTTAAAAGCCATGGGGGCCCTCTGTAAAAATTCGTTTTAATGTTCTCAATAGTTCTAAACCTTTAAAAAGAGGATATTGCCATTGGAAATTTAAGTTAGAAGCAATTGTTATATAAATAAGACCTCGTCTGCAAATTCTATTTCAATGCATAAAAACAAACAAGTAGGTTTGTAACAGAATCTGTCACTTAACCCGCTTCCACACAACAGTTGCGTTTAACAGGGTAAAAAGGTTCCAAACACAGCATTAATTCTATATTAAATATTTACATGCTAAATTTGGCTAGTTTTATTTATTTTATTTCGAAAATTCATTAATTATTACTTATCGTTTGCAAAAATTAATTTATATTTCAAAGAATAAATATTTAATATTCCTCGCTTTTAAATAGAATGAAATTTTTCATATCAACATACAAAGAATCTCGTTTCAAACTGATCGATGTCGCAAAAATAAATTTATTCTAATTTATTGTCTAAAAGAATTAAAGTTTCTCGAGCGATTTATGCGAATGGCAATGGTGATTAAATTCTAATAAAAATGGCTTCCTATGCTTTTTAAATGAGCATTAAATTTTGCAGTTTTTTAAATAGTTGAAGTACTTCGAATTCGAATTCTTTTCTGAAATTTTCAATGTATTATAATTTCGATGCGCTGAATTTTTTGACGTATCACACTTGTCCGTAGCATTTGTAGTTTGGGCTATGAAAGTGGGTGACAGACGGACAGACGGTCTGAACGATTATAATAGGTTCCACTTTTTACGTTATAAACGTAGTGTGGAAGCTAAGAAATGGGTCCTTAAGTTGAAGTCACTAGACTTGCAAATTTTATGTACTATTTAACTCAAAAACAATTCTTTTATGTTTATCGTGACTTACAACCAATTCTAAAAAAAATAACGTTAAGTAAAATAAGCATAAAAATATAGTAGAAATTTGAGGAGTGATACTATCTATCATAATATGGCTTTAAAAAAACTGCCGTCTCACTCAAAAATCCATGAAAAAAGTGTGGAAATGTGTCACATCAGTAAATAGTCCCAAACGACAACTTAAGTCAAAGTGACGACTGTCCATGTCCATTCAGAACGCTATTGTGTCTATTGGTTTCTATGGGAACCACAGGTGCCGTAAAGACTAACGTTACTTTTTAGCTTTTTAGTCACGCATGCTGAGTGTCACGTTGAAGCTTGGCCCTATGTTTTTATACGTAGACGTCTAAATGTCCTATTGGTAATGACATTGATTTCAAATCGATTAGAATTGGAAAACATCTGCGTTTAAGAGGTTGAATGACCTAGTTGGTTGTTCAAATATCAATAGCCATTAAACGAAACCTAAATTAAAATCATGAGTAGACAAACTGTTTGTTAAAATCAGATATCGGCTTTTGTTGACTTTTAACTGTACTAATAATAGCAACAATTTTGTGGAATGATACTGTTTGTACCAAAGGTCAATTCTAACAAAAGCCCTCAAATAATTTAGATTTGCAAAGTAGTTATTTGAAGTTAGTTAAAAAAAAATTAGTTAAAGTAGTATTAGTAGTCCTAAATTAAGAAATTAATTAAGCTGTAACTAGTTTTTTTTATTAAATATTAATATATTTCCTCGTTGAAATATTTAATCAAGGAAACAAAATAGGAAATGTTTCAGTTGTAAATTGGGCAATGGATTTTTTTTAATGTGGGAAAAAAAACTGGGCAAATTTTATTAAAGTTGATGTGTTCTTCTTAATTTAGTATGTTTGTGGATAAATTGTATTATAACCCACATATGAAAGAAATAAGAATTACTTAACTGTTTATACTGAAACAATATGTTAGACTTTTTTCCAAATAGAATATCCACAAGAATATTCTAACAAAGTGTTCCAACTCAACTGATATTACCCGTGGTCGAAATCCATTTTAGTTATAAAATCCTTTTGGGCAAATTTATAAAATTGCAATAGATGAAGACCGTCAACACTTTTGGAACCCTTAGGTTAGCATGATAAAAAGTGGATGGTTAAAAAGAAGACAAATATCTTAACTAATAAATATAATGCAAACTCTTATATTAGCCACCTAAAAATTATCATTGTAGATTTGCAATAAATAAACAGAAAGTCAAGAAAAAGGGTAAACTGGAGTCAAACTTTTTTTTTGCCAATATAATTAATGTATTAAATGTTTGCAAATATAATTAATTAAAGATTTTGGTCAATATAAGTTTTTTAAAAACTAAAGCTAGTTTTGGTTTTATGTAATGTCCAAGCTTCCAAGATTCGGTATCAGTACAAAATAAAAAAAAATAGTGTCTAACAATTTCAAAAGTTAACATTGCTACTTATAAATCGAACAAAACGTGCTCTATAAACTTAATTGTAAAATTTAATTTTTAGTACAGTATAACCTTTACCATAACAGTGACTGAGATTTAGCAAAGCTTTGAGGATTTGACAAATATTCAAAATTTTTACGCGTTTTCCTGATATTTTCTCGTACATATTTAAACACTGCGGTTATAATACTAATAATTAATTAAAGTTTCATCGCATTTTGTCCTACACAAAACAGACTGAATTTAATAGTTGTTTACAGTATTTTCATCCTGTACTTAAGCTTTTAACTGTGTGACACGGGATTAGAATGGGTAACAGTGACGTCATAGGTCGGGAAAAACCTCCCTGTTCATTTTATGTCGATGAGTTTATTTGAGTAATGACACTGAGTCACGTTTAGTACTTACAAAGTAACCAATTTTTTTATCGCTTTGTTTATAAAGCCATATGACATCTTTATTTATAGATCTTTTATTTATAGATCTTTTATTTATTGAAGCGTACTTAAGGGGGATCGGAGCCCTCCATTGAAACCCATGTTAAAAGTACCTTTTTTATGTACCTTTTTCTCAGAATCTATTTGATACATTTCAATGAAATTTTTACTAGTTATTAAGTGGATCTATACTTTAATGGGGGCATTTAAAAAAAATTGTTTCGTTTTTAAATTATAAATTTTTAAGTGAAACTACATATTTTTGACTTAAAAATTCATCAATAATATTAAAAAGAAAAAAAAAGTAAGATAGCTATACACAAATCTTTCCAGCGAATTTTAGAAACCAACTTCTTAAATAGGTATAAAAATTTTCAGGTTGATACTTATAGTAGATTCTGAGAAAAAAGTGCATGCACATTGAAAAAGTAAGTTTTGAGATATAAGCGTTTAAAGTAAACAATAGTGGTTTCTTACCTATGAAACAAAAGGGGATTTTACTAAAACAGTTTTTTTTTAAAAAATATTAAAAATACTTTTAGTACTTTTTTTAAAGATATCATTGTAAAGCTAAGATTGCATAGTTTAAGAAACACTAAAAACATTGAAATGTCATTTTTTTTGGTGGGGGGGGGGGTTGATCCCCCTTTTAAGCATTTTTTTTATTTATATTAAAATATAATAATTTTTCTCAATTATATTTTCTTGTAGTTTTTAATGACTCAATACTTTTACTTATACACATTTTATATACAAAATATGAAAATATATTAGCTTAATGAGACGATCTTTTTTGAAGCTAGTCAAAATCGCGAATAAAAAAAATTGTGACAAATAGAATATTGATGAATAATTTTTAGCAATAAATTGATGCTTCATTTAAAAAGCCTATTTATATTTTCCTTTATACACATTTTGTATTTTTTCCAACACAGTTCATAGTACATAAGGTATTTAAGATGTGAGTTTTTAATAGTTTAATACAAAGTTAAAGCCTATTGCGTTTAAATCCTAAGCGGATTTATGCAAACAACCATTTTATTTTTTATATTAGTTTTATATAGGTAAGCACGGACGGATGTACCTTTAACAATGCACCAAACAATTATAAGGTTAGGTTCATATTCGTACGTTTCCGACTGTTTATCTCTAGCCTCCAAATAGTTGTAATATAACTACCAGTCCTAAAGTGAGGATTTGTGTTACCGTGCCAACTAATGAAACCTAACAAATCAAGTAAACATTCTACTTCAACCTTCAACAAGATTTGATACATATAGCAAGCTTACTTTAATTTTTCACGCTCACTAAGAATAGATCCGGTCCTCACCACACATTATATCATAGCAATGTCCAAAAAGGGAAACAACTGCCAACCATTAAACTCTATCCAAACGTAAATCGAATCGTAATAATATATCTTAATTAAAAATTTAAAAAATTGTAAATTGACATAGTTTAAAACACATCTATTAAGTAACTTGGAGAGTTAACTTTATAGTTTTATGTTTGGCCAACGCTCCGAAACGTTGAAGTGAAATAAGTAAGTGGCGAAACCATGTAAGAGTATATGAATAGCGTTTTTCTCGAAAGAAGTTGGTTTTAAACCACAACTTTGTGGTTCAGATAGTTTCAGGTTAATTTTACTCTTATGCACGTGGTTTAGTGTATCATTCAGCATGTATTATACTTTGTTATGTTTGTGCATAATAATTTCTAAAGCGTATATATAGGTTAAAGTTATTTTTTGAAAAAATTATTTTGGATCATACACATTTTTGTTATTGATTTATTTTTCTTATAACTATTTTTCTTATACTTCAATTGACCTTATCCCATTTATATTAAAATTTTATGCTACTTAACTTCTAACTTTAGAAACCAATAAACTGAATACACCTTTTTTTAAATAAGATTTTCTTTAATTTTAAGTTATCTTGCTTATTATTTTATTTATTTTTCAAACCTATCTGCACACTTGACATTTGTGAAAAGTGTTTTACCCTAAACCCCGTTCTACCAAACTACAACAAAAACCTTTAAATTAAAAGAAACATGATTTTATTTTATAACAACTATTTATGCCCATTCTGCACACTTTTATGTCACCACTGTCAGGTTATATGTTGATATTGATACTTTTCATTGCAAAGGACATAACTTAAAAAAAAAAAAAAACGTTAAACAAAAATGTTCAAATGGATCAATCATAAGTATAAAGGGGAAAATATAGAAAATAATATTAAATATATTATTTAATTAATAAATAATATGTACATAAGAACTAATTTTACATTCAAAATTGTCATTCAAAATAACACAACATTTAACAAATAAAATTGAAAATTCTAACTGAACATTCAAACTAAAATAAAAGAAGACATCTTACCGGTAATCGACATTGTCGATCTTCGAGTAAAATATAAATAAAAGGATAAGAGTCAAGAAAAAAAATGACGAAGAGCAAATAAAAACGCGACCAAAACCCTTTTTACCAAGAGGAGGGGATAGAAAGTCGAAAAAATAAAAATAAAAATTACAACACGCGGGGCTAATTCCACACCCTGCAAGCCGGTTTTTGCTGCGGCGCACAAAAGTCGAGCGGAAAAGAAAACTAACAGGGACTCCTAGAAAAACCCCACCATGCGGCTATTAACGGGGGATGCGAAACACAAAAACTCTATGTTATTTATAAACTGTTCTGTAAATAACATAGCATAGAAAGATAAATGCATACAAATATGTAGTAAGTTCTTTTCAAGGCGAAGTTGTCTTGTCTTTTGCCGTTGCCACACCACAAAAAGGCGAAGTTAATTTAATGATTCTCTGTCAGAGTTTAAACAACGAAAACTTACGACAAGGTAAAACATTTATTAACTTTTTTTAATTTTGTTATTTTTAAATTTTGATGTTTTATTTCCGAATATAAAATAAACTACTGTGTTATGCAATAAAACAAATCACTGTTCAAAAAATAACCAGTTGTTCAGCGTTTTTAGATAATCTGTTTGTTATGATAACGAGATAACGTCTTAGACAACGTAGATCCGGAATTTTCTTTGGGAGGGATCACGGTCTTGCTGACATTCACTAATGTTTTTATTTATTAATTATTTTTTAGTTTTTAATTAATAATTATCAGTAGTTTTGCCTAATAATTACATATTAACAACGAAAAAACTGATTTCATGATTTTTTTTTGGGGGGGGGGGGCATAAATTCCTGACTCTCCCCCTTTCACGAAATAAAATATACATCGGGGTTCTACAACAAAATAAGTCATTTTTTAAAACAAAATTATTCAAATCAACAGCAAAGAAAATCAGTCAAGGCCATCTTTTGCATATGAAGCTCCGTAATAAAGGGAAAAAAATAATCTTTGGCTCCAGTCCCAATAAAAAGCAATATATAAGAATTTAAAACATTGTTAAGTGATTTTAGAAAATCTGTCATCATAACATAACGTCTTAGAGAGTAGTCGATACAGTGTCTTCATTAGGGTCAGGGGTCAGACAGCTTGAGATCTAGGATTTTCATTTTCTTCTATCTTGGTGGCATTCATTAATGTTTTAATTTATCAATTCTTTTTAGTTATTAACTAATAAGTATCAATAATTTTACTTATTAACTAATAAGTATCAATAATTTTACTTATTAATATGTAATTATCCATCGTTTTACTTATAAATTAATAATTTCAACAAAATCAAACAATAAAGATGAAAAATTCACTTCAGTGGAGATTTTTTTTTTTGGGGGGGGGAGGTGGGGTCATGTCATGACCCCTTAGCCTTATGAAGATAACTAATAAAACAACATCTAAAAGTAACCAACTATCTGAAAAGAACGCCTATTTCGCTCTCCCCCCCTGCCATTACTCCCAAAATGGCGGAGGGGACGACCGTTCCCATTCCCGGTTGCGAGGGGTGCCCGGCAAAGATAGCGGGAGTGTAGCTGTCATTTTATCGACCCGTTATTTCAACAACCGATGCAGCTTGGCGTCTGCAGGGGGGGAGCGGGGAGGGCATTTATGACGTTGTTTTTGTTCTACGGATCGGGGGGAGGGATTTAGAATTTTTCGCGTGAGCCCGAGAGAGTGTTTTTTGGGGGTACTTTTCATTTGGTTGGTACATCCATTACCATTTTCAGTTAAATGGATAGACTGGTAGTGGAGTCGTTAAAGTTGCAGTATGGAGTGGGGGGAGAGGGATAGTCAAGTATGGTGTTCAGCAACTTTTTTTATGATAGTTTATGCCTGGTGGTTTCATGCTATTTTTGGAAAAATAATACTTAAGGTTTATTTTCGGATTTTTATATACTACTTTATAATTATGGAATAGATCTTATTCGATTTTCATCTCAATACACAATAATATAATACATGCCTTATAATCGTGTTTTTTAATACAGCTTCTCTCTTAATATATACTAGATAATGAAATAAATGAAAATAGAATTATATATAATTTACAATAAAAACCTATTTTTTAACGAAACCAATCCTATCCGCCAGTACTAAAAAACAAACTCATCATGTGACTGCTAATGGAAGGCCAATAGACATCTTTTCTCATTATTGAAAATACTTTTTCTATTTGGTTTTAATAAATGAACTAAGTCTGCTATCACTGATGCCAACTTTGTAGTGAGAAGCAGAAGATGCGTATATAAACTCTGTAGGATGTCACAAAGCTAAGATTCAGTTTTAAAATTCAATATTTTAAAAAATTATGAAAATGCAATTGATTTTAACAGTTTATCGCATAAAGTTTTCGATACAAACAAATTTTAAAAAATGGAACATTACAGTAAAAATTTAAATTATGTTTCTTCATCATACAACTGTTTTCTGACTGTCAAAAAAAGATAATAATGGACAACATATAAAATAGTATACCTTTTTTACCAAAATTATTGTGAATTTTAAACCAATTTACTGATACTAAAGTTGGCTTCAAAATAATACCAATAGTAATAATAAAATTACTTTAATGTCAACGAAATTTTTAAAAATTCAATTTTTTTTTATATAATTCATTTACGAAAAAATTAAAATCATAACTGTAATACCCATACATTTTTAGTAGTGAGTTTTAGTATTATGAGAAACATTTTATTCCATTGATAAATATTAATAACTTATTTATTTTAAAAAGTAGCTCGTTATAACTATAATATACTAATTGTAACACAAGCACAATTTTTTTTTAATGTCACAATATCCTCTTGCAAAGTCATTAAAATGACATTTTAAACTTCCTTGATTAAACAATACGAAATTAGCTACGTTTTTGCAAATTTTCTATAGCCTTGAATAAATTTTTTTTCTGGATATAATGCTAAATAAGGGTGATTTTTTTAATGATGGTTCCAACCCGCTGTCACTCACTGTAAAAATGTGTCGTGTAACATTACATCACAAAACAGTTAACATCCTAGCCGACTCCATCTTTGGGGGTAAAGTTACACAAATGAGAAATATGTTTGCTGACACCAATTTTATAAGGAGCTAACTAACGTCTTACTTGAGTTTGAGTGACAGAACTCCATAAATTTAGTATAACGTTACACCATTTTTTTTACAGTGCTCGTTTCGAGGTACATTATTTTAAATATTTTTAATGTCGCAGCCGTAGGAATAATTGTTATGAATGTTATTTTGTGGCCTTTTTACCTTGGTGAAAATTAAACAAAAAGATTTTTAAGATCGAGTTAGACCATTACGTTTAACATCTAAAATAATTTTAGATGTGAAACGTGGGCATATTTATGCATATGTGCTTGTACATATTAAAATTACTTCAAATAATTATTATTTTACGATTAAGCAGTATAACTCCTACATTTAAACATAAAAATCATGCAAATATATATATTTTTACTCAAAAAAATTGTACTCCCTTACACTGATTTACTCCATGAACAAGTTACTCCATAAACTAGTTACTCCATAAAACTCGAATCGGCACTTTCTGCCACCAGTATTATGCAGTAAACTGCTTACTTGTGAAACATAACTTAAATAGATTTGGTGCTACAGCTTAACTGTTTTACAGTGCTAGTTTTGGGGTTCAAGATTTTAAATATACTAGGAAATAATGTTATATCGTGTCTTTGTTACTGTGTGATTAAAAACTAACCCCATTGTTTTTAAAGTTCGAGTGAAACCATTACTAAATAAGGGAGGCTTTTAATTCAAAAAATAACTTTAAATGTGAAACCTGGACATGTATATGAACACACCACAATCACAATTACATCAAATAATAATTATTTTTAGATTTAAACAGTGAAACTCCTACAATCAAAATGTAATTCAGTTAAACAAACTTGTTTACTACTCAAAAATAATTACTAGTCTTGTGGCTTCGTAAACGTTCTTTAAGAAAATGTTCCTCGTTTGAAGGATATGACGTTTCAATTTTTTTTTAATTGACATATCTTTCGAAATTCTCATCTGTATTGCAAAGCACTTCATTTCTTAAATTCTAATTTTCATTTTTAATTGAAGTGTATGCAATGTGTGAAAATGAGTTTCTAGAAAAGTAGTCTCAAATTAGCTTTTAAGTAAGAAATAACTTATAAGTAAGTTTTTTTTATTATTAAATAATTATTTTCTGATAATTTTATATTAAAAAAATTCACACTATATGTATATTTAATTGTTTTTCTATTAATTTTTACAGTCGCGTATTTCGCATCGTAATAAAAAAATATTTGTTTTTTTTTTCTTCATTACTATATGTACGTTTTGCAGTTTTGGAATTAAATTATAGCTTGTATTGAAGTTCAAAACGTAGTATTCTGTATAAATTATTTTGACAAATACTTTTTATTCAGACTTTTAGATTTTTAAAAAAAATATTTTGTTATCGTAAAAAGTTAATTTCAAATTTGGAAAACAAGTAATGCAAGTTAAGTTGCATTGTTGTATTGGTTTGTAGAATACATAAAACAACTTTTTTTCTTTCATTAACATCCCGAAAAATGTTCGGAAAGATTTCGCGTGATTCAGATCTCCCAAAATTCATATTCTTAAACAATGAGCTCCTGGAAATGTATTGCATGGTACGTGTGCTTTATAATCTAAACGATTTCGTTTACAATTGGTTAAATTATGACAACAAATAAATATTAAATTATTTTGTAATTTGTTTGAGATATCAATATTAATATATTTTACAAGTATAATGAATACTCTTTTATTTCTTTTGACTTTAAAAATGTGGTTTTGTCGAGTAATGACATTTATTTTATATATCAGTGCTAAAATTATATATTTGTATCAGGTGCATTTGATCTTTTAAAAATAAAATTAGTTCGAAACTCATTAAAACATTACAATGCATTTTTACAGTGAAGGTGAAGGCTTAGGAATGATGCCTCACGTTGCCATTCTGAAAAAATAACTTTAATTTGACATTTTTCTGTAGTATTTTCACAATTTTTACTTTTTCTATCCTTACCATCCGGCTTCTTCAGAAATCTGAATATACCAAAGACAATGAACTTCAACTTCCTCAATTTCTTACTCTCTATATAGAGTATGAAAAATAAATGTTTTAAGAACGTAAACAGGAAATAAATTTACCCAGAAATGGCCACAGATTACATGACGTCACAAGTGTTTAGTTTTGGAACACGTGGTAGAAACAGAGCCCGTTATCAAGACGTCTGTTTTAAGTCAGTTATTCCCAGCTTTCGGGGAAATTTTAGTTCCGACGTTTTTATTTCGAGGAGAGGAGATATTTTATGAGATATTTTGTCCTTTCAGAAAAAAAGCGTCTTTCCTTTGAAATGATACTAAACACAGCTCTCTATGCTAAAGTTGGACATACAATGTTTGAAAGTGTAAACTATATACATTTCATCTCCCCCCCCCCCCCCTTCTTCAAACAGAAGGTTAACTATCAATTAATACTTCATCAGTTGCCGTCTTTTTCTTTAAAAGATGCCAAGAAACCTTTATTGTTATAGCTGTGAATTTTCAATTATTAATGTTCTAATTTCAAGGATTAAACTATTAAAAAAATTCTTCATCAAATTCATAATTTCATTTTTCTGTAAATAGTTATCTTCATTAAGCAATTACTCAAATGCCACACGCACTATACAAATTTTATAAAGTACTGAATAGGATTTGATGCACTTGGAAAATAGTCAGAAATGTCCAATTTAAATTTTAAAAGAATCTCAATTGTTCAAGTAAAAACATAAAATTTACAGTTGAAGGATCATTTATTAGCAAATTTTTAAGATAAGTTTCTGATATAGATAATATCCATTGTTCATAATCTCTATTGTTAAACAAAAAATATTATTCCATTATAGATAAAACTCATCTCTTCAAAGAAACTGGATCATGTTAAACCAAGAGAAATCTTGACCAATAACTTATTTAGGGAAATTGTCAAAAAAAAAGGGAAGGTAAGAGTTTGCAGAGAACTTTCGAAACAGAATCAAACTAAAAATTTTGAACAATTGACATAATAATGCTCAATTACTATAAGAATATTAAAGATATAAAAGCAATATAACAATAATCATTGAAACAAAATTTCTGACAAATTTTATAGTACAAAATACTGCTACTACAATGAAACAGGAAAATATTCGAAATAAAATACAAGATAATATCAATATTATATATTTAATCACAGTCTTCGTCTTTTTTTAATTGAATTTATTTTAAAACTCCCCATGTTCTAAAGAGGTTATACGGTAAAGTACAAATGTAAAGAAAAATATACAGTAAAATAAAAATAATTAAAATTGCAAACAAAATTACGCAAAATATCAAGGTTTTCAGTGCAATTAACAACAAGGATAGAACTGTTGGCCAAGAAATATATGAGTGTCCCAACTCCTTTTTAAACTTTCTTATGGTTTTGAATATAAAATTGCAATAAAAATAATGGCTTACCAATTTCAACGTCCTTACCAAAAGAACACGAGGATTACTATTAACTAACTAAAATCTAAACAAGTAACAATTAAAATGTCTATATCCTATAAAAATCTGAGTAAACTTTAATCAGTAGAAAATTTAATACATTGCAGCAGCTGTAAAATAGTTGGCTTGGCGAATGAAAATTTAAGAAAATAGCCAATTTCGGCTTTTAAGTTTCAATTCTAAATGCCGTTTTTGCGATTTTTTTCTTAGGTGTTTAAATTTTGTGTGAAAGCGAATCAAGATGATAGCTACTGTTACAAGTATACAATTGTTTTACAGTGAGTAACTTAAGAAATGCAGGAATGGGGCAGTAGATTGGTTAGTTCTTTTAGAACTTCTTGTTTACATTGAAAGCTGATTAGTTTTAAATTACATTTCTTTGATTATTAATGCAAAATTGAGTTAATTCATTTTTTTTTGTTATTAAATATTTTAAAAACCTCTTGTTTATACAAATTTTTATGTTAATACTTATTTATGCATAAAATTCTCAGTCATCTAGTTGTCGGAGACATTTTCAAATGCGAAAAATGTCGCCGGCATGGATGCTACGATTTGACCCAAGCAATTTTACATAATTATTCTTCGAACTCTAAATAAATTTAGCAAACGATAAACAATATTAATTAATTTTTTGAAAGAAAATTAATAAAAAATAGTAAATTTTGGACTTAAAATTTAAATTACATTAAATGTTAATTAAAATTTTTGAAAAGATAAACTTAATGTTTGAAAAGAAAAATTTAGTTTACAAAGAGAAACTAATATACCCCTTATTAACTCCTTTAATAAAGAACCTATCTTTTAAATAATTACCTTAAATCAAATGTAAATAATTCTATAAAGGTTTTTGTCAATTAGTTTATATACATATAAGATATGCATTTTTGGTTCTAATTTTAATTTTAATATTTACGTTTTTAATGGTGAATATTTCGATTTAATTTTAACTACTCATTTCATTAACTACTCATTGCGTAACTTTTTGTAAAGGAATATTGTTAAATAAATGAAGTTGTTGCTTTTATTGCTTTTTATTTATTCAAATATTAAAAAATAGTTGAAATGTTTAAATTTAAATTTCTGTTTTATAGTTAAGTAAGTTTTATGTTAGTATATAGACTTTATTTGTGGTGTTGCCAAAATTAGACTGAAAACCTTTTTTGCATGACATAAAAGCCAATGTTAGCACCTTTTAAAAAATGTAAAACAAGTTAAAATAGAATCAGGTTATGAAGATAAATTATAGAACTAATCTCTTTTTCCGACGCTTGGTCCAAAGTTATCCCAATTGATGATGGCATGAATTAAATTTAAACTTGGGAAAAATAGAAAGATAAAATCCAAGCAATTATAAGACAGTTATTCAAACAATCCGCAGACAACGTTCAAAATCTCGGACTTTCCAAAAGTCCATACACATCCATCTGCATTCTAAAAATCAAATGGCAAGAAAAAATTCTAAATACATACATTTTCCATAGAGTGGTTTAATTTTATATTTTAATAAAATGAAAGTATCTTTTAAAAAATAATTTACGACAAAATTCCAGAACAATGTTTTTTTTAAACTATTTCAAATTTTCATTAAAATTAAATGGTTCAGCTAAGTGTCATTGAAATCAGCCGACATTTGAAAAATAGAAGAATTGTTTATAAAAAAACTCGAAATATAAAGTTTTCTATAGCGTAGCCATTTTCGAGCAACTCTCTGATATATTTCAAACCCTCCCAGCCTGTTGGCACTGTTCGCAAAGGTAATAAAACGCAAAAGAACTAATGTCAAAAGCATTAATTTTTTTTGAGGCTACACTAGAATTCATTCCACAACATCTATGAACATGTCAACGTACATCAACGTACATGTAAAATCGTTATTATAATTACAATAATGAATCTTAAATAACTGTCGATTAACTTGAATAGCATCTTATAATTCTAAAAAAAGTAATATCGAAAAAAGCCTATATCATAAGAATTATTTTTTTAAAAATTAATTAAAAAGTTCTGATTCCTTACATTCGAAAAACAACACTATTGAAGTCTCAAAAGGTACACCTATTTTCAAAGCACTTTTTAATTTACATAATGACATTGACACATTATGAAACCCCTTAGGATTTTACCGACTCCTCTATATTTATAGTTTGGCTTATTTTACCTACCAATTACTTAATCTTAAACAGGTAAAATTGAAAAAAAGCTTACATTTCTATTAATCTTTTGAAGGCTGCAGATGTATTTATGGATCTAGGATTTGCCAGTTATTTTAAAAACACATTAATAGTTAATTTACATTAATTTATATTGTTTTTATAAAGTTCTAAAGCCTTAAGGGTATTTTTGATATCATTTAATCACTTAATAAAGAAATGTAGAACATGTTTTATTAGATAAGTTAAAAGTTTTAATTGATTTCTCATACAGTGAAAACCGTTTTACAGTCCCCCCCCCCCCCCCACACACACACACTTAATGCCTCACTTGGTAAAAAAAAAAAGCTGTAAAAGACATATTAGGCAGTAGAGAAGACTGAGGTACCTTTACTATTTAGGCAGATTTTCTATCTTTTTATTATTGTAAAATTTTATCAATGTATTTTTTAAGACTTTTATATAAAACAAATGTATATGATGACATCCTTATCTATCTAACACCAGAAAAAAAGGATACCGCATACTAGTATCCCTAAAACATTTTCTGGGCTTCATCAGAAATTATCCCCCGTATTTATTATTATAACACTCATAGTTTGGATGCCAGCAAATGGTGCAACTGTCAAGAAAATGGGTATTTCTAATTTCTAAAGTCTGTATATTGTATCATTAACTGCCATAAACTACAAAATTTTTAAAAAAAACTAAAATATGAAAAAATACATTTTACAAAAAACAAAGAAAAATCCAAAACTTTTAACTCTGTAAAGTATCAGAGTTCACTCATCAACTGAGTATTGATATGATATTTGACTTTGGGACAACTACAAAATTTCACCTGACGAGGAACTTGCCGCTTTACCAATTTCCCGCCTCAAAGTCTTACATCATCATGGGCAGGCCCCTTGGAAATAACTAATTTGATATTTTTGCACTTATGCAAATTTACTCTTCCAACGAGTAACCTGACTAGATTGGTGTCAGTTTTGACTCATGTTTGGTAGTCAACGGTGCGTAGTCAACTGACCCATTTTGTTTAGTAACACGACTCGTTTATTTTTCTGTGTATCTAACTATATTCTGTTAACTGTCACAGATTTGAAATTTACGAAAAATATTTTAAATGAAAGCTTAAAACAAAAACTCCAAACTTCTGTTATTAAAAGTCATAATAAAAAGCCTGTTTTTAACAATTGTAAAACTTTCAACCACTTTAAATTCTTTAAAAAAAAAGACATCTCTAAAGGGATAAATCCTCGAACTACTGCGAGTAAAGGCTTTATAAAACATATTTTAAGTTTCAAAAGTGTATAGCATTGTTTCCGGTTAAGAATGCATGATTTTAATTTCTGACTGTTATATAGCTTTCAGAGAAAAATAACACATCAATAAATTAAAGGAAAAAAGCAAATTATAAATTCATTATCTATCCCAATTATTTTACCAAAAAGGCTTTTTAAGTGTACGTTTAACACACTTTACGTTTATAAATCCAACAATATCTTTTGCAGAAGACAATGTTTGTTTTTCAAGCAAGTGGAGTTACAAATTTCTGACAGTTGTAAATGTTTTGACAACTGTCACGAATTTTTAATGAATAATTTAAAATTTAAAGAGAAAATGACAATTTCAAAAAAGTACATATTAACTCGTTTTGATAAAAACATTTGACGTACAATACATTTGACGTTTCAAACTCTAACAGTATCCATCAAACTTAGCATATTTTTTGGACATTCAGCGTTTCTAAATTCTGACAAGTGTCAACGTTCTGTCAACTATCACAGATTTCAATAAAAAAAAATAACTGCATTAAAAAATCTTTGCTAATTAGTGTTGATAAAAGGCACTCTAAATCACCGTTTAAGTTTCGAATTCTGACAGCATAGTGGCTATCAAACGAAGCACGTTTTTTTAGACAATCAGTGTTTCTAATTTATGACAGTTGTAAACGCTCTGTCAACTGTCACTCACCACCAAGGCAAAAAAGACCATTAAAAAAACACAACAACCCGACTCTTTCCATGAAAAAAAGCCCACCATTCTTCATAAATCATACCACGCCGGCAAATGGCGCCCCTCAAAAAGAGATGTGGAGCGCCGCCATATTGAAAAAGTATCTCTCTCCGCATCCGATGGAGATGCGGAGGATGAAAAAAAAATCATCCCTTACCTGAATCTTCTAGATGATCGTCACACTCCGTCTTTGCGTGTGGGTCGGGGGTTGTTCGAACCCGGGATCTAGACTGACAAATATAAGGATGTAGGAAAGGACGCTGGATCCTCTTCGGATGATGATCCTTCTGCTCCCGCGCGCTGCTCTCGGGCCTCTGTGCGATGGAGAGAGGGGGATGCTCGGAGGAGAGAGAGTGAAAAAAAAAAGCGAAGCCTAAGCACAAGGAGTTATTTTTTCTTCTTTTGCGTTAGGAGTTGTTAAAACAAATGCGTAAGGATATGTAAATAAAAATTTAATTGAAAATATAGAGATTAGTTGGATAAAGAACCGAAATAAACGAAGAAAGAACTTGAAAGTCAGTCGGCGGTAAACCAAGGCAGGCTTTGTGTGATTCTGGCGAGATGGGGAGAGAGAGGGGGAGGGGCTGCAGCAGGAACCAGACAACTCCACTCCACCCACCCCTTCCCTTTCTGCCCCCTCCACCCATGGCACGCGTCCCCCCCCCCCCTCCTCCCTTATGTTCTGTTTGGAGACTAAAGTGCTTTTCTTCAATACTAGTGGTCTTTAGTTCCTGTTAGTTTTAACGAACTATATGCTCTTTTTAACCTAACTGTTTTTCTTTTAAAAGGCAAGTGTCTTACATATTTTTTTGTGGAAAAGTAGTTGGTTTTCTTTACCGTGTGTTTATAAGACTCAATTTTAATCCTTGATTTTAACATTCACAATTATTTGAATCGCATTGGTAAACGGGATATTTAACAGTGAACAGAACATTTTACGAATTACAAAACAGTCATATGTTCTCAAATAGTGGGTTATCCAGAAAAAAATTATCTTTCTTTTATATCACTAGTTATTTTGTCGATCGTTTCTCAGAGTGGTTTTCCCCATATCATCGGGAATTTCTGGATTCTTCAGGGGAAAATAGGGAGAATTTTTTTTATTAGGGATATATCGGAGCAATTAAGTTCTTTTAGCGTAGTCGTAAAATGAAGGTGAAGTCATAAATTAGTGAACGCTTTTTCGCAGATGAATAATAAATTTCCTTTGTGAGAAAGGATTCCATCCAATCAGCGTATTGGTAGTTAGGGATATTTATTATTATTATGTAGTAATTTAGCAGCTAATCATTTAGTTTGAAAAATTAATAACTTTAAAATTGAAAATGAAAAAAAAATCCTATTTCACACAGTTAAAATAATGAAGATTTATTTTATGGACGTGTTAAAAACGGAAGCAAAACCACCAAATTACCCATTTATTATATTCTTACCTTTTTTCCCCTTTGACTGCTGTGAGTCCGTCTTACCCTCCGGTTTATCGCTCTTTCAACAAAAAATTGAAAAGTACATGATTATTTGCAGCCAAAGCAATGATAGTTTTTCGTATTATTCATATATATTTTAATATATAAGTTTTTGATTGTAATATATTTGAATGAAACTGTTCTATATTCGCGTGATATTCTTTAAAAATGCACAATGGACTTTTAGCTCTATTCAAATAACTTAACGATTTTTAGTATAGAATAGTATTTTTAATTTTGAATCGTAATTAGGGGAGATCCAGGACTATCCAGGACCATCGTATACCAAGATTCACAGTACTTAAACTTAATACTGTTTGGTTCCAAACTTTAAAAAAAACCTTTCATTGATGATCATCAATTGCGACCATTATCAACACTTTTCAGTTTTGTATGAGAAACCCCGTCGTAAATCAGATGCAATAAAGGTTTTGGTTAGGCAATGGAAACATTGCGACATCATTATTTTATTATTTTTAAAAAGTAAGTTTATGTAATATTTTTCATTAAACTTTACTAAATGGCATTACTTGTATGCTTATGTAATAAATCTTATACTAAATAGAACTATTTTCCAACTATTTAAGTTTATACAGAACACATTTTGTAAATAATTTATTAGCATTATGTACCTATATGGGTATATATATATGGATTTTTTCTGATAATTTTTATGGAGAAATATTTATTCATAATCATTTAAACTATTGTAATTGGAGAAGACAATTTAATTGGGGTTATTTACATGAAAATATTTAAAAGTTTCGAGTTCTGCGAATAGTTCATCTCACTCCTCGATCGCTTGACAGTTGAAGTAACACCATTTTTGAGGGATGGTTAACTTAATTATAGTAGAGATGAGAGTTTTTAATTCCTATTTGGTTTAATGTGTTTTGTAAGCATTTTCAGAGTCAACATTATTTCACTGTTTTTCTTGTATAGAGCTTGAATAGGAATTATTCCCACCGAAAAAAAGTATTGCGTCTGTAATAGGCCATCAAAATCTAATAACAAGTAAATAAACCAAATTCTGCACCCGGGATTGATAAAATATTTAAAAATATGAAAGAGAAAAAAAAGAGATAATTTTTTTAATTGAGACAAATTCATCTGCTAAATAATACCTAATTGATTTTTATATCAGATCTACTGATGACTTACATGTTTATCTATGGATGGCATCAATGAAGTTACAGTAGCGCGAAAATAAAATTTTTATCTTCAAAAAAATTACTGTTTTAAAATATCTATGATTTGATGTTGTATAAATAATATATGCGAATGAAAAACGATATAATAGCTTTGCTAGCAATGTTTATTCTAAAATAAATATCTGTAAAAAACCTGTTATATAAGAAAAGGATAAAATAAATTAGTCGAAATCGCTTAACTCAATGTTTTTTGGTGATTTAGAGTGACAATATATGCAGCTCATATTGCATTATTTTCCCAAATAGTGATCTTTAATAAATTATAAAGAGAAAACTTGTAATTCTTTGATAATTTTCATTATGAGTAAGTAAATTAATCTTGATTGAGACTAAATTCCCTTATCCCTAGATGTACAAAAGCTACTGAACGTAAGTTCCATATCAATAATGTAATTCGGGCCACTTTTGAAATATTTTTAGTTTTTTTACCTAAATTTTCAATTATATAACATATATGACAAATAATATTATAATTTAATGTATCCATAATTTCAATATTTTTTCATATCATTATAAATAACAAGCAAATTTTTATATGTTTCATTTAGTTAAACTTATATAATCGGAAAATTTGTTACGTAATCGGAGAGGAATTTTTTTTCCTCAATTATAATCACGTTACAGTTCTCCCAAAAGAAGGGAAGTTTCTAAAAAATTATTTATTTTTCATGAAGATGTTTCTTCAAAAACAATTCTACGTTTACACTTCGTTTATAGCGTAAAAAGTGGAAGGTATTATAATCGTTCAGTCCATCTTTCTGTCCGTCTGTTCGTCACCCACTTTCATAGCCCAAACTACAAATGCTACGGACAAGTATGATACGTCAAAAAATTCAGCGCATCAAAATTAGAATACATTGAAAATTTCAGAGAAGAATTCGAATTCGAAGTACTTCAATTATTTAAGAAACTGCAAAATTTAATGCTCCATTAAAAAGCATAAGAAGCCATTTTTATTAGAATTAAATCACCATTGCCATTCGCAACAATCGCTCGAGAACATTTAATTCCTTTAGACAATAAATTAAAATAAAATTATTTTTGCGACAGCGATCAGTTTGAAATGACGTCAAGTATGTTTCACTGCGAGATTCTTCGTCTGTTGATATGAAATATTTTCATTCTATTTAAAAGCGAGGAATATTACATATTTATTCTTTAAAATATAGATTAATTTTTGCAAACGATCAGAAATAATATTGAATTTTCGAAATAAAATTTTAATGAAACTAGCCAAACTTAGCATTAAAATGTTTGATATCGAATTAATACTGTGTTTGTCGCCTTTTTACCTGTTAAATACAACTGTTGTGTGGAAGCGGGTTAAGTGACAGATTCTGTTACAAACCTACTTTTAATAAAGAAAACATTCTGAATCCTTATTTACGCGTCATATTTGGCGGTTTTCATTCAAAATGCACAGCTTAGTAAATTTTAGCAGAGAATAATTTGTAAGTTGATAAAATTTAAATTTATTAAATTGAAATCTATTTTACTACAACAAAAATTATTTCGAGAAATTTACCATGCAACATTACAACTACAGTATCACTGGATATAACATAGGATAAACTTCCTATGTTAAAACTTGTTAAAGGATTTTAAAAACAGTTTTAACTGCTACTTTTTCAATTTTACAATACTTATCCTTCGACATAAAAATAAAAAATATATAAATTAACGATAATTTCGTAAAACTATCCCAAAAAGCCTACCCCATTTTCATAGACCCTTCTAGGGCCCCATAGACGACCCTGAGAATTCGACCTTCCCGCCTCTATCCCCTGATTTTATAGAGGAGAGTGAAATTACGATTCGTAGGGATGGGGATTTTCTCCTCTTGTGAAGGAACAGTTTATCCCCATCCCTGTTGTTACTTCCCGAATAAACTGGGGGGGGGGGGGGGGTTAATTCTCTGAAACTTGTTAATATGATAAATTAAGTGCAAGAAGGAAATGTTGTCTAAACTCAAAGACATACCAAAACTATAAAAGAAATTCAGATTTGAATTCTAAATTGAAATAAAAAGAGGTAATTAACAGAGCTTTTATACCCTCCCCCTGAAAATAAAAAAATAATAATATTCTTGTTAGATTTCTTTAGATCGAATTTATAAAGATAATGTGTATTAAGTTTAGCACATAACATTTTATTTTTACATGACTTATTTTCGGTTTCATTATCCTAAAATAATCCCAATTTTTTTTCATTATAGTTAGATAAGATATAAACTATCATATATGATAACGTGGGAAATCTTGTGGCGCGTTATGGGATTTTGAGGCCTGGGGCCTCTTATGGAGCCGCGGACCACATTTGGGAAACCTACTGCTAAATATATTCCCACTGCCTCAACCAAACCAAAAACTATATTAATTTTGCATAACAGGTTAGGTTTAGAAAAAACGTTCCGTTTTATCTTCAAACACCCCCGGACGAATCGAAATGATGATATTTCAGCGGAATTAGCCGTCCCCCTCTCGAGTTCACATTACCCCGCTTCCTTCTATGCATGACTCATACAACCCGAAACATCCCTAGTGACGTCAGAGGGTGGCATTAAAACTGCATGCCCCATGAAGCATTCTCATTGTGGGGGGAGGTATGGGGGACACTAATAATACATGCAAATATATGCACTCTTGATGAAAGGGGGTGACATGGCAGGATTATAATTACTTTGATCAAAGGATTGTCTTGTCACTGTTGCCAATCGATGCGTGTGTAATTATATAAAAGAAATTGTATTTCTATGTCTAAAGGAGAAACAAAAGCATTTTAAATTCAAGCAATCGATTTTGCGTTCAAGTATTTAAAGGATAAATTAATAATTTTCACTTCATTGAAAAACTAACTTAATATAGAATATTTCCTATTTCCACAATATAGTTGTCGTGGTTAAGCAAAACGTGGGAGGAAGAGACAAAGAAAGTAATTATAGTACATAAAAGTTCAGTACACTGTAAAGATACCGCACATTTGCTGCATATTCATTGTTCTGTTTTTGATTGAAGCTAGTTCTGTAAACACAATTATGCAAACTGTAATTTCTTAGCTTACACAATTACACATGCTCAGACGAAGAGACCGTATTCGGTGTCAATCTTTTCTACCAATCGGGTGATTCAAATTGGATTTTGGCTGTGCCAAATGTGTTTTAAAATTAGAGCACGCAAGTAGGAATACAGCACCCGTGCTGGTAAACTTGACTGAAATTTTTTTGCAGTGTATATAAAAATAAGAAGTACAGTATTTGTTTAAAAGAAGCGTTTAGCAACAAACTAAAAACCCTATCAAAGTGATTAAATCTGTATTAAGTTACATATACTATTCAACTATATAGGGAAGGCAGATGTCAAGGATAATGTTGTCATCTAACATGGCAATTTAGTTTGAAAATTTATCACTTGTTTTCCAAAATCATGTTTAAATACAATATCGGGGTTCATACAAAAGTAAAAAAATTAGGGATTATGAACAAAATGGATCATGACTCACGACTAGGTTTACACAGAACAGAGCCTCGAATATTTTAAAGTCGTCAATACAACAACTTTGTAATCTCCCTAATAAGAAAGTGTCTTGAAGTCAAACTGCATACTTGAAAACTAAAAACATCTTACACTCATTTGGTAAACGCATACGAATTATTTTACCTTTCTGTATCGCCTTTCTGCAAGGAAATTAAGCTATATTACGTACAGTTGACTTATTATACGGCCATTTCAGGTTATTCTTTTAATAATGGGGTTTGCGTTTGAACTGAAAAATTTAATTTCATTTTTATTCCAAAGAATTTAAGTATTTTTTTTTCAAGTAGTTGGACTACAAGATACATGGTAGTGAGTATGTAACCGAAAACGTAGGCATGTCTTTCTTCTTTAAGTCTTCTTTGCTTTTTAAAAAACTTTCGACCTTTAAAATGCTTAGGAACGAAAATGGGCTAAATAGAAAAACTTTGCCAAACACATATCAATATTAAAAATATGGGAAAGACAAAAAAAAAAGGTACAAATGTTTATTCTAATTAACTTTCCGAAAGTCAAACAATAAAAATAAGGTTCTAAAAATAAGGTTAAATATATATAAAGGTTCAAGAGTACCGATCACGTCCATATTTATTACTCTAGCCGTGGTTATTATATTAGGCCGCGGTTATTTTATTAGTTGAATGCATAAACCGTCCAATTTACGGGTTCCCTCTCTTTGCACACTTCATAAACTCTAGAGTCCCCATTACATTGCAGTATATGCTGCTCTGACTAATATGAAAGGCTGTTATATAATACGGCTATCCTTTTTGGCTTTTCATCTCCAATTTTAAGGATTCAACCTTTGAATTTTGAACTAGAGTGTAGGTTTTTCTTTAAAAAAATCATAAACCCTAGAAGATCGTTCTATTGACGAAATATCTTAACTCGAAATAATTTTGCAGACATATTAATTTCATAAAAAAATTAAGGGTTTCAGATGATAAATGTTTAGATATCTATACAAAAAATACATGCTTCGAAATTTTTTTTTTTTTGTGATTGAAAAGATATTTTGGGGTGCAAAACACAACAAAGCACCTCCGTGTGTTAAAATAACAGGGTTAAGGTATTTTACTGACTACCACACATAATCCTATAAACAAAAAACCTGATTTCTCACAAAAATACTGGTTAGAAGGGAACGAAAATGAATTTTTCTATTTCGATTAGTAATAGAGACTAAAAGTGGTCTTTTAGGTTTGTAAATGTGAGGTTTAAAAATTAAAATTTCATTACCCTAGATCAACGTTTTTGAGAATGAAAATGAAAATTGGAAAATTGTTTGCCGATTCTCGGTTTTTACTTAATGTCTCCTTTTGTGTAAGAATGGAAAAAAAAAAAATTGTCATATGTTAAAGGTTTTAGAACGGCAAATTAATTATATGGAATCAACTGTGTTTTTTTTTTATTCCAATACATGAAACCGAGCTGCTATGTGAATAAAATTTAAATATGTATTTTTGGAATTGGAAAACGAAATAAAATTTGGACGCTTCTTATAATACTGTTAAGTTCTAAAATTTCCAAATAACCCCAAAATGAAAAATTAAATATTTCTACTCTGAGTCACGAAAAATTCCCTCAAACAAGTACCATAAAAAATCCCTACGAACACAAAGTGTTAGGGGAAAAGTTTTTTCGATATTCCCTAAGGGCGTAGGTTTGGCGTCACTGGCCACATCATTGGCGCTATCGATCGGGCAACTTGGCGAGGTTATTGGTGCGTGCAACTCAGTGCAACTCCTGTTTTATCGACCGGTTCCGTTGCATCTGAATTAATGATTGATATAACCAAGGCGACGGTGGATGTACTTTGTTAATAAGTCTTTCATACAATCGGAAAGTTTTTGAAAAAAATTAACAAAGTTTATGTTTTTTCTTTTATTCTCTTTTGGACACTTATAGCTTATAGACATGTAGACAGGCGGAAATTTTATAGATATACCATCTTTATATACTCGTGTCGCATGGGTGTATCCTTAATAACGGTGATGGGTATATTATGTAAACTTTTATTTTATGCCAATCTATCCCCCTAGCAGGGCTGTAAAAACCGCCCGTCCTCGACGGTCAAAAATTCCCTGAGAACAACCAATTTCTCGAATCCGACGTCCACGAGGACGGCCATTTCCCAGTTAACGTTCGTTTATTTTTAAAATTTTGTTTTTATTATCTTAACAAGAGTCTAGCTCCTGCGCCACTCGCTCCACCCAGTCTGTGACGTCACTGTTGACGTCTCCCTGCTGTCTCCAATCAGGGCCCTCAAATCCTGGTGCGCCGTTCCTCGCTTACTCCTCTGAGTTACTTCTAGAAAGTTTTTGTTTCGTTTACCTTCCCCACTAAAAATCGAAAACGAATGCTGCCCGACACTGCTTGTATTATCTTGTTAACCTAGTATTTCTTTTATTACTGTATAATATAATTGTAGTAATTACAGTGTGCAATTTATATAAATGTTTGTAATAAATAAGGGAAAATTATATATATTTATTTAGATGCTATTTATATAGTTTGAGTTTGACGGGTTAGTTTCAAAGGAGGACGGGTACATTCTTGGACAAGCCGTCCTCGGGGACGGGTAATATTTCTAAGATTTTTCAAGCCCTGCCCCCTAGTCAGCACCCCCATCTGGATATTGTAATCAC
>JAFNEN010000903.1:0-172500 GCA_019343175.1 Oedothorax gibbosus | reverse complement strand
CTATGTCGTCCTTCTAATTAGGGTTGGACAGAGAGGTGTTGACGGTTGACCGGTGAATTATAAATCGAAATATAATATGATAGCACGAGCAAACTAAACAAGAACTCATTTTGTGTGTGTATGTGTGAACAATTTTTCTTCCAGAGGCGTATTGCCTTAAACTTTTATTCGTGCATTTCTTTTGATCGTTGCTCCGATTGGTGCTCTGTTCCCTTGTAACATTGATTCACACCAATCGAGGCCCGAGAAAGAATTTATTTTCACTCAGCATTTCTGTTGCAGCAGTAACGCTATAATAGTAACTATATTTCTAAACTATAACACTAAACTTCAAAGCAAGGCCGTCTAGAAAAATTAATTATACAAACGTTTGAACTAAAACGTCACAAGGGTTTGGTCAGCTCATGTGTTAACCTAACAATGTAATCTAATCCTGGCTCAAGTTTCAATTCGTTTCACGCATAGAATCTTTTACGGTTTTAAGTATTTCTTTAAAGATATTGAAAAGTTATCGTTGCATGACACAACTCTGGCTAGACTTTAAAAAATTAAACGCTATCAAAGAGAACTAAAAGTCCTCCATGCAGGCGCTATCCTAGTAGTAATAGCTTAAGTATAACACATAGAATCAAATAGTTTTGTGAAATACGCTTCTCGTAATTAAATAACAGCTCACAAATGCAAAAGGAATCTACTGTTCATAATTTATCAGAACTTTAGCCTCATTTTTACACTGGTATTAAAACTAGACAACGCGCCTGGAAAAAGTAAGCATTTCTCGTATTTTTCATTAAATTTTGAACCATAATGAGATTTATAAGATAATAAATGTTTAAACAAGTCGATATTGGTAAATATTTCTTAATTTTGCTATTATTTAAAGCAAATTTTCTCAAAAATATTTTTTTTTGTCCCCGAGTGATTGTTTACTCTGTCGGCAACATGAAATTTTTAGAAAACAAAGAAAAAACCATTACTTTTAAAAAGTTTCTCGCATTTCTTTTAAAATTAAGATTTTCTGGTATGTTTGCGAAATTTTATTCATCAATTTAACAAAAAGTCAATAATAAGATGTCATTAAACAAAGGTTTTACTAAAATTTATTTTTGTTGTAATTTTTAAGTTTCATATTTCAATAAAAATATGGCAATAATGTGATTGAGCCTGGCGGAAAGATGGCGTGCTCTCCTAGAGCTAAAATGGAAGTGTTTGTTTTTAGCTATCAACAATTTTAGGCAAGTTTTAAAAAAAATTTGTTTTTAAATTTTAGTTGAATATTTATCTTTTAATAACTTATATACCTTTCACAGAGATCGCATATTATCTATGTTATGTAATCCCAAGTATTTAGAAATGATCTATTTTTTTAAAAAGTAATTTAAAATCGTGTTACGCCTAGCTAAGTAATAAAAGAAATTCCTTTTGATGCTCATTTGCAATACGATCGCTATATAAAAAAAGTCAATTTCCCCAAACAACATCAAAATATATGGAATTTTTCTTGCTCTTTTAGCTATAAATAAACAAAACAAAATTTTTGTATTTATAAAAGTTAAATATTTTTAAAAATAAGTTTTAAATTAATCTAACTGTTGAATAATTTATGCTAATTGACTTGTTTTTGTTTATCGCATATTTGGACATTTCTTTCAAAAACTATTACAAATAGAATCGCTATGATTGTGAAATTTCATGTTTTGATTTTGACAGTTAAATTTGAATGGCACATTAACCGATTTATTTGTTTTTATCTTGTTTTGACGTCTAATTACCATACACTGTGTTACTCTATCATTGTCATTGTTTCAAATCGTAGTTTTTTAAAACGCTTTCTTTAAATTCTTTCTTTTCGTATAATATTTTGTTTCAAAACGGGGTAATTTGTTATCTTCGTAGATAAAAAAAAATAACTATTTTACCGGAATTTAAAAAAAAAGGCTTTTTTACTAGATACATTGTAAGTTTCATAACTTTTCCCTTCATTATTTGACTTTTTAGGTTTTAAATTTATTTCTTCTTTTTTTAGATTTTTCCATAAGTCCCATTTGCTTCTGAATTTGAAAATAAAATATTTTATTAATTTATCTTATTTGTTGTATTTTTATATTTTATTTAGTTTTATTGTTTTTTGGCAAGTTGTTAAAAATCATATTGATATATTTATAAAATTTTGTTTTTTGTCAGCTAAATATTAAAATAACCGCTTGTTTTTATGTGTCACTATATATTAAGTTATATTTTTCATTTGTTGTCAAAAATTCAATTTTTACAGCTGTATTACTATTTTATTAAAGGAATCTTTGGCAATCTGTGTTTAAAAAGTTTTTAAATTTTTAGTTTCTTGAAATAAACATTTTAATGCACAAAACAAAAATTATAATATGAGAAATAGGGATCTTGTACAAGTTTTAAAGTATTCCCTTTCCCTAACAAAGTTAAAGTTTTGGTTTTAAGGTAGTGTATTTTGATTCTGTAGTATTGACTTTTAAATTATTGATGTTCTCTTAACAATTTAAAATTCCTTGACATCCAACAGTGCTAAAATGTCAAATTGGGTTAACTTTAATATAATTTCTAATCATCAAAAATCCGTGGAAAATATAAATCAGTTTTAAATTTGTATCTGTCCAAAATTTTTTTAATCATTCTTAAGCATTTAGTGTGAAATGCCTTTTTCCCCCCTTCATTACTTTGTTATTTTTCACTGCCATATAGTAGAGTATAGAGTTTAGTCCTACATTTGATGTCTTCATCCATTCCACCCATAAAGAAAAACAGTGTGCTATCACCCACTTTCTACAGTAATGAAGAACTAAGCACTGCAGTCATATTGAGGCCTGCTCGGGGACTTATGTAGAATAAAACTGTACTAAAATTGTGATTTTTCAGAAGTTTTTATATCAGAGTCTAATTTTTTTTTGACTTTTTTAAAGAAGTTGATTAGACTTTTGTGTGTCATAAACTATTATCATTTTTTAGGCAGTTCTATTTCTCTTATGCAAATTCTTTTTATGTCAAACTTAATTTTTCTTAATAAACACTTATAAAAAGCCTGTAATATTAAATATTTAAAACGCATATTTTATTTTAAAAGCACAATTTTACTTATATTTTACATATCAATTGATAAAAATTATTTTTAATTAATAATTAATTAACATTTAGTACGAAGAGGAAATGCAAATTTTAATATATACTCAATGATAATTTATATTTTTAAAAAACAAGGATAGAGTTAAATTACGATTATCAAAAAAACAAGAAGTTCTAAAAGAACTAAAATAGCCCTGCTTTCCTGTTATTTAAATAGTCACTGAAATTCTAAAATGGGAAACAAGTTGGTTTTGTAACAGTAAATGTCCTCTATAACCGCTTCTGCACAAGATTTTATACACATTAGGGAAGAAAATAAAAATCGCCAAACACTGCATACAGTTAAAATTACAATTCTGTCATAAATTAATATAATTTATCACCTGTTTATTTTATTTGAAGTTTTAAGAATGTTAAATAATATATAACAATTAACAAAGAACACAAACTTCTCTAAACTGCACTAAAAAATAAGAATTATAAATTAAAACTAACCAGATTTTTATGCAAAAAAAATCGAAATCCTTGTCGTTTTCTTAGTAAACCAATAATGAACACAGAGAATCACATTTTGCTGCATTTTATGATGTCATTCCAAACTGATTTATGAAAAAAATAAATTTTACTTCAAATAATATCATCTTTAAATAAAGTTTCTCATACCCTTGTTGATTTGGCAACAGTGATTTACATGACTTGAAATTAAATTTCAATGTTAATTCAATGGGTAATTTGGTGAAAAACAGTAGGCAGATGTCCCTCCGGACGGACAAAAAGTATGAAAGATGGGTATCTAAAGATTTTTAACGTATCGTTTTCACTATTATTTAAATATGATTTTTTCGTCAAATGATACGAAAAGTCGCTACATTTAAAATTAATTTCCCGCCTAAATTTTTTTTTTTTTATTACGCCCGTCTAAACTCTCGAGCATACGACGCCTTGCAATCCAATACAGATGAGAAATAGCCCCAGAAGGTGGGAGAGTCACAAAAGTATGTGAAGAAATAACATCCTGCAAGGCAGGACAGGAGAGAAGATGTTCACCAAGCATAGGAGCGGAAGCGCAAAAAACACAATCCGGGGAGTCCGCAAGGCCAACCCTTCACAGGTGGGCCTGAAGATAATCATGTCCAGTCTCAAGTCGAAAAAGAGCTACACCTATAGCTCTGGGCAAGGAGGTACATATGCCCCTATCCAGGAAGGAAAACCATTTCCTCCCGGAGGCAATATCCCTGTAGTTGCAAAGTCTAGATTTATGAACGTGTTCTCGAATGGTCCGCTTAATGTTTCGTAGAGGGGCACATGTTATGGGTTGGTCAAGAGAACAGCCTTCTTTAGCAAGTTTGTCTGCATGCTCATTGCCAGGCACATCGCAGTGGCTAGGGATCCATTGAAGAGTGATATCCTTCCCTAATTCAATCAAGGAGCTAATTCGTATTTTACACTCAAATTCAAGGGAAGTAAGAACTCTAGAATAATTTGTTATTGTATGAATGGCGGCCCTAGAATCCACAAACAGAACAACTTTTTCTTTATCAATGTTTTCAATTGCCCTAAGAGCCATACAGATTGCATACAACTCTGCATCAAAATTATCACGATAATGACCAATTGCCTCCCTCAGTTGAAATGTGCTTGAGAAAACACCGGCACCTGCCATTCCATCAACTGCAGAGCCATCAGTATATACATGTGTCCACTGTTCAATAGGATAGTTCTCGTAAATGGTAGTTAAAGCAAGAGTCCTAAGCTCTGACGGAATAGAAGATCTCTTTTTAGCAGGTACAACCAAGTCGAAAGAAGCCCTTGCATAGTGCAAAAAGCAGGGGGAAAAATTAGGCGCAAAGACAGGTTCTCGGTTCAAGGGAAGTCTCATATCACCAGAGAGTCTATTGACAGCTGTAATAAATGTACACTGAGTCTTTAATCTTGGCTGAGCTGGGGCGTAATTTGATCAGAAAGAACCCTTACGGAAATATCTTTCACCCTGAGACAGAGCGGCTATCAAACGTCTATCGGCCAGACTGTGTAAGTTGGTTTGCAATTCCATGGCAACAATTGGGGTTGAAAAGGCCCCTCCAGTAATAAGTCTCAGTGCACGATTTTGGGTGGTATCCAGCCTCCACAAGGTAGAATTTGATGCTGTAATAAGAAGTTCTGCACCATAATCGATAACTGGACAAATGTATAAGGTGTAAGTAGTAGTAAGTACATCCTGTGATGCACCCCACTTCATTCCAGCAATTCTCTTCAAGAGGCCAAGACGTGAAGACACACGTTCAGTAACTTTAGAGACCTGCTTGTTCCAGTTTAGTTTTGGGTCCAACTCAATCCCCAGATAGACTGCACTGTCTGTTCTGTGCAATGGCAGGCCTCCAAACCTTAGATTTACCTCATGTCTTTTAGTGCTCAAAGTAAAAAGTTCAAACATAGTTTTGTCAGTGTTCACCAGAAATTCATTTTCCTCAGTCCATTTAGCCAGAACCCCTAAGGCAGTATTCATAACTCTCTCTAATTTGGAGTTGTCCTTGCCAGTAGTCCAAACAAGATCGTCTGCATAAAGCAAAGACTGTATGTCAAGAGTAGATCCCTCAAAAGTTTCGATGAGGTTGTTTATCATAATATTAAAAAGAATCGGGCTTAGAACTGAACCTTGTGGAAGCCCTTGTTTTGTTTGCCTAAAACCAGAATGAGAGCCCCCGGAGCTTACATTTATAAAGCGTTAAATCAGAAAGTCCTTAATCCATCGATAAAGGTTACCAGAGATGTTTAAATTTAATAACTTTTTAAGCAGCAAATTTCTCCATACGCGATCAAAAGCAGATTTAAACTAAAAAAATAAAAAATATGGACTTGGGTAGGAGATTTTTTTTTTTAGTAGTTTAATTTCTCCTACCCAAAAAATATGGACTTAAGTAGGAGAAATTAAACTACTAAAATAATAGCGCATAGGGTTTTAAACAAATTTTAATAGATGTCATTTTTAACTTTAATTGCTGATATCAGTACATAATGCCTATTTTACATGATTTAATACACTTTATGTTCAACCTTGTTTATAACGTCATAAACATCACTTTTCCTTGAATGGCGCTATAACCGGGATATACTGCTTTAGCGTGTAAAAAAAAAGCTTTCCTTCTACACAACTCCCTGAGCAGACCTTAACATGGCGGGAGACAGAAACAAATTTTTAAACTCTGTCTCCTAGAAAGTGTGAAAGAGCACATGGATTTACTATCTCTATGATTCCACCTAGTGTATCTACTATGAAACTGAGTTTTCTTATGCACACTTTGGATTTTGATAGTAATTGAACTTTCATTCTTATAATAATTTAATAAAAAAAAGCGCTAGTTTTTACTATATTTTGCCAGCTTAACTAATTTTTAAAAATACAAACTATCTATGATTTTAATAATGTAATTCTCTTATATAGGCCCCTTTCTTGACTTATTTGTTGGAATTTTAACCTTTTGAAGTTACTTAATGTAAACTTCGTCTTTTGCAGTTGAAAAATATTAGTCATTTTTATATATAGTTCCCGCCACCCTTATTTGTTACACTTTAGGGATGGAACCGGTATTTGAAAAAACGGTTTTTCTGAAAAACTGCCATCCCTAACGTGTTCGAATTTGGTTGGCGGCGAGTATAGAATAGGATAGGTAGTATTTTTATTTTAGTTTTCTACAGTAATCAATATTTTTTAAAGTTATACTGCCATATAAATGTGTTGCTTAGGACAGGTAAATGGTTTTGGTTTGTATTGAATCCTATTAGTTGAGTAACGCTTCATTCTTATATATATATTTTCTAAAATTGTAAGGATTATATTGTATTCAGATTTCTTTCTAACAACTACACAATGTATATACACTCTATAATAGCGTAGTATGTCGTGCCTTTTAACAAGAACATAAGTTCTGAATTTTTTTTAATTTTTGTGTTACCTAAGTAATTTTATTTCATGGACATAAATTTTTCAATAATTTTTGGTTTGAGGTTATCCAATCATCCATTCAACCGTTTAAGTAAGTGATTATGAGATTTCTAATTTTTATAATTTGTAGAATTAACAGTACTCAGTAGTATTGCCTTGTGTTACAAAGCCGCAGGTTTGAATCTCAAATTCTGCAAGGTTTATTTAGACTGTCATACCTTTACCTTCAATGGTTCAATGAAATGAGGACTGAGCTTGCTTGCTAAGTAAACAATTGGCGTTACATTTTAGTTTGGAAAATCGACAGAATCATATGCTGCTATATGCATCGTATTGCACTCAGTCTCATAAACAAAATGGGGACAGCAGGCGTCTTCTATGGGCTGTTAAGGTGCCCCTGAGAGTTTATTATGCAAGTAGTGATTTAAGGATACATATGTTTAATTCAATAAATTTTTTAAATTATAAATTTTTTAAAAAAGTAAATAATTATCTATGGATTACCCCAATAGATTATCACCATGGCCCAAAGACTAGTGTTTTTATTAAAATTCTAGGTACTCTAACCAACCTTACAACTAGTTGTGGCGAAAATCTGCTTTTTACTTAGACTAAAAGACTTTTTTAAAAAATGTTACAAAATTTTGAATAAAACGACAGTGCAGGACTGAATATAGGATCAGTCAGGATTGTCAGGATTTGACAATTTATATCATTTTACATTATATTAATCCATATGCTTAGTCTTTGTTTCCCCAAAACTTGTTTTTTATTTCTTAAATTTTTTGTTTTAATATACTCAATATTTGATTTTTAATTTTTCTTTGTAGCTTTTTTGACGATTGACATGATTAACTCCAGATCAAATTCAGCAATCTACTTAAAATGAATCTCGAAAGTGAGGTTTCCGAACCGATCGAACTGAAGCTGCCATCCGTGTCTCCTACTATGCAAAGTGACGATTTATCGGTGGATGCAGATACAAGTACGATGCACATTTCCAGCATTGACAAATTACCACCTTCTCCCACAGAAGACCCTTCAAATAGTGAACCCAAAGCAAAAAAGAGACGAAAACAGAGCAACCCACTCAAGATCCAGAACCCAGAATCCCCTAAATTTGGAATCGAAGAACCGGAGTCTACTGAAGCCACTGAAACTGAAGCCACTTACCCTTTTGATAATGTCCTGCAGAACCATGTGATAGAAAAGAGCCGAACACCCGACTCTGGATCGCAAAAAGGAAGTCTTTCTAGAGTCACTGATGCCTTATTCAATAACAAGCTGCGTGAGGCGGCCAAAGCGAGCACCAACAGCTCTTCAAAAAGCAAGGATTCGTCGCTGCAATCTTTGACAGATTTAAGCTCCCCAGAGTCGAGCGAAGACATGTCAAATAACAACAATGACTTCAAGAATGCAATGCTCATGGCTTATCCGCAGCTGCCTGCAATGCTACCCATCAATCCCATGGATGTTGCCCGGGATTCATTGAAAATGGGCGGTGGTTATCCTTTTGGGGATTTCTCAACATCCCTGCAACATGGTAATGTGAACCTTTCTGTCTCCCAGAGAAGTTTTGTTACTTCCAGTGGTGTCAGGGTATTTAACCCAGAGGCATACTGTGAGTTGTGCGAGAAAGAGTTTTGTAACAAGTACTTTCTAAAGACGCATAAGGCAAATAAGCATGGGATATGCAGCAATGACAATAACAATTCTCCTGGCTACACCTACAAAAATGCATTCAAGAGCATGCCAATGGCCCCACAAACCACACAGCAGATGATCACTCAGATGTGTGAAACAGGGGCAACTTTTGGTTCTGCTGACTCCTACTGTAATATTTGCCAGAAGTACTTCTGCAATAAGTATTTTCTGAAAAAGCATCGTCAAAATATTCATGGCATTTTAGAAGAGCAAGTAGCAATTCCTAGCAGCATACATGTACCTGTTATATCATCACCTTTGCCCATTGTTATGCGAACCATCAGTATCGATTCTAAAATCGCAGAAAATTCTTCTGGGAAAAGTACCAAAGACGAAGAGTCGAAGATAAACGTGAGCATGGAAAATATAAAAAACTCTCTGATCAGCAATATACCTCTTGTAAATGGTTCTAGTCCTCATACTCTTCAAAGCAAATCTCAAGCCCAAAGTATTAACCAGAAAGATAAGAAAAATGAAAAGTTTTTGTGTGAGTTGTGTAATATAGAATTTTGCGACAAGTGCTACCTCGATGCCCACCGACTGAACAAGCACGGACAAGGCAAAATGGCAAGTACTGAGTTTCCAGATTTTGCAGAAGTTGGCAAGGTCGAGAACAACGAAAAATCAAGTCCAACCGAAGATTTCGACGAGAGCAAAGACTTTAAGGGTCAGATGTGTGCTCCTTGCATGAAAAATTTTACTAGCGCCGAAACATTTCAACATCACATGCTAGAAGTCCACGGGGCATCTCTAAAAGATGAAGAAGACTCAGTAAGAATAGAGTCCTCTGAATTGTTGCATAAAAAGAATGGCCACTCTAGTTTTGACAGTGAAGGTATGATGGAATCGGCCAACAAGTCTCCCTCTTCCCATGAAAACAGCAACAGCTCCACCGATTTTGTGTCTTATACCTGTGGCATCTGCATGGTAAAATGCAGGGACAAGAAAGGCCTCCTCACACATTTAGAATGTGAACACAACATCCTGGGTGCAGCAGCACTGGACATGTGCCTTTTGCAAGAGAGCCTTGCTTGTGAAGTTTGTCAAGAGCAGTTTCTTGATCGAATCGCTCTCTTGTCCCATAAATTCAAAGTCCATGGCATTGTGCCACCCGGGCTGGAAACCTATTCTGAAGGCATTGAAAATGGAGAATACAGCTTCTATGCTGGAAATAGTCGTAAAAGCGGTGGCAGCAGCTTCTGTAAGTTCTGCAACAAAGAGTTGTGTAACAAATACTTCATGAAAACTCACATGATGAAGATGCATGGCATTGATGTTGACAAAGCCAATCAGCAGCCCCAGCCAGAGAAGTCCCCTGCTGTTGCTGCAACTGCCAGTGGAGGGGTGTACTGCGATATATGCCAGAAATTCCTTTGCAGTAAGTATTTCTTGAAAGTACACAAACAAAATGTTCATAACATCATAGACGATTCCATCAAAGTCTCTATGGTTGGCAGTCCTTCCTTTGGCAATGTTCCGGCAAATGACCATAAGATGGACTGGAATTCCAGCTATCCATCTTCAGCAAAACTGAATAATGGCCATCCTGACCCGGAGGAGATGCTGAAGCGAAATAATAATACCATCTTCACATGTGATATCTGTGGGCAGGAATTCAATGATAAGATTTTGCTTCAGGTCCACTTGGTGAACAAGCATGTCAAATCAAGTGAAGCAAAAATCTATCCAAATGGCATGTACAACCACTCTCCAGAAGAATCAAGAGATTTCTCCCAAGAAGATCTACTACCTTGTTCTTGCTGCTTGTTTGTCAACTTGGACGATGCCTCGAAGCTTGGCAATCCAGATGCAAACCTGATAATATCCTGTGCCATGTGCAACATCACCTACTCCCAGAATGACTACCACACCCACCACTTAAGCCACGGCATCGCCAAGGATCATCTTCCCGTCGTGGAAAATGGCATCCACGACTACCATGGAAATGGCGAAAAGCCCCGCAAGCTCAAGCGTTTCCGTTGCAGCAAGTGCGATAAGACCTTCCGGACCAAGCTGCGATGCCTCCACCACATCCAAGTGACACACAAGAGCAAGAAAGGCCTGGATGCGACCAGCCCTCCTTCTAAGAAGAATTCTCCCATCAAGAAGATCACTGAGAACGGCATCGAAGACCATGAGGATGAAGTGTTGCCATACAAGCTGCCGAAAGATAAGAAGGACGTGATTATGCAGCCTTTCCACCTCTCGGAACCCAGCTCCGACAGGAGCGTGTTTGTTCCATCTCTCGTCTACCTCCCCGTCAGCCAGAAAGTTTCAGAGACCCTCACAGTCGCCTTCACCTTGACTCCAGCTTAGATGGGTGAAGGGCGACTTTTTTGTCAGCAAGTACGATTCCTAATGTGACATGTTGTGTGTTGTTCTTCATACGTTGTGGGCGTAGATCTCTGTATTCATGCGACTGAAAACCATTAGCTCGCTCGGCTTCCTGAAGTTTATAGAAGAGTGAATTTCTATGCTCCAATTCACGTGAAAAGAAGATTATAATCTCTTGAAACGTTGATTTGGGAGACAAGTAATTTAACAGAAATTGTAATTTAGTAGATACGTGTTAGAGTATTTTCATACGTTGTTTTTATTAATGTGTCGCTATCAAACTTGGCTGTAAAAAGGTATATTACCCTCATTTTTTAATGTAATCTTAACAAAAGGCATTTTATCGACTGCCTTAACATTTATCTCAGGTTCTCTTTTTAGGTTTAAGTTTCTTATGCCTATATATGAAGTCAAAGCATTGTTTTATGTATCTTTTTATATATGTTTTGAAATTGTATTATGAATTTTTCTTCACTGGTACTTTATTTGTTAATGTATCGTACCTTTTCTAAGCGTATTCTGATCTATGTTTGTGATTGGAGCCCTAATCAAGCTTCCTGGTTAGGTACTATCAAGTCTTCTACCTCAAATTGCATTACATGAATTAAATGCCATTATGATATTTTAGTAAGAATTTGCTTCCATCTTAAGCTACCTATAGTCTTAATTTTTGCATTTCAACACTTTACATTGTTTGCAGAATTTTGCAAAGGGGATGGCTTATTAATTATACCTTCCTTGCAAATGTCTTTTAACAGGGTTGCCACCCAACCAGGAAAAGTTATAAAAAGCAATCTGAAAAATTTAAAAAGCGCCATTTCAATACAATTAGTTAATTTAGACTGAAGCTATGAATAATGTGAAGTCGATAATATAATTTTTTTTTATTATCTATGGTTTCATTTAAAACATATTCTATGTTATAGATTATTTTATGTTTTCTTAGTTATGATGGAATTTTTTTTTGTATAATTTAAATCTGTCATTTCATAACTTGTGTGTGGCAACCTTGTGTTATAATAATGACTAGGTAGTTATTTATTTCTCAAACGCCTTGTAATTGACTTCAAAGTAATTTACCTCTTTTAGGGCAATTATTTTTTTTTGCCAAAGAAACTTGTACAATATTTTTGATTTTATCACTAGATTTGTTATACTTATTTTACGTCCGTTTTTATCTGTGTGCGTCTATGCGTTGTTTCTTTGTATTAAATTGGATTTTTTTATGCTTGTGAATTCAAAATTCTATGAAACCAAGTGATACAATTCTTGTTAATGTGTTTCAGTAGTAATTCAAGAAATATTTTAAGTTTTCAAATTATAGTTTTGAATATAACTTTTTTAACATTAGTTTTTAGAAATGGTCAAGAACAATAAATAAACCTAAGTGGCTTACTAGAAGAGGTTTATTAAAATTATTAAATTGCACTTAGGGGTTGAGTGAGGTAATTTTTTTAATTATTTAAAAAAATGCCTTCATTAAACAAAAAACTTAGTGTTAATGTTAAAAATTACACTATTCCCAAGCTAGTTTTGCATCTGAAATGTTTGTCTGATTATAATATGATAACCAAAGTATTCTTTTAATTTTTCAAGAAAAATTTTGTCTGAAATTTATTTGTTAGTTTCCTAGTTTTCCTTCTGAAATAATAATATAAATACTATAATATAAAAAAATCAAAAGGCCTTACAGTATTATAAAATTCAGATTGCTGTGCATAAAGTATTAAAATTAAAATACATACTTTTATTTCTGTGTTATAAAACATTGTGTAAGCTTTTGTTTCCCAATGTGAGCATGATTTTTTTTTGTATCTTAAAATGTCTTGAATTGGGCTCTAATTACAATGTAATAAAATGTATTTTAAGGTTTAAACACTAGTGTACCTGAATATACAGTTAACCTAGTTGTACAAAGAGTTATTGTAGCAATTTACAAATCACTGCTTTTTCTTTGTCATATTTTGCTTTTACAAAATACCTCAATCATTATGTTAGAATTTTATCTTTACTGTGAAGTTTTAAGTTTGTTTAAAGTACATTTTTACATACTTCATATGAAAAACGTGTTAACAATTTTGTATGAAACCAACTGTTGTCTAATTTGCTTTAACTTTATACAGAGGAAATGTTTTGTTTTAATTTGATAAGTACAGTCTACACCATGTTGTTATCATATATTATGTACAAGACTATATTATTTATTTAAATAATTGCTTACCAAAAAATATTGCACTTGTTATACATTTGAATTTTCTTAAGGTTACATGTAAAAAAATCCAATCAAAATTGAATGTTATAAAATTCAAAATGAAATTCTTACCATGTATTTTAAATTGCAATTATTTTTTATTGTTATTTAAGGTATGAGATTTCTAATTGCTGTCTATTCTATGTTAATTTTTTTAATTAGTTAATTTTTTTAGTGTACCGAGAAACGCACCTTGGTTTGCTATAATTTTTTTTCTTGTTCTTTGTTAGTTGATATAATATTAATTGTTAATTTTTATTTTGTGTATTCGAAGTCTTTTCTCCTGCTAATCAAATTGTTACAAATTCAATATTGAGTAGAAAAGTAGTTTAAGTATATAAATCGTAAATACTATGCACGTAGTTGAAAGTTGATTTTATAAACGGGTAAATATATCTTTTTGACTAGGTATATGCAGGCATTTCCCATATAATTTTTTTTTGTGTTTTCAGTATGATTTTTACTTTCCATTTTAGGGCATTGCATAAAAAACTGGCGCAAACATACTACCTCATATTTCATATCTACGTATGAAATAATACAAGTTATAAATTGTTACATTTTATAGCAAATACACCATTATTATTTTCTTTCATATCATTGAGCATGCATCATAAACTTCAATAATATTACCTATACATACCTCTTTTTTTTGTGTGTGCGTAAATCTGTGGATTTTTTTTAGGCTCTTAAATGTCTAGCCATCGAAATCATGGTTTAACAAGGAATAAAAGTGTCATAAGTAAACCTATATATTTTAAAAAAAATTCTTTTGGCAGGTATTCAAATTGCACTACTTATACAGTCCGAGTTAGTTCTCTAATACGGCTAGAAATGGACATACCGTAACGTTACCAAATAGTTTAAGATAGTTTTTATTAATAATAAGCATAAACCATTTACTAATGATCGTTTATATATGTTTAAAAGTCCAGTCTTCAATTTAGGTAACCAAAGGTAAACAACAGGAGTCAATATATTTGGGGTATTTTTTAAAGTATTCAAGTTTTGATTCGTATTTTGTTTACTTAATATTAGAAATAAGTATGCTTCTTTTCATCAATTTTTAAAAATGTGTAAGTTGTAAGGCCTGCGACAGTAATCAACTTTTTACGATTGATGCATAAGGGAGACGGGGTGTATTTTAACAAAACTTCATTACTTAAGTATCATTTTACATTAAAAAAAAGAAATTCCACTTTCTTTAAATTTTGTCATGAAAATCCACAGTTTTGACTTGCATATACAATAATACTGTATAAAGTTAACTTTAAACCTGCCAGCTTTAGTTTTTTTTCACACTCTTTTAAAATGCAAACTGTTTTAAGGTTTTTGTTTCCCACATGTGGGGAAAAAGTCATAATTGATTTTTATTTTACTTTCTTCATTAACAGTGATTAAAAGGTTTTGATATATTTTTAACCCAACACAATGTCAGAAAGTGTGTATTAAACTATTATTTATTTTTCATATTTGGCATTTTTTTTTATAAACATAAGCTGGTAGATTTGTGTGACCGTATATTTAAAAGTACAAACATTTGTTCTCTACCACATTGATGAAAATAATATCCTAAACTGGAAATATACAAATATAAATTTATTCCATTTCTCTGTATCAAAGTATCACACTTTCACTTCACTTAAGCCAGTATACATTTCCTGTACAAATGTATTCCTGTTACTTTACTGTATAGCTTCCCATTGTTATTACCTCTTGTCTTCTTGTATAATACCTTTTTTTACTATGTTTTATAACGACTGTAGTAGTTCTTGTAAAGTATAAAGTGTCTGCGTTTCTCCCTGTATCATTTTGAACGTCTTATAGATCTTAGTTTGTATTTTCATGCAAACTCTAGAAAGTACAAATGAATATGTGTGTTGAAGTATTTGTAAATGAATTTTAGCAATGACATACTTTTGACCTATGTATTGATAACTTTTTTATAATTCGATTTGCCTATTGAAACTTGTAATTCCTTTTGTGTGTTTCGATTACAATTATTGGATTAATAATGTAGTGGTACCTCTTTTAAACGTATGTATCCCTTTAAACACCAGTCTCATTTTTTTTCATATTAAGTATATATATTTTTATTTGAAGAAAAGAAATATAAGGCAGTGTTTAACATTTTTTATTTTAAATTAACGCGGATCTTCTACAAACGAGCAGTGCTCGATCATAGAAAGTGTAGTAACGAATAAGTGTTTCATAACAACAGTGGTTCTACTAGTAATTTTTATAGATATTACTGTTGACCTTCGATAAAAGGAACTTGTCAATTTACTTTTTAATTCATTCCAATATAAAATGCCATAATGTTTAAAAAGGTTAATTCAAATTTGATCATTTATTTTGGCTAGATTATAAATAAAGCGACCTCTCATTTATATTAGTTGGAAAGTATTACAAGGTTGCCATGCCATTGTATCTGTTAATTATCTTTGTTTATAGGGATGACTATAATTTTAAAAAGAGGTAGTTTTTTTTTCTGCCAATTGTATTGAAAATTTTAAAATCCAAATCTTAAGACAATTGTCGTAACACGACATTTGTGTGATTCTTGACGGGTTAATAGTTGCATTTGGATGCAATTATTGTTTGAAAAATTGTAATTTAAAATTATATATACGATTGTGCGCAATTGTATGATGATGATACAAAAATCAAATATGAAAAATGAAGATTATATTCGTAAATCAAAATTGTCTAAACATTTTAGTTTGAATCAAAATTCTTGTTTTTTGTTAGGGTTTGGGTGTATTTAATTTTTTATTGTAATCATAAAGTGATGTGTTATCTAAAAAAAAATATCTATTGAAATTTTGGGCTGTATTCTATGCCATTTGTTTTAAAAATTGTTTTCATATTTCTTGTTTGCAAGGTCATTGAAAATATTTCACCCTATAACGTAGGCATAATCTAATATTTGTTGTTGTGGTAAAGCTATGTATTTTAAAGATTTAGCAAGACTATTGTCAGAATGACTAAATTATTTTGCTTTATTATCCTTACCTTACTAGACTAAATGTGATGTGCTAGTTTAAAATATAAGACAATAAGTGTTTTTCTTTGAAAGAACAAATAGTATTAAAGTGGTTAGGTATTTTTTAAATTAATTTCATATGGATTTATAATTAAATGACTTCACACACACACAATGCAAAAGCACCATGTTTAAAATTAGAGCTCAACTTGGTAGTGTTTATAGCTTTTCTAGAGACTGAATGGTTTATTATTGTACCATATTGCTCTGTACTGGCCCTTGGTACAAAACTGAAATTTTAATTCCTGTTTTTGATGTGGGGGTTGGTAGCCTACAGAGTCAAATTTAAGCTGATGGTCCAATTAGATCTTTAATAGCTGTCAAACGCAATTAATTTCTAGGTGTGATTTATTCATTGACCTTGCATATTATTTACTCGTTATTATTTCACTTGTTTAACAGCCCCTCTGGCATCCCCGTAGTCCCATTGAATCAAAATTGAAATATTATATCCCAAAATTAGTAAAAAATCAAAATCTTTTTGTGTGATGTGGTTGATCCTTGTAGCTTTAATTATCTGCACGAGTGACAATCTAGCTTTATGTACAGGTAAAGAAGGCAAGGGTTAAGGCGAAATAAAAGTCAGAGATAAAAAAAAAATCAAAAGTACATCCCTTAACCCTCTGCTGTTCTGTGTGTTTATTGTCCAATGCACTTCCATCTTATGGTAATAATGAATAATGTTGTGGCCCCCTCAGTTCTGTGATCGGTGAGGGTTTTGTGTCAGTTTAAACATAAAAGGGGATCCAACTGAAAATTCTTAAACAACCTTAACAATTCCTTTCTAAATATTTTTTTTGAAAAAGCAGCTTTTTTTAGCAAGTAAGGGTTCATTTTTATTGATTATACTTCCATAATATACTATAAAATTTAGTATACATCGCAATTTTAAAAGATTAATTTTCTAGGCTTCTATAACATCAATGACACTTTATTTACAATGAAAATTTATCAATTTTATGTGTAAAAATTTAACGTTTTTTTTAAAAATAAATTTCTTCTTGGTCTATTTAAAAGAGTTTTTACAATTATAAAAATTAGGATTATTGCAAGCTTGGATCCTCTTTTATCTAAAGAAAAGCGCTCTCTGTATCTGCACTTTGTGAGTCAAATTATCTAGTGAAATTCTTAATTCATTATATGCAAATGAAATCAAAATCTCTAGCTAATGATTGCAGAGAAAATGTCATGATATCAAAACAGTTTCAAGCTCTTGTGAAGAATATGTTAAACAATTATAAAATAACAGAATAAAAAGTGGCTTGCATATTTTTATACTATGCATTCTAGTTATACCATTATAGTGCAATAAATTATATCCTGCATTTTAGACTTTTTGTAGACATCATAGTTCTTAAGAGCTGCTGTCGACGAAATGTGAATAAACTATTAGCTGTGCTATACATATAATTATACAATGTTTAAATATTTATCATTGATAATTTTTCATTTTAGCTTCAGTTAATAAGTTAATATTTGTTATACAAGGGCTATTTTTATATTAAGAATACGTGAAGCTTTGTTTTGAAATGCATTTTTACTTAATTTCTCATGTATTAATTTTAAACTTATTCACTTTTAAAACTTAACTCTGAATTCTGTTTTTTTTTTAGTTTGGATTTTTATTCGATTTTAAACAATATTAAAAATTAATTTTATAATTCTGAAGTGAAGGTTTCTCTCTATTTCCACCAGCAGCAAATTCGAACTCTGTATATAATGTTTGTCACTGTATGTCTGTAACCTAAGTGCTTTCTTTGAACCAAAATAATTGTTTCTCTTGTTTCTGTGCTCTTTCAGGGGTCTTTTATTTCTTTTGTACTTCAATTTATAATGCAGTCATGTTACTTTTTGTACGTAGAATGAAGTAGTGCCATTGTATTATTTCATATTGTTTTGCGCTCCACTATTTTTTTGTGTATATTGCGCACATTGTGTTGTTTTTATGTTATTTTGTGTTTTTACTTTAATTTCTGTTGGCTTGCTTAATTTACATTTGTGGCATATTTTTTTTATCACCTAGTAAAGGTATTAACAGCTTAATACTCTTAGTTTATATTACTTGAGTTATAGCATGGTTTTATTCGATTTTTTTTAATGAAATAATTTGAAAATCAATCTAAAGGCATTTAACTATCCTAACTGATACGATTTATATTTCATAAGAGAAATTGCTGAAATTTTTAATGAATAAGGAAAACGTGTATTTTTGCATGTGTTAGTTGGGCTATATTTTAAAACAGGAATTGGGGTATAATTACCAGCTGAAACTTAAAACATAAACTGATTCAAATCTACTGTCACAGGTCATTAAATATTACTAGACACGTACCCCCCCCTTTTTTTTTGTTAATTTTTCTAACCTTTGGAGCCCTAACATAAAGGTTCCTTTCTGTTTTACAGTCTTTAAAATGCATAAGAATATTAAGCTTACATTGTACCTTGACTAGGTGGTCTAACTTTTTCTTAAGGCTATGTAGTGGCTGAAATTTCGGTAGTCCAAAAAGCAGTTTGCTTAATTGTGTCTGCCGTACTCTAGCTTGTCGTCTATGTGCATATGCAAACCAATCTCAGGGCTTTGTGATTCTGCAGTGTACCTTTAAGTGTTCAACTTGTAAAGGGACCATCCTTTCAAAGAAAAAAAAAGTTGAAAGAAAAAAAAAAGATGAAAAAAACCAAACCGAGCCATGTGTAATAATATAAATGGCGAGATGTGAAGAGAGTATAAATATAAAATCAAACTAGGTTTTTTGTAAGCAGCCTTCTAGAGCATAACGGGTATAATCCATGTTAAAATGACGTGTACAGATTTTTGTATTTCATATCAAGTACTGGAAACTGCATGCCTCAGAAGTACATTATTTTCTGTGTTGAGTACTAATTATGAGTATTTCAGTTATATAGGATCTTGTATACTATACACTAATGTTTAATGATCATCGTATTTCAAATAAAGTCCACTTCGATTTTTACTATGTTGTTGGTGGTTTTATTTCCTAGATTCAATCAACATATAGTGTAAAAAGCTCTGTAAAGAGAATTGACGTAAATGTCAGGTAAATCTTTACTTACAAAACTAAGGTTTCAATATAGGAAGATAGGAGTTGCATAACTATTAGTCACAGGATCCTAGGTCATAATGGAAGATAAAACTATGAAACTAGACGTGGAACAATAATTTTCAATTGTTAATTCTCTAACAAAAAGGTAAATTGAGAATCATGGAAAATTTTCAACAATTAAAAGAAAATAATTTTAAAAGTATCATGTACTCTATAATATAGTGTAGCTTGAATAAAATTATTTAATTCTACAGATATTATAGATGAAAGATTTTATTTGTAAGAATCTTTTTACTGTTTAACAAATTTGGGTTTTAAAGTTCCTTATATGGAGAATTTTTCTTTTTTATAGGCTTTCGTTGCTTGTTGCATTGCCTGTAAAAAAATGAGAACAAATATAGCTGATTAAATGTAATAGATTAAATATAAATTTATATAAATGCTCTTTAGGTATAACATTTTTATAATATACTAGCTTTATAAACCCGGCGTTGCACGGGTAGACCCTTAAGTTAATAACAGTGATTTTTTATGTACATTTTTATTTTATACCAATTGTTGCCTCCCATTCTGATTCTCCCTGTCCAATTGTACCCAGGCCCTTCCATGAGTTAGATGGCTTTCCCATAGGCCCCGGTGTTCGCCTTGCATGCAAAAGGTCCCAGGTTCAGGTCCGGGCATCGCCTAAATAGCTGCCGACCTAAAAGCATAAAGCCAAAAAATGCCGAAGAATAACCCTGTGTGGAAGGAGTTTACGTTAAATATCCTTCAAAGTCCCAACTCTCCGTACGATCACGCCCTTAAAATTTGTTGGGTGCCAACTCGGATGTCGGCTCGTCACTTAACTATGGGTAGCTCTAGTTCGACGATAATTCAAACTAACCCTAACCCATACAAATGGATGGGTATAGCTACCCTAACTTAAATTTTCAACTTCGCCAAAAGGCCGATTCCAAAAATCAATCTGCTTTTATATCATAGCTGTATTAAATCGACAGTTTCACAAACAAAGAAAAGCCTGGTCCAGTATACAATTTCAAAAGATAATCAATAAATAAAATAAGGATTTTCAAATAACAATACTGGCTACCATATCATAGCTGAACTTTTCTGTTTGTAAAGTCTTTGCTTACGATACAACTTGTTAAATATAGAAACCCAACGTTAAATTTTCTAGATCACCAAAAATCGCCAATCAATATACTGCTGCCATATCATAGCTGAACCTTTATTTCTGTTTGTAAACCACATAACTAAATAGAATTTAGAAATAAAATAGTTTATAATAGTCCATCTTTTTCAAAACTGCCAAACTGAATTGAATTCGAAAATATAATTGGAATCGAGTTGAGTATATCTGATATCTGACGAAGCATTATTAAAAAAAAGTAGTTTAAATAATTAATTTCTAAGAAATCCTGCAATGGGCTTGTTTCAACACTTTGCCACAAAAAACAAAACAACCAATGAAAAATAAATATTCCCATCTTGCATATTAAAAACTCGCGCTTTTTTTTATACTTAATTTTCGCACGTGTCGATATTTCTTTTTTCAAATTAAAAATAGAAAAATTGAATAAAAACACAATGTATAATGCTATCCCTATGGAGAAATCAGCTCACGTATTGCACTCCTACACCCGTTTGGGTTTGAATTTCGAAAAATAGCTTCTTAAATGACGCCTACGATATAAAAAGAATATTTTCCTAAAATTTGGTAGCTCTACCTCCAGTAGTTTGGGCTGGGCGTTGATGCGTGAATGAATGAATAGATCAGTGAGTGAGTCAGTCAGGACTCTGCCTTTTATATATATAGATTTAGAAGTGTTTAAGTGCTGTTGTCTTAAGTCAACAGCAAGATCTACAAAAATGTGTAAAACCATTTTTCATTTGAAACATTTAATGATTACAAATTTAAAAATATAGTGTTTCAATATAAAAATGGTCTTCAGGTCACCTTAGTTGATATTGCTGTGTCGAATTTCTTAAGACAGTATAGTTTACAAGTAGACTTGAATGCATAGATATCACTGTTAAAGTATTAGATTGGCTGATCACGTGACCTCCAATGCTAACGACGGGGCACGCATGGAGGCTTTTTAAGAGGGCAAAATTGCCAGTGTTGCTGCCACTTGCTGGTATTTTTTCGTAGTATTTTTCTCCTTTAGGAGAAAAATACTACGAAAAAATACCATTTATTTCTAAAATTACAAAAAAAAAAAACTAGAAAAGGATTTAAAGTCACTAAAAAGATTCCAAAATGCAGCTAGTATTTTTACGATATTTTTTTGTAATTTTAGAATTATTCTAAAATACTAATATCCTCCTTAAAATATCGTAAAAATACTAGCTGCATTTTGGAATCTTTTTAGTGACTTTAAATCCTTTTCTATTATTTTTTTTTGTAATTTTAGAATTTGATGGTATTTTTTCGTAGTATTTTTCTCCTTAAAGTGGCAGCAACACTGGCAATTTTGCCCTCTTAAAAGGCCTCAATGTGCGTCCCGTCGTTAACCTTGGAGGTCACGTGATCAGCCAATCTAATACTTTAACTATGATATCTATGCTTGAATGACTTATTTTTAAAAAATAACATACTCTGTAAAATGAGGCTAGATTTTTAAATAACAGTGTAATAAAAAAAAATTTCATGCTCAACTGACTCACTTAACATATCATGCCTGAGTGTTGTAGTTGCTAAAGTCACATTCTCCACTCCAATGATAAGATATAGTATTAATATAGTCATAACTAAGATATAGTATTCAGACCATTCATTGGTGACTTCGTCAAATTGATTTTACGATTGTTAAAAGTCAGCCATGAACGGCCAGGCGCTAATCTTAGTTATCGGAGAATGCGAGCTTCGTAAGTATACACCCTTTACTTTTGCTACAGTTTGTTGCGATACAAGATAAATGCGGACTAAATTAAAATTCAATTTAATAAATGATACACTTTTTTAAATAATAATTTAAGTTTTGAGGTTTTACTTTTCATTAAACAAAATGGCTAAGGACTTTTCTGCATAACAGAGATTAGTTATTTTCGAATCACAAAAGTTATTAAGAGTTGACTAATAATATGCGCTAAATTTTAGCAAGAAAGCAGATAACGTTTTCATACTTACTTGTTCATTGTTATAAACAAGGTTTAAAAACTGTTACAGTAAAGAGTTAAGAAAACACTCATTTTAAGACGAGAGCACAACTTACATTGGATGGAATTTTCTTTCTATGTAAATAAATGCGTAGGGCAATGTCCTTATGGCCAGCTCCAATTGCTATGGAGGAAGCAGTTTGTCCATCCTGGAAGATATCAATTGAAACAATAAACAAGATGCAGAAAATGACCAGGTTTTGAATAACCATATTCAACCTGGTTTTGAATAACTATATTCATAAGATTATTATGTGTAAGGAGTTATTTATTGTAAATACTAGAATTGATTTTAAATTGAAATTCTAAATTATTGAAGGGTGTCACGGCTTGTAAGCCTTACAAGTTTGCATTCTTGTTTGAGTCTCATAAAAAAAGAAAGTCCATTCAAGTTCAAAGTGTGTGAATAATATCTTGTTTGTTTTCATTTAAATACAACAATATTGAAATGAAATACGGAATTCAAGCATTCCAAAAAAATTTAACTTCTTATTTCTATGCAACACCTGGACAAGTATCAACAATGACTAGGCATATGGTGATCATTGTAATTTTGCACATATCTCAAGACATAAAGCTACCATTTGATAATTTTAATCAAAATATTTTCTTTTTTTTATGAGGTTTAAACACGAATGTAAACTTTTATAAGGCTTTACAAGTCGTGACACCCCTCAATAATTTGGTAAATTTCTGAAACTCTTTTTGCCCATGGACTTAAAGATGCTTAAATAATTATAATGATTCACCAGACAATGTTTTTAAATTCAAAATTAAAATAATTATTCCTTAAAAGTTTTAAATTCAGTCTGGTATGTTGTATGTGTAAACAGTTTCGATTTTTTAATATAATAACAATACTTAAACAAAATAATTATTATCAAATTTACATTGAATTTGTTTAAAATGTGTTTTGCACTTAGATTAAAAACTATAAGTTTGAGATTATGGGGAAAACAATTACCGTTTAAAGAGAAATTATGAAGCTTTATCACCAACTATTTGCCCCATTTACAGGGCATTCGACAACCCCATTATGCCAAGGCATTATAGAATTTAAAAAAAAAGCAGAATACTAAGCCTCCGTAAACTGGCCTATTAAGTCATAAACCAAACTCGCCTGGTCCTTGATAAAGGGGTCGCAGCCAGGATGTTCAAGCATCAGTGCCACACATGCCTCTCTGCCCTGTTCAGTTGCATACATGAGGGCTGTTGAACCATCTCGGTCAAGCTGGTTGGGGTCGGCCCCAGCGGACAAGAGAGTACGAACCATATCCTCCAGTCCACGGGAAGCGGCATTCATCAGGGCAGTTTGACCACTCTAGGGAAAAAATATCGTAATCTGTACGTGGATCATCTTAAACACCATACAGAACTCAGTAAAAAAACTGATATAAAAAAGAGACATTTAATATTGGCTTTTAGTGGGTAAACGTCTTATCCCTGATCAGTTTGCAGTGCTAACTGCCTGTGATTGGCCGAAGCATCATTGTTCCCTCATGTTGAGCCAGATCATAATTTTGAAACTTAATTTTATGTAATAACTGTAAAAAGGCTGTTGGTTAACTGGTTTAGGACCATGCATGCTACCATAAAAGCGAAAAATGGACTTAATTTTATTGTGTACAAGGTATTGGTAAAAAGTACAGTATTCCTCTAAAATAAGGAATCCTGTGAAGTGATGGAGGTGGTTTCTCATAGAAAAGTTATTTCATAAAGAAGAACATTGATTAAAATTTTAAAATTTATTAAGTTTTAAAAAAAATCTTTAGGCTTGATACTTGCTGTACAAATACCAACATTACTATACGTTAGCTTACAGATGGGGAAGCTTCGTTGACATTTCCCATCTCCACTGATTTCTTGACAGTGCTCCAGTCTTCTTGGGTTTCTGGCTGGGCTACCGCACAAATCATCAGAGGTGTGTGGCCTAGCTGGAAAAAAAAGCTGTTCATTTTGAGAATTTAAATATATAATTTTTTGTGGGTAGGAATATGATTTTGATATAGAGTGTTTGAGAAGTAAATATGCTTAAAAGTAAGAATATTTTGGATAGTTGGATCCAGTTTAATGTTAATTACATTTTTACTTATTTGTTATTAGTTTTTTCAAATGATTTTATTCAAATGGGTAATTTTCACATAGGCAAGAAAATTATTTCATTAAAAAGTTGTTGCTGGGAAATAAATTGTTTTGCTTGACATGCTAGTTTTTAAAAAAAATTATTTTACAAATGAACTAAACCAAGTTTTCTATTGTTTTGAAAAAATAATGCATTTTGCAGACTGGTGAACTTTTAAGTTTTTGAAACCAATCATCTCTTATTGCGATTTCTCAAACAGCAAATTAACAAGCCTGGGCTTTAACGCGTTACTTGTAGTAATTACCTTTTACAGTAATCTTACAGGTAATTCGTTACATTTGAGAACCCAGTAATTTTACAAGTAATTCGTTACATAATTTTCGAAAAAGTAATCTTTGTTACAGTAACACGTTAATTTCATTAATTTAATCATTAACACTCTAATAAATGTCCAAAAAAAAAAAAATCTTTAAAAAAACAAAATAAAAAATACTTTCACGTACTCTTTGCTTAGAGGAGAAATATTGTTCCCACAAAAATGAAACGTTCCCTACTGATTGCAGTGATTATAAACACTCATCTAGCAGTGATAAGGATTTTTTTTGAGAATGTAAAACAAGACATCCTTCCGCCGAAGCCGATTTTGAGTTGTCTACATCTTCCCAAAGTAACGACCATAATATGACTGTATTCTGTACCCTACTAACAGTTAAAAGCATGTTCATAAAATATAATCCCCCCTTATCAACCAGTACGGCTGTTGAAAGGTTAGTTCTGGTGGTTTGTGTCTCCGACCCAATCGTAGCTGTGTAAGCAACAAAAATTTTGAGATGCAGCTTTTAGTTTTGTTGTACCCCAACAAGTAGATTTTCTGCTAACTGTATAATAAAATCGATTTTAGAAAAAAATCATTTATTCATTAATACTTTATTTTTCAAAACATTTGTAAATATGAAAATTTGTCGTAAAAAGTAATCTTAAAAGTAATTGCAATTTGTTACTTTTGGAAATTAGTAATTTTACAGGTAATTAGTTACTTTTACAAAAAGTAATTGTAATTGTAACGAGTTACATTTAAACAAGTAACGGCCCAGCCCTGAAAATTAAATACCTGAAATCAGTACACTAAAGAAAAAAACTTCCAAATTCAGGGACACAGTATTATCATTTTATGGAATTTGCTTTATATTGGGTTTAAATTACTAATTTTGCATGAAAGTAAATATTAGAAATGCTCCCTCATTTATAATTAAACAAAAGAGCCCTACACCCAGCTCGCTAGCGCTCACCAAGATGATTTAGAATCTATATTTATATAAATTAAAATATTATTATGAATATAAAAATTAGGCAAAATATATTTCGATAATATTAAGAAAGGACTTTTACAAACTTTGTTTCTTTTCCTTAGCAGAGCAGGTCCATGTTTATTATTCAGAATTTCCTCTGCCATGTCGAATCTGTTGTTTCCATATGAAAAGTGAAGAGCATTGTTGCCCTTTAAGAGTAAAACATAATTAAACATTGTATCTGTATGCAACAGCAAATTTAGTTTTAAGAAGAAATATTGATAATAATTATTCTACACAATAAAAGCATACATTCTTTGCAATATAGCAGATAGTTTACTATATAATTTTTAAAATGTATCTATGTATATCGAAATTTTTCTGTGGAACTGACTCAATTTTCTTTTTTACTTTTAGTGATTCATTTAACCATGGCACAAACAAAATTATAAATATTGTGATACATTTCTTACTTCCGGATCAGTTGAATGCAAGATAAATTTGGCAAGGGTATCTGAAAACTCCTGAAAGTACTGCAAATAGTTGTAAACTTCTTTTGGTCTGGAATATCTGTCAGTTGCTACTTTTAGCCACTTTGTAGTCAAGGAGTCTTTTGATTTCGTCTACAATATGAAAATAGCAGAAATATAGGTAGAGATTTACTGTACGGTCCCCCTTGGCGAACTTTCCAAAATCGCGCCGAAAGTCCGTCTTTTGGCGACTTTTTTTTAAAAACCACCATTCAAAGAAAATATCGAAAAGGAATATTTCTTATGAAAACTCAACCAAAGGTCCGATAGGGTTGCCGGAAAACGTCATCGGTGCGAAGTCATAGAATTCGAATCCTCAGTTGAAGTTAGACAGGTTGCCAGAAAAAATTATTTATCGCCAAATCCGAAAAAATCGTGCCAATGGGGACCGTACAGTAAATCTGATCCGAAATATAGTCAGGAGCAGGTTTCATGATACTCATTTTGGGTGTCTCATGGGAGGGTACAAAAATTATTTTTAACAGAAGATTATAAAGAATCTTTTTTCTTCAATGACATAATATGAAATATAAGGTAATAAAAGTATTGCGATAGGTTCAAAATTACAAAACGGAGATTATGTTTTCTTCACGATTTGCAGATTGCGGATTCTATAAAAATGTTTTTTGAACGTTATTTTGCCTGTTAGTTGTTTGCCATTCTGTCAGTCTGAAGCTACTCTATAGCATGAACTAAAAGAGCTTTAAACTTCAAATTTGGTATGCGAGTCTCTTATTACCAGTCAGGTATAATAAGGTTTTAGGAAAAATCCTGTAGGCGCAGTGTTGCTACCATAGAATTTAATGAGTAGAAACATATACGTTCACTATTGAAAAAAATCTATTACATTAAGAAAAACAAATTCTACACTAAATACAATTTCTGTTTGGTGTTCTTAGTGTTCCAAATTGCAGGAAAAAAATTATAAATTAAGTAAATAGGTTATCTTTAGAGCAGTCATACCAGCAAATCTTCATCCACTTTCTTCAAGCCCAAGAGGTGATCATTCAACGCTTCGCACATAGGATACAAACTTTCGATTACCGATCTACAATTGAACCAGTTATTGACTTACTGCTAAAACCCCTCTAGAAGTCACTAAAAGTGATTAACTTATAAATCTCGGAGCAGCTTCTTGCATTTTTCTAAACCCATAAGACACTATTTTTTATGGTAATTATGCTTTAAAACTTTTACACAAAATAAGAGAATTTAGAAACTTTATATTTTTGATTTAAGTTTTTGAAAGAATTATATAGTTCTTCGTCTATCTTTTTTTTAAAGGACAGTTAAAACAGCCTACTTTGAGCTAAAGCTTGTTTAGCCAAATTTATTTTTAATATCCTGCAATCAAAATCAACCATCACCATACACATTTGCCTCTAGTAATAAAAAATACCTGCTTTGCTTCCTTAAAATCTTTTTTTAAACAGTTATTAGTTAGCCCCTGTTATTATATGCTTATTTAAATAAAATGTATCCAGCATGTTTAGAAGTATAGATAATTTTATTAAAAGCTTAAGACAATAAGAGGAACGCTTATGACATAGGTACCAGTCTTAATTTGGTGATCTGTGTTGTGTTACCATAAATGAAATTGCACTAATATTACAACATGATAGTATAGTAAGCCTACGTTATTTTTTCATGATTGCTAAAACTTGCTAATAAATAGACCAGCCCTTATGTATCATAGTTGTATCCAAAAAAAGAACACAATACCACTACAATATAAAAACATGGTGAAACTTTACTCCAGGTTTATGGGTATTGTTACAGAAATAAGAAGTTTACTCTAAAACTGGTTGCAGCAAGTTCTCCCTCCATTTTTAGGAGTAAGGTTAATGCAACAATTAATGGATTTTAGGGTTTAGGTTCTTTTAACATTTTATACTTTGGCTCTTTATTTGTCTCAAAAGGTATATAAAAAAAGCTAATTTTAAATCAGAAAACAGCCTTTTCTGGCTATTCAGAATAAAAATTCTAAACTAAAATAGGGTGGAAAGGAGGAATAACAGTTTTGTTCTAAATAAAACTTGATGATTGATTATAAATTGGGTTCTAAACATTTAGAAATGTTTTCAAAATGCAAAAGATAGTAAGCCTAAAAAATTAAAGATAATCTTGCATTACAAGAAAAACACAATTACGAAAAATTGACAATCACATGGAATTTTTTTATCATTGGCAGTTTTTGGTTGTTTAGAGTTTTTGGCAAAGACCAAATTTCGTGATTCAAGTATTATGCTTACATAATTGATTTTGAAAGCACAATAAATAAATGCATTGAAACTTAACATAATTTTCATATAAATTTTGTTTCTTACATACAATAATAATATAAATAACTTACTTAACAGATGTTTTTTCAGATACACCTGTCTCACTATCTATTGGCGTTTCCTCATCAGTAGTTGAATTTGACTGGATACGAAGGGTTTTGAACTCAACTTTATCCAATGCAGGTCTGATGCTACATTGATACCTAGTAAGAAAAAAACCAATTAAGAAAAATTAACAGTCACATGGAACTATCTATCACTGGCAGAGTAATATTAAACTACAATGCACCTTATAAACCAAATTTTTGAATTCAAGTATTATGTTTACATAATTAATTTTAAGGGCACAATAAGGTTAAATGCCTTGAAACATTACATAATTTTCATACAAATTTTGTTTCTTTAATACAATAATAATAACAAAACTTACTTCACAGATGCAGTTTCATGCACAACTGTCTTACTTTCTATTGGTGTTTCCTCATAAGTTGGTGAATTTGTCTCAATATGAAGGGGCTTGCACTCAACTTTATCCATTTTAGGTCTGATGCTACATGGATACCTTGTAAGAAAAAATTTACAATTACAGGGCTTTTTTTTATCACTGGCAGAGTGGAATTAAACTACACCACACCATAAAAACCAAATTTGTCGATTCAAGTATCATGTTTACATAATTAATTTTAACAGCAAAATAAGGTTAAATGCATTGAAACATTACCGGTTGCAAAACTCACATCCTTGAAAGTATAACTAAGATATAGGGGACGGCGTGTGTTGCTTGGTGACTTTTTCCAATGGGATTAACAATCGTCAAAGTCGCCAAAGAACGGTCCGGACCCTATCTTAGTAATACTTTGGACAATGTAACTTTTGAAACTGCACCATTCAAAAATAACAAGTACTTACTTCAAAGATGCAGTTTTAGATACAACCGTCTCACTTTCTATTGCTGTTTCCGCACTAGAAGGTGAACTTGATTCGATCCGAAAGGGCTTATACTCAACTTCATCCATTTTAGGTCTGATGCTACCATGATTGATAATATTATCATCAACAGTCTGTTGTGTCTTGTTGTAGCAGTCATCACAGAGACATATAACGAAATGCCCATTGGTTTCAAGAAGTTGCTGTGATTTTCGGCAGAACAAAACCGTCATGGAATTACTTCGAGGTTCTTCAGTACAAATCTGAAAGTGGAATTGATTTTTATTATAATGCACTGACCTGTTAGTAACTGTACATGTTTTTTAGTTTTACAAATTTGATGCAGAATAAATTTAAAAATTTGATATTTAATAAAGTTTTAAAAGAACATAAGATACCTAAGAGTAGTTTGTAGCTTTAAAATAAATTTTAAAAAAACTTTATAATAAAAACATTTTTATCAAATATTTCTAGCTTTGGAGGATCCCAACGTAGTTTACTTACCAATCGGAAGTCATAACTTCCAATGCTCAATGTAGAGATTGTAGACCTACTGTTTAAAAGATCTTCTTTGCAAACTTCATTCACTTTATTGCAGTCAACACTGCTACATGGATTCTGATGAACCCTTGTTGGCTCCACTAACTCAACACTGCAAGGATTTTCAATGATGGGTTCGAATTGTCCATTTTGTTCAAAATCAAACAATTTGACAATAGATTCTGGAACAGGGTTAGACGTCTTTGGTAAAACCGGAAGTGATTTCTCAGCTTTGGAATCACTTGGTAAACAATCTGCATTAAAAAATTGACATTGAATCTTTGCATTTGAATCAAAACTTAGCCTGTTTTCATCCGTCATCCACGCTGCAATTTCATTTCTTTGGTTTGAGGTAATAGATTGCGGAAGCAAAAAATTTACTTTTTCATTTGCAATCTGTCCGGAATTCAAACTATTTATCTCCATATCATTTTCATTTAAGTTGAAATTGCTATGTGTTTCAAGATCTTTTAAATAGAAGAAATCTTTATTAGTTGGATTGCTTATGTTGCACCCCATTTCTTGAGTTTTAGGTAAAATATAGTTAATGGTGGGAAGTTTTGGGAAGTCATTCATTAAAGATTTTGATATTTTACTAGCGATTTCCATTGTTGGAATACTTTCTATTTGATCAGAGCAAAATTCATTTACTTCACTTCTTTTGTTCAATGAATGGGAATCATTTATAGACAAATCTGGGGCAGTGTATGTTTGGCAAAGGCTATCTTTTGTTGTTTTTAAGTCTGTTTGTGAAGTGTTTGATGTAAATATTTTCGGAGCATTAATCTCACCAATGAAAGGTAAACCTGTCTTGATCGAAGCTTTTACACACTCTGATATCAAGGTCTGTAGGAAAGAAATACTAGAATTCACAAGTCCAGGTTGGTTAAGTATGTTATTGTGAATATCACCATTTACTGAACCCTCTAAAATGTTACTTTTGTCTAAGGTTTTGTTATGAAAAGAATGTGTCGAATCAGAGGATATTTCTGTTTGTGTATGAGCATGTATTATCGATCTTGAATCAATTACTGATATATTTGATTCATTTTCTTTAGTAATTGATGAAAAACTACAGGATGTTCCTGATTCTTTTAAAAGGAAATCCTTCAATTGCGGGAAATCCTCTTGAAGTTTGTCACACTGCACTGAGGAGTCAGTAAAAGACTTTGACAGACTGCACTTAGGTTCATTTGTGGAAGAAGTCGTAAATTCAGCTGCATAAGTATCTCCATGCTTTTTCTCTGTCCAATTAGTTAGAGTGTTTGCTTCACACTTTAAAGTATCTACTTTATCTTTTGTTTCCGGAGGCTTTATGTTAAAAAAGTTACTGTTTTGTAATATGCAACTGCGGGTTTCAACAATGTCTTCTTCACCACATTCTTGGTGAACAAGAATTTCAGATTTTGTCCCTTTATATTCATTTGGGAGAAGGTTGCGGTAGAGATGAATGTTTTTGCAAAATTCTTTATGAGATGTACCCAAATTAAGTTTTTTTTCAATATCATCGAGTTGTAATGTTATTTGCAAGGTGCCTTGATCTTCGTTCAAATTAATGAGTTTGACCTAAAATAAAATAAAAAATTTCAATCTGATTCCTAAGTAAATTTAACATTATTATTGAACTTCCATGTAGTGTACAAGTTAGAATTGTATTTAGATAGGAAAGATATTTTCTTTAAGCTGTTCTGATTTGTTGGTACTGAACATATGAACTGAATAAACAATATTGAGCAAATGTCAACACACATATGCACAGCGCTTTTGTTACAATGACGAAACTTTGCTAACGTCATAATAGAGTGGTTACGTGAATCCCCCATATGCTTAAATACATAAATAACTTGCTTATAAAAACATTTTCTAACCTTACACTTTGATTATACTAATGTAAATAATTGTATGATAAATATATGTTTTTAGGAGAAACACTAATTTAGGAAGGTTCACACAGTAAGATTTTTTTAATATAATATTTATTCTTTATTTTAAAAAGCATTGCAAAAAAATTTAAAGAAAAGCTCAAAAATGACGTTTAAAGAAACATTATCTGATTTATAGTGTGACTTGTTCAAATATAGTCCCTTGAAAGATGCTATAATCAAGGTATATTGTAAAATATAAACTACTTTGTTATTGCTATACAGTAAAATAAGGCTACTAAGAAATGCTAAGTTAATCTAGGTCCATTTTTACACTAAACTGTTTGAGGTATAATCCTGAGCCAAACCTGACACTATTTTTACCTTCAATAATTTGTCAAAATATATTCATTGTTAATGCATTTAAATAATTCCTTTTTTAAGAAAAAAATCACTTAGTTTTTAGTTGTTATTGTACAAGTTAGAACAACTATGTATTTTTTCCTAGAAATTTTCATGACTCATGAAAACAAGATAGAGAAGGATTAAAAAGCTCAGAAACTACAAAATGCTAAGAGTTTTGATATGGGGACAGATGCATATAGTAAACATTAGTATTCCAGAGTTTATAATGTTATTTCTACAATAAAATGAGAATGTTTGCCGAGAACAAATGACAAATTATTAAGCCAGCTATTTTACCATATCTTCATTTGATGGCACTTCTGGATGACAATGCTCATCCCAATCATCACTATCTTTGGGCTGAAAGAAGAATCTCACTTGACTAATTTCTAGTGCATTCTCCAGTTTGCTCCCACTTTGATGCATTTCCAAATTGTCTTTTGAGCATGGCAGATCTTTAAATACAAAAGAATAAAAAAAATAAGAGGTTATTTTTAAAGTAGAAACAAATTGATTACATGAGTTTTAACTTGGGAAGTTAATTTTAAAAGATGAAAATTACTACATTTTCAATAATTGAGATTGCAACAGACTGTCTAGGAAATGCTAAATTTCTGAAAAAAAAATGGAGGTATAATATTATCAATCAATAGTCAGAAACTGTGAACAACCTGGTAGTCTGTCAAAATCAATAAGATCTCTATGGATGGTAAACTCAAGTTGGTCATGATCAAATAGATGTGTGGACAAAGGAAAGTACCAAAGACCTTAGTTAGAATATATCTTTCACAACAGGTGAATTTTTCTTTTACGGAGTGTCTACATGCACGGGCACCGTACACGCATTACACGTACGGGTATAGTAACTGCGCAGGACCAAGCCTTATTAGCAGTTTGACTTGGTTCTTCACGGACGCCGTAGCTTAGTGGTAGCATAAGTGGTTCGTGAACGAAAGGTCCCGGGTTCAGATCCCCTCTCTCGGCAGAAGTACAAAGGATTTTTCCAAGCATCCAAGTTTTCATGAATTATTTAAATTTCTAATTTTTTGAACACTCATTACAAATGGCTAGAACTTATGTTTTTTTAGAGAAAAACAATTTTTCCCGTTCCCCAAACGAGTGTTTAGGCTTTCAATACGCCCTACAATACTGCCCCATGTTAAATACTGATGTTTTTTTAGAGAAAACAAAATTGCCTGGGGCCCAAAAAGAGTAATCTCAACTTTCAAGTATAATTCCCGTGCCTGTGCACGCAATTAATACACGGTTCCAGTAAGCCCCGCCTTGAGCATGCACAGTTAATACCCGTATTCGCAATGCGTGAACAGTGCCCATGCGCGTAACCTCTGCCTTTCTTTTATCAAGCTTCTTATTTGTCACCAATGGGATAATAATGACAAAGTAGCTACAAGACTGAGCAGTACTAATACTTTCAATTAATTTTATACTAATAACAGTGCTTTTTACTGTATGGGTAAAAAAGCTACGTTCACTGCAGGGTACCATGGTTATATTTCAAGAATAGTTCACTTTAGATTACTTCAAAAAATCATATTCTCTACTTTGGTATTTTTTTTTTCTTTCTCCAATTGGGCTGATTAATTGGCAGTCAAGCCTTGCAGACTCGGCATATTCCCCAGAACTGAGAGCCACTTTTTTGTGGCACCAACTTTGGTATGTACTTTTATACAGAAGTAAAGTTAAATAATAAGTCTTAATCTGGCATACAAAGCTTTGATGTGGGATCGGCAATAAATACTTAACCCATTTATGCAAAGAGCAAAAATAAGATGCTTGTTATTTTTTCTATGCTTAAGTATGTCTAAATAAACAAAATATAAGACAAATGAAGGCAATATTCCTGAGACAGTGGAAATAGACATATTTATGTAAGAAATATATGTAGGATAAATTAAGTTACACAAAAAACTAATTAAATTTTTAAAGTTAACGATTTAATCGGTAATGAAGGTACTAATAGTGATCTCTAATGGGGTACGAATGAGCTAATCGAAAATTCAAATGTATTTGGTGAATCTGATAATTAATATGAAGTTTGACAAAAACAAACAAACTAAAAAGCTCAACATAATATACGTACATAGCATTATGGAACATAAAAATAATTACCATCAACACTTTCAGCAGGTTCAGATTTAGACTTGGTCAGCAATGTGGTAATTTTCATATTTCTTTAAAGCTACAAAATGGATACACAGATAAAGATAATATAATAAATTTACAATTTTATTATTCTTATAATAGATTAATATAGCATTGATTACACCATAATTTAGGCTTCCGCTTCTTTATGATCTATAATCCAATTTATTTTTGTTCTCTCGAAAATGGCGTTCCAATAAATATTAAAGTTGAAAACTATACTAAGAATGCACTAAGAATAATAATAGCGAAATAAAATCGTCGTACTTTCGAAGTTAAGATTATTATTAAGAAATCACACTCTCCGTTTTGGTGTGTACTTTTGATACAGTATTACAAGTTATATAATAAATAAAATCTTGCTTACAAAGCCTTGATATGAAAGCTTTTAAATTTAGTTATACTTGGTAGGTTACTTTAAAAGTTTTAATATTTTACAATTGAATCTCATTTTAAAATAATAAATATGTACCAAATCCAACTTAATTATTAATTTTTACTGTATAAAGTATAATATAACATTTTGTTATGTATTAGTGTGGGATTAACTAAAAAATTTGAATTTCCACATTTCAACTATTACAAAATGCAAAAAAAATTATTAAGTTTTAGGCACTTAATTAAAAAAGAAATTTTGAAATGAAATTTGAAAAATAGACCAACAGCTAAACTTGCAAAATACTCATTGTTTTGGTTTTGACGATTAATCGTAAACATTTATTTTTAACTTTAATTTTTCAAATTATGATTAGAAGGTAATATTTTGCCTGGTTTGGAACATTTTTGGCTGCTTATTTTTTACCGCCAAAAGAAGATTTTAACACAGCTATAAACGTTTCGTAACTCGTGTAATTTTCGCTTTTCAATTAGCTAGTTTTTCGTGATGTACCACTCTTGGATTTCACTGGTGGTTTGACACGATAAGCTCCGCCCACTGCATTCATTCACCAATCGAGCCCTTATATTCACTCCTGTAGAACTGCTACCACTTAAGACTTAATGTGTGCCCATTAAAGTAAAAATATGTTTAAAAATTAAATTATGCACAATTAATTTTCAGTGAATATATTATTTATATATTCACTGAAATATATGTTGACTATTGTTATAATATTTTTTTAATATATGATAAAAAAAATTAAATTTTTTATAAAAATTTAAGTAAATATGCAAACAGAAATTACCACAACACATTGAAAAAGAATTTTAAAGCTTTAATTTACAATTCCAAATTTTACATTTGTAAAATGATTTTTTATATTACAAATTATACATATCAGTTAACTCCAGGCATATATATTGTATATATGGCATATCAATTTAACTTTTCCAAATATTACCAGAATATTTTTTTCAGCAGAAAAGAATCAGTAATAATGGGACTACATTTCAAAATAATAAGTATGTAGATAAATTTACAATTAATTATTATTATTGAAAGACAATTAAGTATTATTTAAACACTTTCGGTTTAACCGAATATTGAAAAATAAGCTTTTAAAAACACCGGTTTTTCCCCTCAAAAACTCTAGCATCAAGGAACGTTTATAATGGTGTGGAGGGAATTACGTTGAGGAGACAGACTTTTTTGTCGTTTTTGAAGAGGTGACTATCTCTGTATTGTACTAAAGTGCAAAAAAGAATAATCTGTCACTATTTTGTGATTTTATATGGGAAAGACTGTACTTTTCATCAAGAAAATCGATCAATGCATATTCTCTAAATCCACGAATTCGTGACAGAACCTTTAAGGTCATGGACTGGTAGGCATTCGGTTCGTATTTAGAGATGTTAAATTGTACATTTGAAGCAAATATGATTTGAATAGAGATTTAAAGTGGCTATTCTGTCTGTTTGGTGTAAAATTGAACCAATATTGTTATTAAATCCGTTTAATTCACCGGATATCGTGTTTTTTTTAATTTATCATTTGAAAAAAAAAATAGAATTCATCAATAAAATTGTGAAATTAGGCCATTATCTACTTTAAATTAACATAGCTCGTCTAAACTTTTGCATCATACAAATTTTTATTTTATGAAAAAAATTATTGCTATAGCAAATCAAACAATTATGTTTCAATTATAGCATTTAAAAATATATTTTAAATATGTTTAGGTGTTTCTTGTAATTCTACTATCACAATTCTAAATTTTACAGCTAATTGAACTCATTGTCTAAACTCTAAACTTTTGCATCGCAGTGTAGTTTGTCTAATATCAGAACATACAAGAAGCAAGAAATAATGTTATAACAAATAAAGTGTTTAATAATATAAAATGTTTTTTTTTCTCAAATAAATTAAAGTTAGCTTCTAGAGCAAATAAAAATAACTTAATTTCTCTAAATAATCCAATGATTAAGGGAAAAAATATGAATAATTTACAGCCTACAAGTTCTATAAAGGAAAGAAAGACATAATTTCTCAAAACTTTTTTTAATCATTAGTTAGTGTATTGCAGGCACTTTTGTAATCACAAACCTATACAATATAATGAAATAAATACAAAATATTTATTTTTAAATAACATAAGTGAGATATATTTAAAAAAATAATAACCAAATAAAAAATAACTACCCATCCTAAAAAGTCAACTAAAAAAACATCTGCTTACAACATCTCAATTCGAGAAGAACATCATAAAACCAATATCCCTACTAAAAATGATCCATAGAGATCAATACAAAAATCTATTGACATTAGTAGTACAGCTCTATTGACATGTACTGATTTCTATGGATGTCCCTATTGATATCAGTAACCTACTGATAATTTTTCCTATTGCTGTCAATAAAGCTCTACCGATATCAATAAAAAATTACCAGTAGGCTACTGATCTCAATTGATATTAAACGATGAAAAATGTATAATAAAAATGTGCATTTGACAAGAACACTTTAGCATGTAACCATTTTGAATATATTTTTAAACTAAAAATTTTCATCAAAATATTGCTAATCATTACGAAAAGAAGATTTTATAGAAATGTATAGCTAGCTTAATATACGAGTCATAATCAGTGGCGGATCTAGCCATGGGGCGCGTGGGGTGCGCCCCCCCCCCCTCAAGTTATGTTGACCGTCTTTTTTTTATTTTTGAAAACAAAATTGAGACAAAAATTTAAATTTATCTTCTTTTTCAACCAAATTTTTTGATAGAGCGTTAGAGCAAATAACTATTTTTACAGTTTATAGAAAGTATTCAACTGTTGGTGCCGATTTATTTTTCATTTGTTTTGTCGCTTTTTTTATGAGTTCACAAATCTTTGAAGGTCACAATAATATGAAGGAAAGGAATAACGATAACTAGCCAATCACAAAATTCCGCGCGAATAAGATTTGGGAAATAATTTTTATTTTTATTTATTTGGGGATTGGCGCCGATTATATTCCACACGTGCTATCTAACGATGAATATTTTGTGAACGTTTAAGGGTTTTAGTTTGCTTACATTATCCAAGTAAAAATAAGTGTACTTCAATTCGAGAGTTTTCGCGCTTTTTCTCTATCAAATTTCATAAGAGCAAGATTGGAAAATAAGAGTAAGTTATAAGGAATATTATATAGGTTATAAGGAATATTGGAAAATAAGAGTAATTATATATATATATATATTTAATCAATAACTTCTTCTTCTTATTTTTTTTTTCAATTGCCTCAATGATATAAAAAATATATACGTTAAAATTTTTGAAGTTGCTGACTTATAATATTTGTAAAAGTGGCATTTTAAAGACTATCATATGGGTTAGGTTAGTTTGAATTATCGTCGCACTAAAGCTGGGGGTCCCACTTTAGGTTGACCACCTAACCGGGACATATGCCTAGCACCCCAGAGCCCTTGGTCACGAAAGCTGAATTGGGCACGGCAGGCCTTGGCCCACTAATGGGCTGTTGCGCCGAGGAATTTAGTTGTTTAGTTTAATTAATTGGTTAGTTTCTAACAAATAACTACGTGATTTTCATGATATACAGTCATTGTTTGCCTTGTTTATAAGTTAGCTACTTCGCATCTTCAAAAAAAAATTGAATTAACTTTTTATTTATTATTTTCATGAAATACTTCGCTAATACCTGTTTCAAACCTGTTGTTGTCTACACTAATTTCTTAAAAACTAATTTTTGTGCAATTAGTTTTGTATTTAGTAGTAGATAAGAAATGGGGGCACCGCCACCTCCTCCACCTCCACCACCGGATATGACGTAGATGCACGTGACCGGATATGACGCATAGTCTTGTGACACGAGTTTAGTTGTTTTAGTTTCGCTATTGTAATAAAATAGGTCTTTATGACGTCGTTTTTGTTATAGGGTTGGTTTATATGACGTCAATTGTTTTAGTATAGGATAGGTTTATATGACGTATTGTTTTAATTTCGGTATTGTAATAGAATAGGGTTATATGACGTCATGAGTAGGTTTATGTGACGTAATTTTAAGTCAAGTGCATACAATGTATTTTGTTTGTTGGTTGGTTGGTTGGTTGGTAGACATATATATTCGGGTTTGTGTGCTTGGTCAGAGACCCGCTTATAAACCTTCGTCAAGTAAGACAGACACAACAGACAACACACACACACATAAGTGGATCCATCTAATTTTTAGAGACAGAGGCCAACTAGAGGATCCCCAGAATTGGCTTGTCACCCCCAGAGGTATCGTTTTGGTATGGGAACTTGGAGGACTTTCGGACCCAACAGATTTAACGAGCACGTACTCCGCATATACTCGACAAACACAAACATCCATGCCTTACCGGGATTCGAACCCGAACCCAGAGGCTCCAAAGGCTAGCTCCCTAACCGTTGCGCCGCGCCGGTCGGCTTTTGTTTGTATAATTAACATTAAATTATATCGATTACTATGTTTTTGAATGTATGTTATTTCCAATATTATTTATAATTATTTTATTATAAAATTTCCAATATGTTATTTCCTCGATTTTTTTTTAATTATTAGAGATTACTTATTTATTTAGTTATTTAGTCCAGTTAGTTATATAGTCAGTTAGTCAGTCCGTTAGTTAGTCAGTCAGTTAGTCAGTCAGTCGGTTAGTTAGTTAGTCAGTCGGTTAGTTAGTCGGCCAGTTAATTAGTCAGTCCGTTAGTTAGTCAGTCCGTAAGTTAGTCAGTCCGTAAGTTACTCAGTCAGTAAGTTAGTCAGTCAGTTAGTCCGTTAGTTAGCCAGTCAGTCAATTAGTTAGTCAGTGAGTCAGTCAGTTAGTCCGTTAGTTAGCCAGTCAGTCAGTCAATTAGTTAGTCAGTGAGTCAGTCAGTTCACTGACTAAGTCAGTGACTGACTGTCAGTGACAGTCTAAGTCAGTCACTGACAGTCAGTTAGACTAAGTTAGTCAGTCTGGACTAACTAAAGGAGTGACTAACTAACGGTGATTAATTGACTGACTGACTAACTAACTGACTAACTGACTGACTGACTTACTAACTAACTGACTGATTAACTAGCTGACTGATTAACTGACTAACTAACCGACTGACTAACGGACTAACTAACGGACTGACTGACTGACTGACTAACTAACTGACTGAGTAACTAACTGACTGATTAACTGACTAACTGATTAACTGACTGATTAACTGACTAACTGACTGACTAACTAACTAACTGACTAACTTACTGACTGACTAACTTACTGACTGACTGACTGACTAACTGACTGGCTAGCTAACTAACTGACTGACTAACTAACTGACTAACTAACTGATTAAATAACTGACTAAATAACTAAATAAATAAATAATCTCTAATATTTAAAAAAATCGAGAAATGGATAAAAATCTATTTTCGGGATTTAGACCCATTCGGGATTTTGACTTATTCGGGATTTTGGCTTGTCGGGATATGTCCCAGACCCAGTGTGCCGAATTTTAAACCAACCTTTTGTAGCAATATGAATGAAACAAAAATTTGCATAAAATGTAAAACATAAATGTAATAATCATGTTTGTCTATCTGATTGTAACTAATCGCATTTGAAAATCTGTTCGTTATAAATAATCGTATATGTGACTTAATTTAAAATTAAAACTTTTTCTCGTCTACCCTTTATTTTATTTCTGACTTTTAAAATCCAAAATTTAAAAAAAAGGTAAAAACATTAAAAAAATCACAATATTAGTGAAGAAGGTTTAATTCTAGCATCCTTTGGCGAGATTATGGTAACCCTTTTGCTAGCTTGTCGTTTCGAAAAAACACCCTAAATATTACCTTTATCAATTTGGAGATTTCCCCCCAAACGAATTGAAAATTAATGCTTTAATATCTCAGCAAATAATGCAAAATGAATAATTCTTTTTTATACCTGGGGTATTTTGAAGTTGCTGAACATTTTTATGTAAAAAAAATTGGGTGTTGCTATTGGAATTTTCAAATTTGGTACTCATTTTAATATGTAGACGACCCCTTATACAATTTTGGTTGCCAGTTCTTAATTCCTTACGCTATTTCCTGAAAAATGACACCTTGCACAAAATTCCTTGACCAATAGCAGCCGAAATATGAAGGGTGGATCGTTTTTTTTCCCCCAGCTGTACACATATTTGGAATCTATTTGATATTTTTTTATTCCGTGCGAAGAACGGGTATAAATTTGCTAGTAGGAAATAAAACTACATCAAAAACATGCATCATATCTCATTTTTATTAACTTATTTTTTTTATAAAAATGTTACAATTACTTTGAAGAGATTACGGATATTAGGCAGTTATCTTTATCCAAAACTAATTCAGTCGTACTTGACACATTTACCTTCTGATCTTGCTTTTATAAGGAGGAACGCTAATTGATCCTACAAATAAAATATTGAAAAGGTAAGAGTAAAATAAATTTAATATTAAATAATGAGCGTTAAACTTAGGAGCATATAACTAGCACACTCATATTTTTTTATTTCAATTTCTCTTAATATTCTATGCAGGTGTCGGCTCGTCACTTGACTGTGGTTCTACATTATGACACCCGTCGCCAATAGCCCTCATGTAGCTCTAGTGCAACGATAATTCAAACAAATTTAACTTAATAGTCTATCATTCTTTACAACACATTTAGTTCCAATTCTGCGCTCGTCGAAGCGTGGTTGACTTTCCTGGCTGCTAATCAGCCGTAAGCCTGGTTTGTAAAGACTGAAGACGCACGTCAAAGCGCTATAAAGCGCCCTGCCGCTCGATTTTGTTACAATTTGCGTCTAGCGATGTGCCTATGTAACGTATACGCAGCACTGCTGCGGTATATTACTTGCGATGACGAAGGTTTATAAAGCGGGTCGCTGACCAAGCACACAAACCTGAATATATATGTCTACCAACCAACCAACCAACCAACTTGCGGCCTTGGTCGAAATATTGTTTTGCAAGAAGCGATCCAGTGGAGTTCGGGACCCTTCGGACACCGAGTTATTACCGCTCATTCTGAAGTTTGTTGTCATTTCGCCGGCGCACAGTGTGGCAGAATCACGAATTACTGGCAAAAAGTCAAAAAATGAAATGAAGCATTCATTTGCGAATCCTTGATAAATATAAACAATATAGTTCGGGGCACCTGGTGTTGTGAATTATTCTTGGTTTGAGCCCTTCCCCCCTCCCCCCCACCACCACGAACTAAGCACTTTGTGTCCGAATGTGTTAATCGAGTGAAGTACGTTCGCAAATTGGTCGCTACTTTTTAAGCTCGTTTTACGATAAAATAGTCTTTCTAAATTTAAAAAAAAGATTGATTCTAAATCCTTAGTTATGATATTACTAATATAAGCTGTTTTTCTAAAGTTTATGTAAGTTAAAATTATATTTAAAAAGTTCTAATTGTAGCTAAGAAAATTAGATATTTTTTCTTGCTAATATATTTTCTCTTAGTGTAAAAGTAAACTTCCCCGCGCTTCCCCAGGGTGATTCTTGCAGGAACTTGTAGTGCATACTTCATATATTGATATCCAACAAGAATATGTTGCGCATATTTGCGCCATTTTGATTTATTCACTTTTTAATATAGCTCCAAAAATTTTTTTAAAAACGCATTTTAATAGCTTTTTGTTTGAAATTCATTAAACTGAAAATTTCTTTTGTGAAAATTCTGGTAAAATATTTTTAATTATAAAATATATTATCAAGAAAACATCATGCAACTTGATTTTTGTCCGTAACTAGTGTATGAAGTGGAGCTGTGACGATGTCTCAGAAACTGTCTAGCCATTCTCAAAGAAGCTTGGATCTAGTGGGAAATCTATAGTGATTTTTTAAAATTGATAATTGGTAAAATTAGTTCAGAAGGCTTTCTTTCAACTTATATGATATATATGTATGTATATATGTCTGAATGAAAGCATAATGTAACTTCTTGAGGTTTTTTTTTTAATTAATTTTTTCCTTCTTAAGCGAGTCTCAAGATTGAGGTATTCTCTTTTTGCAGAATTACGTTCAAAAGAACTTGTTTTAAAAAGATTGTAATTGTATAATTTAATGAGAGATAATCTTTGTGTAAAACCCTATACGAAAAATTCTGTTTTTTATCAGAAAATCTCAAAAAGTGTACAAATGGCCCGGATAGTGAATCAAGCGATTTAATTAAAACTCTTTCGCATTTTACAATGCCGCGTCTCATAGAAAACTATTCAAAAAAGTAAGAATTCCTATTTAAAACAAAATAATTACTCAAAATATCTTTAAAGTGTACTTATTTATTTATAACTAACTATTTTACATTAAATACAACCAAGAAAATTTTTATAAATCACTCCAGTGAATTAATGCCAGCTAATTTGGTATATTGCCACACTGTGCGGCGTCCATCCCGTAAGTCTCCCTTGATCAATTATGTATTCTACAGCGCACGAGAGTGTTGCTTAGGTTAAGGTAAGCCGATTCCATTGAACTTGTTCGGCCCGCTACATTCAAGTCAGCAAAAGGCATGATGGAAAGCTTAGAAGTCGACTTTAACGTCTTGAAATATATTGCTTGAGCAGAATTGTTATTTTATAATTTTAAAAATCCGCATTGTAAAAGAAACATTGATGAATATTTCTTAACGAAATATAATTCATCCTCTAATAGTTTGTGGGCTGGGGAGCCCAGTCGGTTAAGGCGTCCAGGTCCGAGCTGCGGAAGGTCCCAGGTCCTGTTCCGGGCATCGCCAAAATAACTGCCGACCTATAAACGGTCCGTACAGCCAAAAATGTCCGACGAATAATACCCCGTATAGAGGGAGTGCGCGTTAAATATGCTGTGGTTCTAAATTACGACGCCCGTCGCCAATAGCCCTAGTGTAGCTCTAGTGCGACAATTCAAAACTAACCTAAATCTTATACTTTGTGTTAATTTTAGAGTTGGTTGTTTCTGGATAAGCTGCGGTTGACAAAATCTAAGAACATGCCCCACAAAAAAATCTTTAAAAATATATATCTATTTTACGATTTTTTTCTGAGACCAGTATGATCATTGACCATATTGATTCATAAATAAAAGAAAAAATATATTAAACCAGGATTTCAAAATTTTATACATATATCGTCGTATACTTACAAGTGCATCATCATCTCTCTTACATTCTACATTGTCTGGATCGTCGCTATTACAAAAATCCTAAAAAAAAATGCAATAAATATATCCATATACATGAAATGCTTTTCATGGTACAGATCTAGCGTATACGGTTTTGCCCAGTAGCGTGATCTCTAACCTAGCTGGTAATGGGACAAAATCCCGCGAGACGAAATCTCGCAGGACAAAATCCCGCGCTGACATAATTTCGCACATGGACAAAATCTCGCGGGACCTAATCTCGCGTTTCATAAAAAGTGCAGTGATTTGTGAGTTATGTTTATGATAGTTTTGGTTTTGAGTGTTGTTGTATTTTTGTATTACGTACTTTACAAATTAGAATTCGATTAGTTTTAGAATAGGCGTTGTTGTATATTTGTATTACGTACTTAACAAATCAAGAAATTAACTTGCAGTTGTGCAATTAAGACTGGCAGGGCTGGATTTCTAAATAGGCTAAAGTAGGCTGTAGCCTAGAGCGGCACATTTTTTGGGGCGGCAAAATTTACGACCAACTAAAGCGGCATTTGGCATAAAAAAATTATTATAAAGATACCCAATATTTTTAAGAAAATATAACCGTCCATTTTCTTCCATTTTCTTTTGCTATCAATACAGGGTGGTGCAAAAAGTGGCCCCAACGAGGAGATAAAAATACGACATAAATGTTGCCAAGTCAAAAACCAATACAAAAGCAGGTTTGCTAACTGAAGCTATTGATCGCTTCAATATTTAGCCCAAACAAACGCTTGGCGAATTATTTGCCGGTAACTACGCTATGGTTTGAGAAGCTAGTTGAAATGAAATATAAACAAGGTTTGTAGAGCTCTCTAATAAAAAAAATCCCACTAGTGATTATTTCGGTCGTTATTTATCCTTGAGAATAGGACCTTTTTGTTTTTGTTAATACAAAACATTCTAAATTGATTGCAAGACCCAAAATATGGTGTTCAGACCCGTTTCGGAATGTTTTTGGACTTGTTGACCTTGACACCAGATCTTGGCTGACGCCATTTCGTAACTATTCGTTGCATAGCACTCTTTTTATTCCCTTTTACACCTTTGCATTCTTTAACAAACAACTGGCCACATTTTTTCTACGAATTCGTTTTAATAAAATTTTCGACAATGAACACTCTCTGCTGTACTGTAAGTTTCATCTTCACCTGTGAATTGATCAACTTACACTCACACAGTCGCAACTCACACTGACGCACTACGATCTGAACTGGCCAATATTCCATGAGTATCTCTAATGTGATGCTAATCCAATCCAACCAATGCAAAAACAGGTTTGTCAAGTGAAACCATTGCATGCTTGAATCTTTTATTTCCACTTGAAAGCTTTCAGGCGGCTTCAAGAGTTTTTCTCGCCTAGCATTTCAACGTATTCCTATCTCTAGACCGGGGCCACTTTTATTTGCCCCACCTGTATAAAAAAAAGGAATACTAGTAGAGATCTGGAGCCATCTTGTCCAATGAGGGAACAACTATTAGTACTTACCCAGATCTTCTTCGAAGATTACTGCTTATGTTTTTTTTTTTTTTTTTTTTTGTATTTACATTAGGATTTCAGTGCAATTTTTGCTTTTGCATTATAATTATGAAGGGATCAGTAAAAGTAGGAGTCCCTGTAATTAAATTGTAATTTATTTTTGTATCAATTTAATAAGCTTTGAATGTGGATCACATTGTTCACTGTTAAGTAATTGTGTTGAACAGAAGTGCGTCGAATAAGAGCTAGTTTTAAAGTGCAGTACACAAAGGTGTTCGCTTTCTAGTACTTTTTAAAACAAGGAACTAGATAATACTGAGCTTGAATAATAGTCATAATTACAAATTACTTACTTAGTTTAAATTATTTTTATAATAATAATTAATATACAAGTGTTTTTAGATTTAAATGTTATTTTGATCAAATAACGAGAATATCTCTAAATCAATTTCTGTTCTGAAATTTCAATTTTTTAACTAAATCGGGCCTATTTTCTTAAAATTTTGTCTGGCTCTCTGCAACATACTTGAATGATATTGAAAAACATATATATAAATAAAAGTGTGGATTGTTTTTTGAATAATTAATAGGGTCAGGTGGGGTAAAATAAGTCACGGGGTAAAAATAGGTCAGTTTTAAAACAAAATTCCTTAAAAGCAAACGAGATAATTTTTTCTTCTCCTGGTGACAGTTTTATATTTTATTGATTCTGTTCATCATTTTATATGTAAAACTAACTGTAAATTCTACTGTGTGGTTACAGTTTTTTTGCCATTATATGTCTTCATTTGTGAAATTTTAAATTCTGGCTGTAGAAAACTTTTGTTTTTAGAAAAGTTAGAACTACGTGTGTATTAAATATTTATCTTATTGTATACAGCTGCTGTTCAAAAATAAATTCAGAAAGTTCCAAAGGAAAAAAAAAGGAAAAACTTATTTTTTGAAGCAAAAAAACCTTCGTGGGGTAAAATAGGTTATATTTCTTATAGGTTGGGCTAAGCACACATTATACAACTTTTTTTTTTTTTGGCTTTTTAAATCTCTTTCTAATAACTAATATTCTTCTGCCGTGGGCAGGTAAACTGCAGTAATCGCAACAATGAGTTGTACCATTTTTGATCTGAAAAAAAAAAATCCAGTATGTTTTCTTAATTGTTAGACTAATTGAGTGCTTGCAACAATGGTCCAAGTCATTATGGAAGTTACTGCAGTTTACCTGCGCACGGCAGTCTTATAACTGCTTTGCTTTTAATATTGGTTTATCACTCTTTCACTCATAAATGATTGCAAATTTGAAGATCATTGTCCCCTTCATTATTGAAAACCGCTTTCATGAATTTCAATCGGAAAACAGTGTTGGTGGATTCAAAAGAAGTGAGATATTTTCTCGAAAGATATTTAGGAAAACAAATGCTTAAAAACCATGTTTTAGGCACAATTCCAACAGTTGATTTAAAGGCAATCGAATCACCAATTAAAAAAGTCAAGCTGTTGCAGCAGCGTCATCTACGGCAGTAACTACAACACGTCAGACTGTTTGATATACCCTTCAAGATGAGTCAAGTATTGGTTCTCCTTTAAAGCACATTAAATCTGCAATCGTAGAGACATCTCTCCACGCTAGCAATTGCTTGCAAGGAAGCCATATAGAATGCAAAAAAAAGAGAAAACTTATGCGGCAAAAATGCGAGAAATTTTAACTACTTCAACTTCTTTAAATAGATTACATATCGAAAATGTAAGAATGGAAAAGAAATCTGAAAAAATGTCTGTAGGGAAGCAGAGAAGAAATGAAACCATTACATGTGAAAAAAAATACCATTGGAGAAGAAAGTTTTGACAATTTCAATTCACTGCAAATAAGAAAGTGGGTCCAGGTCGAGTTTTTGTGTATTAAACCCACGAAGTTATTTCTTGGTATTCTTTCACTACTAGGGACACATGACCCAATTTGTAGTTTTGTGCTTGTAACTTTTGAAAAATGTGTAAATGCTGTCAATTTATACTTCATAAAGTATTACACAATATATAGTAGTATTTTTCTGAAGTATTAACTGCAATAGTAGTTTTGGGTCACGTATCCCAATCCCACAATGCAAAGGGAAACATGACCCACCCATTGGGGGTACGTGACCCACCGCAAAAATTTGGTAGTAAGACTTAAAAATATCAAAATACTTTTACCTAATCACAAAACTAACATCGTATTATAAAGCTTATATAGACTTTATAGTTTTTTCAGACAAATTTATTACTTCTTATTTTTATCACATTATTTCTAACATTAACGAAATAATCAAATTTAAACGTAAAATCTTGTCTAAATACAAAACTGGGGATTCTTTTATTTTGCAGAGAAAACACAGGTGGTTGAAGAATGGCTTCTATTTGATCAATATATCAACTTAGGGTGTATTATCCATTATAGGCCATTTGAAACATTTTCCATCTATTCTTTCTGCATACTGAATTGTAAGCTCGTTAAAAAAAATTCCCTTGTACCTTCCCAAAAAATCTTATATTCCGTGTAAAAAAAATTGAGTAATTGAAGCTGTTTTAAAAGCAGGACTTATTTTGCCTCACTACTAACCTATTTTACCCCACCCCATTGGGTAAAATAAGTCATTGACAGCACTTTTTCAAACACATTTATCAATATCAATAATTTGTTTAGTCCGGGAAATTTTACTTTAAATGTTATAAGAAATGTTCATTTGCATATCCTAAATATTTTTTACACTGATAAAATTGATATTTTTATTGCTCTGAAGGTGTGAATGCAAAATGTGCCGTTTTTTTTACCTATTTTACCCCACCTGACCCTGTTTAGCCTTGTAAGATTCCTGGTAGTAAGACCATAGAAAAATTATTTTTTTTTAGAAAAATGAAAAAAGTCGATTTAAACTTGTTTTATGCAAAATTACTCCACCGCGTTTGTTGCACTAATGCTGAACTAGATTGAAGTGAACGCAGCTCTAGAGAAGCGGTGAAAATTAGCGACCCTGGATTAAGTCCACAAAAATCATTGTACATCATTGTATTTTTACTTTATTGAAATATTATGTACATACAATTACTATTTCATAGAAGAGTGTCGTATATCATAATTAAATAACATGACGGAAGCTTTACTTATCCACGAATAACGTATAAAAGTTTGAATTAATAATACGTGAATTTTGAACATAAATTGGTTATTGAATTTTATCATACTTTTTTATTTGTACTGTTACTTGAATTTAATTATTAATTATATTTAGTAGTAATTAATATTAGTAATATAGTAGTAATTATTAGTTAACTATATATTTTTTACAATTAATACCAATGAAAATCCTTGGAAAAATCAATCCCGCAATCCTCCCACTGTGACTAAAGTCTAAAAATACGGATGTATTTCTAGACTTTTAAAATCATCACAAAATGTAATGCTGGAATTTAAAGAAAATGTCTACAATTCTACTCAGGAAATAATTCAAATAGTAACAATATAATATTGTATTAAATTCTACAAAACTGTAATTCAATTCTAAATTAGTACAATTAAAAAAAATCTACATCTAATAAACTATAACATTCAAAAATTTGAGTAATAAAGATATTATTAGTCTGCAGACAGTATACCAAAACAATTTAATTTCATAGCTAAAATTATTTAGATTATAATTTTATAAAATACCTAAAGTATATAATATATATGTTCTTATAAAATGTCTAAATTTTATAAAATATCGAAACAAATTGCATCATGGATATGCACAAAAAAGTTTAAAACAATGCATTATTAAAATAGAAGAACATAGTTTTTAATTAAGAATTAATTTACTAACGGTTAAGAATATTATTTACTACTGTAAAGATGGTTTACTACAGCTAATTACGGTTAAAAAATTAATTTATTAACTTAAATTAGCACCAGAGAAAAAAAATAGAAAGTGTTTCGTTAAAATTTTTGAAGAACTATAGAGAGACTTAAGTGTTGATAGTTGGCGTCGATTTTTGACTTACGACACATCCATCCTTCACAAATAATAACTTAACACAAATAATAAATTTATGTAAATCAAAATGTTAGTAATTTTGCATCGGCTTACAAGTAAAATGCAAACATACTTACGTAGTATGGTTTATATTTAATTTTGGGATGTTTCCCTTGAATGAATTAGTTAAAAACAACATGATAAAATGCCACAAATTTACATATTGTGTCTTTTTTATAAATATTGAAGATTTAGTATTGTTAATACGTCGTTCTATAGGTTTAATTATGTGAATGTAACGTATCTGTATCAACCTTAAAATGTGATAACAGTTACTACACACTTATTTTTCACAAAAATTAGCCATGAGACCTTTTAAAATATCGCTTTCACCTGTAGGCCGATGTGTTGGTACAGTGGAACCTCCTTTAAACCACCCCCAATTAGCCCGATACTTATGCAAGCACGTATTCGTGTGTTTTCCACTAAGCTTTTAACTTTGATCATTAAGAAACTGTATATTAATTGTGGTGCATAATATTATATTTACAAATAGATGCTTAACATTTTATATGTCATATTATAAGTCTATAAAAAACTTAATCCATCCTTACTGAACTACGTAAATTTTACTCAGGCAATAAAGATCTTTCAGTTTTCAATTGAATAGTTTTCAGGGGGGCCGTTTAATGGAAGTTCCACTGTGGCTGGTGTTAGTGTATAAGGAAGAATACTGATGCTACTGACCGCCACTATTACCTGTGATGTTATCACACAGAATTCTGGAGGTGATGATGCGCCCGAAGGGGGAGAACTGAGCCTCGAGGTCCTGTTGGGTGAAGGCCTTGGGGGGCCGCTCACGTACAGGTTGGCACCCTTGATAGCTTCGCTGCTCGGACGGGCATAAGACACCTGCCAGCACACACGAAGCGAAGCTACACCACAGAGAAGCTACACACACATAATGCTTAAAAAACAGTATGCTTAAAAAAAACTTAATTCCACCCTTTATCCCAACAAACCGATGTTAGAGGAGAGGAGGGCAGCATGCTGTTCTTTACCATTTTTACTATCTGGTAAACATCATCTATGTTGAATAGAGTTTTTGAGTTGAGTTTATGCGTGCCACACCACCACACACTCTATACCCGATATTTCTCTTACAGAAATAAGCAAAGAGAGAGAAACTGGCAAGTAGAAATGCTACTTTCACCACCTATTTATATTTAAGGCGAATGTGGTTAACAACTTATCTATGGTTAACAAATGGTCTTATGACAAGTATGATAAAGACTCTAAGGGTTGTACCCATTGATATGTCAAAAGTGTGATCCTCAGTCAAAACCTAAAAAATAAACTTATTATTTAAGGTCGTATCACATTCATGTGGGTGAGAACTTAATCTCCTGACCTAGGTGAAGGTGACACACTGGAAAATGCAGTAGTGTCGCTCTCAAAATATCGGAAATACAACGGCTTGTGTCTATATTTAGTTTATATTTAAAAAAAAACCAACGTGGTGTTTGTGGGTGTGTCTTTTTTCCCTTTAAGAGCATTTTCAGTCTTTGGGAACCACACAGTACGAAAAGTATAATTTTTATATCACGCAAATAAAAGTTTTCTTTGTTAAAAACGCATATTTACCTTGTCTGAAATTCATGAATAGATTAAAATTAAACAGTTATAGTCAAGTCAATGTAATGGATTAATTTTACACTTAGATCCTTTTATAATACAAATATTTTAATGAGCATTCAAATTCCAATTAAAAATGCTCAATATTTTAAAGTGATCGCGAATGAAAAGTGTTTCCCATACATACCTTAATAGTTATGTTCTGTAATCGTAGTCCATTTAGTGTGCTGATGGCTTTTTCCGCATCTTCGGCCCGGACATAGTTCACAAATCCGTAGCCCAAACTTTGGCCAGCTATAAGAGCCACAAGGGATGAATTTTAAATCACAATAATTACAACTAAACAGTACGAAAATTTAAAGAACACTTATGTTGCCCGAGAAACACTCATGTTGAGAAATTCACACTTAAAAATTTAAAAAGCGTTCTAAAAAATATGTTTTATTACAACTAATATATACTTGATTTAAAAGAAGAATGTGTATCAAGTTCTTTTATTAGTTTTTTTATGTTACATACTTCATACTTGAAATATTACAAGAAATAAACTTGAGTGCAGATTTAACTTTTTAATTTCCACAACATCGCTGTTTAAAAGAATCAGGAATAATACTAAAAAAAAATCCATTTTGTAACAAATTACTTATTTTTTGCCGCAATTTGACCTCGCTATATATATGCTATTGAAATGCAGTAAAAAAGATACAGCATCAGTCATCTTTTTTAAAAACATCACTTTATCATCCTTCCGTTAGTAAAGTGAACAGTTAAATGAATTAAAATATAGAATTTTACAAATGTTATTCAATTAAGAGGCAGAATCTGTAAACATTTCACTCTACTTATCCACCATACAGCAAAAAGCATACCCAAGCTATCTAAAATCACGGAGGAATGTCTAAAATAAGCCAAACTGAGATCACCGCCATTCAGTTTTTCTGCGCACAGAGTCTCCCTGCAGAGAAAACGATGTACAGGCACACACTCTCGTTTTCCTAACATGTATCATTCAGATTATTTTTCACCTTTGTTATCAGAGACGAAAACCAAAGAACTGAATAAGCTATACTGATAGAACGAAAAGAGTTAGGGGGATTCAGGAATTAACAAGAAAGGCTCCTGTATTTGGTAATTCATTTACTTTCGTGTTAAGACACATATGTAAAACGGCATCTCAAAATTAGTTGTAACAGTCAATGAGTAAAATACGTTGTACTTTATTAACTAAAATGCATATCAATACAATTATATAAATATTTAAAGTGTTATGTAATTGTACCATAAAATATTTAAAATCGAACGTTTAAAAAGATTACTTTGTTTAAAAAATGTGTTTAAAAATAACAGTTCTCTACAAAATGCTTTAAAAGACCCCCTAATACTTAGTTAAAAATTCAATGAAATAGTCAGTTTTTCAACAACAAAAAATAAGATTGTTGTTGGGGAAAATCGCAGTTAATTGACGGATATAAAGACTGTATATCCTTCAGAACGAAAAAATAAAATATCGGTCGTTCAATTCTGCCTATAATCAGTATTTTATAGAATAAATACTGATCCCAAGAAGAATCGTATAGTAAGTATAAAGTGATAAAAGGTGATGATAAAGGTTTAAGTAGTGATGTCGAAATAAATGGTTAACTATCTACATCTGCTAAATCAGATTATAGAATAAATACTGATCCAGAAGAATCGTATAGTTAAGTATAAAGTGATAAAAGATTGATGATATAAAGGTTTTAAGTAGTGATTGGTCTAAAATAAAATGGTTAATACTATCTCGCAATGTAGGTTGAATACTAATAGTTTTAATAGAAGCTTCACATATATTTACACTGTTCAAAAGTTTAGTTCAAGGTTTCGCCGGATTCCTGGAACTTTCTAGTTTAGCTGCCACCACTGTTTGGAGAGTGGATTTATCACTTTTGCGGTGTAACGTTAACGATATGGTTTTACCACAAAATTCGTAAATCTGAGCTCTAAATAGGGGTGGGGTGGCAGGTAGAAAGTTTCAGAATTCCGGTGCAATCTCTCCCCAAACTTTTAAACACTATAAATACGTGTGCAGCTTCTACCAAAACTATTATTATTCAACTTATACTGCCAAGATAGTATTCATCATTTTATTAGTTCCCCATAGTTTTTAAATGTGTAGTATATGTACCTGTGACCTTGTCCCTGATTAGCTTGCACGACTCCACCTCCCCTATGGATGAGAAGAGGGAGCGTATTTCTTCCTGGGTCATGGTCTGGGGAAGGTAGTTGACGATGAGGTTGGTCTTGGAATCCTCGCACCCCCCGCCGTTCTGCTGACCCCCGCCTTCCATTCCGTTCATGAGGTCGGCTGGAACACGATAACCAACGCATTTAGCATACACAGCAATAATACAACTTCAAAATATTTGCGTAACAAAAAACATGTTGAACCATCATATGTAAGTCCAGTCATTTAAAACATGCCTCAATAAAAATGATTTGTGGTAATGATGTTGTTGCACAATATTTTTACTTAAATCCTGGTTTTAAGACCATTAAGCACATTGAAATAGCATGTGTGCTTTTAAGAGCACGTCAAATAAAGGGTAAAGTTTCAAAACTTTCTTTCTCCAATGTATAACTAAGATATAGGGTCCGGCCCGTTTATTAGCGACTTTGACCTATTGAATTTACCATTATCGCCAATGAACGAACTGTACAATGTAACTAAGATGCGGGAAAATGTTATTTTAACATTAATTTAGTCCTATTCTGTACAGCTGTGGAAAAAAAGTACCCACTAGTGATTATTTCGGCCGTTGGTCATCCTATAGAATCGGACCTTTTTGACTTTGTAAACAAATAACATTCTGAGTTAATTGCATGGCACAAAATTTGCATAAGGGGCCGTCTTTATATTAAATATGTACCAACTTAATTTTCAATAGCAACACCCCTGTTTGAGTCCATATTTCAAATTTATGACATATTTTATCACGAAATACCAAGTTTTGTTATTTTTTAACATTATTAGTGGAGTTAAAGACGTGCAAAGTTTAGGGGCCGTAATGTTAAATTAGTTACACATAAAAAAACTATCCCAATCCATAAATAATTAAGATAATGAAACGAATTTTTTACTGAATAGTAATTATAATAACCCAAACAAAATGCATACACTATTGGGGTATTTAAAACAATTTTTATATTTTTAAATAATTATTATTTTAATTAAAAAAATTATGAAAAGGAACATCTTAATATTTTTACAGAAATGAATTTAAGACATGAAGTTCAAGCGAAATCCTAATTTTTAAAAATTTTAATCCATAAGTTGCTGAGCAAATCACAAAATACTTTTTAATTACCCCTTAGGGGGTTGTATACGAGATTAAATATGAACAAACACCGCATTGTAAAAAAGGAAAATTTTAAATAAAGACCTTGAAAATTCTATAGATGACACAATAGATGCCTTTAATGTTCAATCATGATATTCAACGATTTTTTTTCTGCGATTTGTTTCTTAATAAACTTAAAATATTCGAACTATATTGCATAAATAAATTTGTTATTGAAAAAAGTTCTAAAAGAATACAAAAACCTACACGTGCCGTTACTGAAATACCAGATTGAAATTCTCAACGAAACACAAGTGTATTAGTAACAGTAACTGTCACCTATAACCACTTCCCCACAAGATTTATAACCTTAGAACAAAAAAGACAAACCAAGCACTCAGTTGCAATTTGAACATTTCAACCCTAAAAATTGGCTACTTTTATTAATTTTCTTTCCCAAACTAAATAAATTATCTTTATCGTTTGCTAAATTTATTTGCAGTTTGTAGAATAATTATGTAAAATTGAATGAGTGAAATCCTAGCATCCCTTCCTCGGCATTTGCCAATGTTTGGAAAATGTCGCCAGCTTCTTTATGCTTAAAAAAGTATCAACAAAAATAATTATAAATGTTCGGATATTTCCGAAACATTTAGTAATAAAACATGAGACAACGCCAAATTGCATTAATAAATGAAAAAATGTAAATTAATACCAATTAGCTCTTTAAGCAAAAAAGTAACACTGTGAACCGCTTTCTTAGTAAACAAATAATGAACATTCAAAAAATCACATTGTGCTATCGATTCCAAATCGATTTATATGGAAAAAATTAATATTCCTTAAAATTTTAATTTTAATTAAGGTTTCTAGTGTTATTGTTGATGTGGCAACAGCAATTTAAGTGACTAAAAATTAAATTTCAATGCTAATTTAATGGTTCATTCGTCGACTGACAAGAGGACAGAAGTCCGTCCGGACGTACAAACAGAAGAACAAAAAGTATGAAAAATGAGTATCTGCAGTCATAACTTTCTAAAATAAAAATAGTTCTTAAGATCCGATGGATAAAACAAAGAGTTCTATAGTAGGGTAGAGACTGAACCTGGCAACAGCACCATGGACTAACACAAAGACAATATAGCGTGGCATGTGGGGCCCGAAGGCCGAGTGGTTTGGATCGCAGGCCATAACGCTAGCAGTCCGCGCGCTGTAACAGGTGCGGGTTCGATTCCCGCCTTTGCCCTGGGTGTACTTCCTTTCTCAGTATCAAAATTATAAATTAACTAGCACTTTTTCCACTCTATTCGGGCTTCGTAGTGAGCCATGGCTGCCGATGGCAGCTCAGTACGAGTCGTTCCTCTACCCGGCTAAAGTAAGTTATAAGCCCCGGCAGTAAAGTCGCCAATCTGGCAACCCCGCCAAATCTGTTTTACGGCAACCCTTGGCGACAAAAAATTGGCGAGATCGCCAAATATCGTGCTTCAAGCGAAATTCGCCAAGTTTGGCAACCTTTCCACTGTGTATTGGCTAAAAAACCTGGTCCAAGTTCGGCAACCATTATTTTTATTTTTCCGAAGTCACAGTACCTAGCCACATGTCTATCGTGATGTGGATCAATATCAACCAGTTAAATCCTAATTTTCTTGAATTGTAAAATTATATCAATCAATTTAAGTTATACCTTAAATTTTTTTATTATGTGAAGCCACGTTTTTTTTAGTGTAATCGAATATATTTTAATTCTGTATTAATGTTTAAACGTTTCATTTTTCATTATTTTAATTCGAATTTTGGGATTTATCACGTTTTTTTTTTAATATTTGTGGTAGATTAGAATATAAGTTGGTTAATCCTTATAAGTTTTATAAAATTTCATTTTTCAAAATGTATTTTAATATTTAGATGGTTCTCAGTTTATTTTTAATTTAACATAAATATTTTTGCATGAATGAGAATTAATTACGGTTGCTTCTACTAGTTTATTAGTTAATCTTGAGCGTTTTCCTCATTAATAATTTTTAAATAGCATTAATATTATTTATAATAATCATACATTTGCTTTAGAACCTGTTATTATTTTTAGCTTGTTTTGATCGTGCAACAAATGGTTATTTTCCGATTTTTTTCAAAATATCGCTTCGGTCGTTCATGCCAGATTATTGTTTAGTTAATGGCATTTTTCCGGTTTCTTTAATCGTTTTGGTCAGATATATTTGATCTCGTTAGTAATTTCAGCAAGTATTTGTTGTCACTTCAAGGTGGCAACAGACTTGGCTTACGTCAGGTTTGTTGTCATTTTGACTTGGCGACAAATTTTGAGATGTCGCCAAATCCGGGGCCTAAAGCTTACATTAACCCTCTACCCTACTATAGAACTCTTTGGGATAAAACCTATTTTGTCAGGGAAGTACGGTCAAGAAGGCTAGAAATAGGCAGCCGGAAATGATTACATTACATTAAGTACGATCAGACAGACGGACTTCTTTACCATGTCAATACCTACTTTTCTATTTTTTAATTATTCCGAGTTCAAAAAAAAATAAATTGAAAGTAGGCTTAAAATAACCTTAGGGTTTCATCCTCATTGACTTTTACAGCCTTCGTTGGGCCCCTTCCTCAACATATTTAACCTTGCGTTTATTTTTCCTTCTTCAATAAACCTACAGGCTACGCTTGTCATTTTAGAAATGGTCCCTCAAAGGTCCATAATAGATTCTATTGAATAACTCGTCAAATATTCATCCAAATATAACAAAAACTTAGATTTAGGGGTTTTCTAGGGTGCTTAATATTTACAACAAGTTGTTGGGTGTTGCAAATGGAAATTAAAGTTTGTAACCTTTAAATATGAAGACGGCCCCTTATGCAAATTTTGTGCCATGCAATTAACTCAGAATGTTATTTGTTCACAAAGTCAAAAAGATCCGATTCTATAGGATGACTAACGGCCGAAATAATCACAAGTGGGTACTTTTGTTTTCCACAGCTGTACCTTCTTAAATAGTTTTAAACAAGTACTTACAAAATAGAACTTTACTGCTTTTTGTATATTTTTTGCAAACAATGCATACTGAAAAAGATAAAACATTATAAAAAAGTGTTTTAAATACAAAAATTATTTTAATTCAATATTCTAAAATGAAACAATTCTAAAGCTAATTTTACACAATTTCACACAACACTCAAAAAGAACTCATCTTATTCTAAATGAACAATAGAAATCTGTACCTGGAAAGGTTTTTTTTTAAGATTACGTTGCTTCATATTAATAAATCCATCTATTAACAAGGTAACTGAAGTGAGCTTTATTTAAAAGAGATCTTTACAGGACGGGATTGTTTCAGAAATAATTTTAAACTAGACCTCATTTCATGCCGTTTATTTTAAATGGAAAAAACAAACAAAACGAAACCAAACAATAGGCAAAATAAAAAAAACGTTAGACGTAAAGAAGTTAGAATCTAAATTTTAGATGAAAATAATGCCAAAATTTTAATGTTTTTATTTGGACTGCAGTGTGCTAGAGAGGCTTGATCACCAATCATCACAAAATGGACTTTTACGTGGAACTTTGCTACGCATTAAATGTGTGGTGGTCCAAAATAACAATATTTAAAAAAAAAAAAACAAGCTAAACAATTTCATTAATTTAATTTTAAAAAAAAATCATTTTTAGTAAAGGGGAGACAGTAACCGACAACAGCCCCCTCTGGTGTATTCTGTATACATCATTCATTCTATCCTAAAAGAGTATCTAAATGCAAATAATAGAGTTTAATTTTATACTAACGTGGAACAGGCAACTGTTATAGATATTAGTGCAAAATTATTTATTGGGATTGCCTTATTTTGATAAAATAGTGCCATATAGACTCAAAAAATTTCAATTTTAAATAATCACACCATATTTAAAAAATATATAAAATTCAAGATTAAAGATAATTTAGTAAATAAATATATATATTTAAATTTTTGACTGTATAGCATTAGATGAAAGTTAGAATTTAAAATTTTAATGCAAATATTGTGAGAAACAGGTTACGGTTATTTTTTATAGTCACGGATCATATAGTTGCAACACACTACAAATGTTGTTGTTGTGTCCATGATGTGTGCAAAAACTAGATGGATCCGAAGCTGTCGTAGACAGCTTTCGCTATTTCTTCTGCATCTTCGGAGAGAATTAAAACTTCTGGGTCTTCAAAGCCAATCCTGAAGAGCCTGGCTTGAATTGCTGGGCAGCCAAAGATATGCTGCGGGGACAGTTGGACACCAGGGCAGTTTGGGCAGTGTGTGGAGTAGCTTCTTTGTCCTTCCGTTGAGATTTTCATTCCTTTTAAATGTTTTGTTCGTAGTCTGGCTATTATTGAAGATATTGTACGGTTACAATTTAGAGCAGGGATGGAATATTTAAAATTATTTTTGATAAGTCTACGGCTGGCAACTGCATTGGCGTCAACGAGAGTTATGAGGTTAGATGATTGGGGGCAAGCTCTTGATTCTTTGGCAAGTTCATCGGCTTTTTCATTTCCAATTATGTTAACATGAGCTGGTATCCACTGTAACGTGCAGGTTTTCTTGGCTGCGATGACTTTGTTGATGGATAGGATTATTTCATGGCTGATTTGGCACTTGCCCTTCTGAATGGCCTGCAGGGCAGATCTTGAATCAGAAAGGATGGTAATGCCGCTGGATCTGTGGATGCTTTTGGACAGGAAAATCTCCAACGCGCTCTTGATGGCAACGAGTTCGCATGTATAGTTGGAGGCAATTTTCCCTACAGGAATTTTGTGACACTCATTTTCATCGCCTGGACCCGTTAAGAAAACTCCTGTACCTCCTCTATCAAGATTTGAATCGGAGGAGCCATCTGTATAGGCTAATACTAAATTTTGGGCTTTGGTGGTGAGTTCATTGATGGAATGGTCGCCTTTTTCTTTAATTATCGAGACCGGTTCTTTTTTGGTGCAGGGTCGTAGGAGGTTTAGGTTTACGATTGTCTGCGGGTGAAGGTGCAAAGTATGAATAGGTTCTTTCGGAATTTCAAGTGACTTATGCTGGAGGTTGATATCTTTCCTGATTTCCAGATCATGCTGTAGGGTTGAGGATCTTTTAAGCCTGGATTTTTCGCTCCATGCTTTGAAAGTTATATTGGAAATGTGGTTTTCAGGTAGGCTCCTTATGTTATTTGTGAATTTAATTGTGGATAATTTTCTTCTGTTTTCTAAAGGAGTTAGGCCGCATTCCTTTTCAGCTTTGATGTTATTCGTTGATGAGACAGCTCCAATGATGATTTTTGATGCCCTGTACTGTATCCTGTCGTTCTTTTCTCTTGCAGTGGGCATAGCTGGTGCCCAGATGGGTGCAGCGTATTCAAGAATGGGCCTGTCTATGGAGGTATATGTATTAAGAAGGGTCTTTGGATTTGATCCCCAAGATCCACCGCAAAGTCTCTTAAGGATGTTAAGCTTTTTTAGTGCTTTATTTGAGACATGATTGAGGTGTTGCGAGAATCTGAGCTCTGCGTCAAGAGTGAGTCCAAGGTATCGTGGATTAGAAGTTTGTTTGATTTCCGAGCCAAAGAGCTTGATGGAAGGATGGAAGGAGCGTCGATTTTTCCTGTCAGTTGAGAAAATACAACTGACAGGACACACTACAAATATAAGCACTAATAAATTTAAATGGTTAAATTACGTGTGATGTGTTGAAACAAATTATAACTTCTAGAAGGACAATCTTCATATCTGAGTGTACAATAATACATAATGTAATGAATACCTCTTCTTCATCGTAATTACACATCTTGGCTTCTTCGGATTCAAAGAATTCATAGATGTTTACTGCATTTGGGTCTTTTTTAAAGAAGAGTTCAAAAGCAAAATTTCTTAACTGGAAAAAAATAATGATCTATTAACCTTAGTGTAAACCTTATCATGAAGAGCTTGGTAGCCCAGTTGGTATAGCGTGGGACACGCTATCTGCCCAGATCGGATCACAAGCGTTAGGAGCTGGTTCAATCCCAGAGGCAGTCACTGCTTTCCAACAGAAAGACATATGCACAGCCATAATCCAACTAAAATACCCGAGTATACTGGGATAGACAAGCTCGTTAAATCTGTGGAGTCCAAAATCCCGACGGCATCAGCGTACTATGTCGCTCGAAGTTCCGTTGGGTGCCAGCTCAGGTGCCGACCCCGTCCCTTGACCGCGGTTTTAAATTACGAGGCGTAGTTGGTTGTGTTAAATCTCCCAAAAGGATGCTAGAAATACAGCCAGAAACTATTAAATTACCAAATTACCTTATCGTGAAGATCACGAAAATTAGGTTTTGATTGTTCAACTACAATTATTTCGTTACTAACAAATAAATACCCGTTCTTCGCCCGGCCTAAGAAAAAAAGTTGTAATCGAGCCAAGTATATAATGGGTCATTCTCAAAAAATTTTACAATTCCAACTTCCAATGTTAAAAAAATAAAGTTGGGTTTTATTTAATATATTTGTTACTATTACATTAAGAATTCACCTCTCTAATGAAACTCCACAAAATCTGTAATTTTTTTTAAATAATTTATGCCGTATTCAAATTTTTCACTTACCGCAAAGCTGTTATACCGAGAGTAAGGAAACGGACGTGATAAAATATACGTACAGACACCACACTCGAATTGCTTTCAACTACAAATTTTCTACAGTATAAATATTTTGATAGCAGCGCTCCTGATTTCTTAGTTTGAACTACATTTCTCAATTTGAACTATTTTACATCCGTAATATTAACGTAAATTTCATATTTGTGTTTTTCATTCTATAAAAAAGAAAATGCGCAGTAACAACGGGAAAAGGCAAACGATTTTTTCATCTTTTTTATGGCAAAAGGAATTGCTCCATTGAATCGTGTGTTAATAATTATTTTTTATATAATTTATAATATAAATCTATATATATAATACTCTTATACGGCGCCCAAATTTGAAATTTCCTAATATTTCTATCTCTGGAATGGCAACAATCAAAATGAACAAAAATACTACTAATTTCAAAATTGCCGACTGAAAACAACTTTAGGATAGAATCAGTAAGTTTAAATTTAAACATGCATAATATTAGGGACGTTTAAAGTTTAAAAATTTAAATTATAATTTCTATCGACTGAACTACCAAACACTATTGTTAATAAAAAAGGGAAAGTTAAAATTGTGAAAAATTGGGGTTGGCGAGCGATAGCGAGAAGGGGGCGTGCGCTCTAGTTTAATTATATTATTTTTTATTTTTACCGTTTCCAAAAAATAATTTTATAGCTAAATACTTTTTAAAAATTATTTCTTTTTCTTTTATTGATAGTAATAAATAGGTTCGCCAACTTTTTAAAAAGTTCTAAATGGGCAGACGATTTTTTCTTCATTTTACAATAAATTGATTTGTTTGAATGACTAATTTGCTCTATTTGTGAGATCTTCTACTGTTTCGTCACTGTTACACTAATTCGTCTGAAAGTAAAATGTTCCCATCTATCAAAGGAAATACCAAGGATCAATGCCCTTGCATATTAATACTTTCGCTGTGGATGATCCCTAAAAGCATCAATAACTTAAGATCCAATAATGCTATGTCTATGACGTATAATGCGGCAACAAAAGCCGATGCAGTGGAAGAGTTAAAACGATGATCAATTAAAACGAACAGCAAATACGATTAGCTTTTTTTCGAAACAAATTTTAATTAGTTTCATACTCAAAAAAATTAAGCTACCACTGTATACGGAAAATACAATCCATGCTTCCTAATCCGAAGTTTTAGCTACAAAATATATTTTGGATTTTCGAAGGATGTGGGGTTGCCTTTAAATTACGTTTCGCTAGTGCATACCGGAGAATACCTTTTCATCAACGTGATTATATGTCTTCTTAAAGATTATGATTACGAGCAGTGATCGTAATTGTAGACTCCGATAAAGTTAAAAAATGCGATATGATTAAAAATTCTTATGTTTAATCAAATATTTAATAATATGTGACTCGCAATTATTTATAGTTACAAATAAGTTGCCATGCCATCTAAAATTCCGCATATGGCAAGCAACAATCAAAACTTTTATGTCTAATTAGTTCGTAGTTAAGAATTGAGGGCGCTGTACTCATCAAAAAGTTAGCTTCTTTTTCTATGGTAACAGAGTGGACAAAATATACTTTATCATCGCTTTTTGCTATGAAGTTTAGTTAACTTAATATTTGTTTTTAGCCTATCGTAATCAGATACTTAAGGGCTTTAAACTGCACTATGACTTTATTCTTAAATAAGCTCCAGTTTAACAAAAACACGGTAACATAGTCGTCATTGAATAATCACACTCACCTTAATTTTTCAAACTTTTGTCTTTTTCCTCCATAAACTAAAATTTTATGAGAAAATTGTCAGGCATTTCAGAAATAAGTGTCTATGGTGATACTTATTTCAGCAAAAAACTTCATTTTTTTTTACATATTTTGTCGTGAAATTTTGGTAACAGAGTCAACAAAAAAAAAAATCTTCGATTCTGTGGGACACAATATATTAAGCAACAAAAGAAAATCTTTTTTTTTAATTAAGTGGTGGTTAAAAGCTTATTTAATAGCCAAGACATTTGTTAATCAATATAAGCATCAATAATTACGAAATATTTATTTCAAGTTACAATTATCTTCTCTTGTTCTTTAATTTTTCGTCATGGAATACGTGAATTTTACCGACTATTCTCCTTTAAATGAAGTCTCCAACTTTTGTTTTAGTATTTTTGTATTTTTAAAATATTGGTACAATAACTTAAAAGTTCGTTCTTTTATGCAGTCCAAGTGAAAATTCCGTAACAATAAAATTAAAAATACTATAAGCAATGAAAGCTGTGGGACACCCTTTTGTAACATTTTTTGAGAATGACCCATATGCACCATTTAATCCATTGTAGTATAATAAACTTATGTTATTGTTCCCGCTCATTATAAAGTATAAAATCATGTTACTTATACTACCTTTAAAATCCAAAATAAAAAATACACTATAAAATGCACGTATAAAAATCATCGTAATTTTCCTCATAAACATATAAAACCTTTTAGCTTATTTGGCGCGTTTTTTGGTAAGAATTTGGCAAGAAAAAAAGATATAGCTACAAACACAATTATTATACAGCTCTAGCACAATGACCTTCGAACAACAAACCAGCTTATAAATAAAAATAAAAAAAAAGCATTTTGCTTATTTGGCGTGTTTAGGTAAGAATTTGGCGAGTTCAGCAGCGTATTTGGCAAAAAAATAAAAACATAAAACCCTAATATATAGCTCTAGTACGATGGCTTTAAACAACCATCATAGTTATAATTCACGGAAATAGCTTAAATATGCCTATTTGCAATCAACAGAACCATCAATGAAGAATCATCACCTAAACACACAATAAAATCCTAGAATAGAGACTGAACGGAAATACGTCACTTGAAACGTGACAATTATTTTCAAATAATGAATTTAGTTTCTGAAGGTGGTAATGGCAACAGAATAAACTAAACATTTTCAATTTTAATTATTTTCGTAAAAGTTTTATTTAATTTTTTCACCAGATGGGCATCAGGAAAGTAAAAAAATTATCGGATTTCAGCCAAAGTGGTGTAGTTTTTTCAAAAAATTCAGGTTTTCTCTAAAAATTGAACATTTTGAGCTCTGAAAGTTCAAAAATCATAACCTAAGTATGAACTACGCATTTATGCCAAGTTACGAGTCAAACAAATGCCTAGTTTATGAGTCTATATGGAACATACATACAAACAAAACTTCATTTTTATTATTATAGATTTACTCATATTAAGAACTGCAGCATTGTGTTGGTAAAAGGTTGTAAGCGTGCCAGATGTATCCATGCATGAACTTGTCTGCAAGCTACTGTTTGTAAGATATTTCCTTAGTAAATCAACAATCTTAGCTGGTCGCTAGAAGCTGGTGAGGTCTTTTTAAAATGAGGTGACTTGCCACGGTTTTAAAATTAAAAAGTGAACCAACAGAATGAAGGGAAATAATTAGTGTTGCTAAAAATATTAGTTAATTTTTACGATCGAATTATGGTTAATGATTGCCAGAAAATGTATTACAATTTAAAAAGCTTCCAAATGCCTCTATCAAAGACGCACCCACTTTTTTTAGAATTAAGAAGTTCAATTTACCCTTGGTCCAACCAATTCTGCCAAATCTGCAATTTTCGACCTTTGTCCAGTTTCTTTCGCTATGTGAATACACGTATTGATAAATATACAATGTTAAAAATTTGTTTAAACAATATATATGCAAGTAATCGGCAATTTAAAATTATGTTGCCAACGGGAAATTTTAAAAAATTATAAAAGTGCAGTTTGTTGCTACTATTATTTTTTGTACAGGAGTTAATATGAATAGCAAATTACAATTAAGGAAGTCACGATAGGCTTTAGCACAAATTATTCACATAAAATGCATTGGGAACTAAAATGTAGTGTGAAAATGTACAGATTAATCTGACAGTGATAAATAACATACGTCGCCTGTATATCTTAGCCCTTTATCTACTGACGATACTTATAAGTACTATGTACTTAAAAAGCCGCTGCTTCACTTTTCATTGTCCAATTTGGAGAAAACGGGGAAAGATGGAACTTTTTGATTTACATGTTAGGTTTTAGCATATTAAAGTCTATAAAGGTAAAGTAATTTCTTCCTAAAATTTTTACTTCAGTTATCCTGCGCCAACTCGTGATGTCCTTACGGTACTTATAGTCCAAGAGGCCAGGGCCCCGAGACCTATGTTATTTTCTCAGAAATGAAATATATCGGATTAGGCAGTTGTTTTCATATACTTAAAGTGTATACATACCCGCTAGAGTGGACCGACAGTCAATTTACAAGTACCGGGGGCAAAAGGTATAGGTAAAATATAAGTTAACTATCTCATTTTCTCAGACCTGATTTTGAAGTATGTTTTAGAAAATATTGGTAAAAATTAATAATAAATACTGCCGACCCAAACTTTTGCCAGACGCTTTAAAGGTCCCTGTAAAGTTCAGACTTTGTCCCATGCATCTGGTGGTGCAATTTGGCGCTACGTATTTTCTAACTAAACAAAAATTTAATTAAATCGAAATGATAACTTTCTTTGTTTTTGATGCTTATTGACTCAGCTTTATTTCTGTCGCCTTCTGTCGTTAATGAACAAATTACAGTCCCCCCCTCCCAAAAAAAAGTTAAAAGTTAAAAGTTTCAACACATTAAGACTTAAAATGTAAAACCTATTTATTTATCAAAATGTCATTGTTAGTCAGTGTAATTTAGTAATTATAAGTAGAAAGGTAGAAAATAAATTCTGGACATAAAGCGCATTTTATTTCCAAAATATTTTTTCATCCTTTTATATTCAAATTAATTGAAATAGCTTTTATTAAAATATTTAAATTTTAATTAATTGCAATAGCTTTCATTAAAATATTCAAAGACAAATAATTAAAAAAAACTTAGTTAGATGCATATAAAGGGTTAAATTCACGCACTATACATGCGATCTCAAACTTACGTTCTTTACATGTGAGGTACATGAAACAGTTGTAAATTTCCGCGTCGGTCTGAGCGTTCACGCTCCCAATCCATATCGAACTAAGCAGGAGTAAAAAAGTTGATAGACGATCCATTGTATAATTCGACGTAAATTTAAAAAATAATGGGCTTACTTGTTGTATATATGTATCTTATTTAAAAACAAACATTTGTTCAGTTTTGCAACATATATTGCATTTACTTAACAACGGATAAAATACACGGAAGAACGTTCGTAGAAAATAATAGACGCATCTGCTTTATATACGTACATTACGTGTTTCATAGATGAAATAGGCAATTTCTTATCGTATATTATTTTCTTATCCTATATTATATATTTCTTAACTTATAAAATATACAAGGTCATCCTTATAATAAGTGTAACATAGTAAAAAGTGACAGTGGTGTGAGAAAATTATGTAAAATGATGTGTTAAATAAGGTAATATTTTTAAAAAATTTGCTGTAGCTTCCAATGACCGATTATGATTGGAACATCTAAACATCTTGTATCTAGGTTCCACGTGTATAAATTTGGTTATCAGATACTATTTAGAAATTAAACTAAACATGGCCATAAAAGATATAGATATTATATGGGAACTTCTAAACAGTTTAAATATGTCGACAGTTGTTTAAATTGTGTCAAGACTGAATCAGAGTAGAAGCAGTTTATTTAAGTTTCATCTGAAATGATGTCTGTAAGAAAGTTTGATTTAAGAGGGTAGGGGGAACCAGGGCAACATAACCCAACTTGTAGTTTTTGGCTAGTAACTTTTAAAAAAACACTATGGATGTGCAAATGCAGTCAATTTATACTTTAATAAGTATTACACAATATATATATATTAGTATTTTTCTGATGTATTTACTGCAATATAAGTAAAATATAAATTATTTAAAACTTTAGTTTTGGGTCATGTATCCCAATGCATAGGGATACATGACCCATCCATTAGGGATACGGGACCCAAACCAAAAATTTGGTAGTAAGACTTAAAATTATCAAAATACTTTTACCTAATAACAAAACTAACATCATATTATAAAGTTTAAATAGATTTTATAGTTTTTTAAGACAAAATTATTACTTCTTATTTTGATCACATTAATTATGCTTATATATAACGAACTTATCACATTTGAACGTAAAATCTTGTCTAAATACAAAACCGGGGATTCTTTTATTTTGAAGAGAAAACACAGGTGGTTGAAGAATCTTCTATTTTATCAATTTCAAATTGGGATGTATTATCAGGCCATTTAAAGCAATTTCCATCGATTCTTACTGTATACTGAAGCTCGCAAAAAGCTCGTTAAAAAAATTCCTTGTACTTTCCCAACAAACCTTGTACTCCCAGAAGAACCCAGTCATTTTTTTGGGACTCCCGTGATTTTTAAAAAAATTTACTTGGTCTACTTCTGTCTACTTGGGTCACATATCCCTAATTGGTTTGGGTAAGTAACCCTAGTTGCACTTTTTTGTTTAACAAAGACATTTGCGAATAATTCCATTAGCACTATTATGCACGTAGGAGCTAATAGCATAAACAAAACAAGAAACTAATTGAAAAAATCTTTATATGTATGTGTGTATGTATGTTAAAGTGAGCGAGAGACAGCGCAATTTTCGTCTGAATAACCAATAGACATAGGAATATTGTTGAGCTGGCGGTTATAATCACAGAATAATATTAGTTGGGGTTTGTAACAGAAACTGACACTAAGAACTGCCTCAACACAAAATTCTTGTTAAAAAAGCACCCAACACATCATTTAGTTCTCCATTAAACTTTTAAGTATCAAAATTAAACAAACTAGTTTTATCGAAAATTTAATAATTATTACTTATCGTCGGCTAAATTTATTTGTATTTAGAAGAATAAATACGTAATATTGTTAATACTTAAAAGGACGTAAATCACTTCATTTCAACATACAAGGTTGAAACTATCTATCACCTTCAAAACATAACTAAACGAATTTATTTTTAAATACCATTAAAAAAAACAAGACACATTGAAAAAGCGTCGCCAAAAGAAATAATTCGTATTAAGACATCAGTATTTATAATAAATGCCTAAATGAAAATAAAGAATAACGACTGCTTTAAAAAAAAATAGAACGCATTGTGCCTCTTTTTCAGCAACTAATGGAAATCATTAAAGAATAGCCTTGTGACAAATATTATGACGCGTCATTCCCAATTCGATTTATCTAAAAAAATAATTTTCTATTTGATTCAAATAATATTTCTTGTGCAATTGTTAAGTGACGATGGAGATTTAGTTGTCGAATTTGACGAATGTCGAATTTTTTATTGAAAATGGCTGTCTTAAGCTTTTTAATGAGTGTTAAGTATGAGTATAAAATTTTATTTAATAAGCGCCAACCACATAATGGAGTTCTTTGTTAAAGTTGTGTTCTTTGTTAACTCTATGGTTTTAAACATCAGAATGAAATAATTTTTTATCGAAAATTCAACAATTATTACTTATTGTTTGCTAAATTTATTTGTATTTCGAAGAAGGATTTTTAAATACCATGTAAAAACCAAAAGACGGTGCTAAAATCTTGCCATTAGGATTAATTAATAGTGAAACATCATTACTCATTAATAAATGCTTAAATTTAAATGAAAAATTACGGCTGCTTTTTGAAACAAAAAATTGAACGCCTTGTGCCTCTTTCTAAACTAATAATACGAACAATAAAAGAATGAAGAATATCATTGTGATATAATTTGATGTCATTCCAAACTGATTTATAACTCAAAAATAAATTTCCTTTAAATCTCTATGGGAATGCTTCTTATGATGTCACGCACTCCATACTGCGATTTCATAGGTAGTTTTGTTTTCTTTCCGTACTACGTGAAACAATCCCATTTGTTTTTCAAACATCTTAGAAACCGCATGCGACTTGCAAATGGAAATTTAGATTTAGAATTCTAGATAAAATCGTGGCTTGAGGTAGATAAAGCTGCTTTTCGATGTAATTCTATTTGCAACACTTTTTGATAGTCATCATAACAATAACATAATTAAGTATTATTTATTTTGACATTTTAGAATTCTTGAGATCAATTACCTGAGATGTGAAACTTAAGGAACATTAAAATTGCTATGTTTAATATTCATTATCAATTCTTGTAATATCAGCAGACAGATACTAACACCCAAATTTCTAAACGTGTGACAAAAAATATACTATTCTTAAAATAATATTAGTCTTAAAATAACAGAGTCTACAGCTAGTAGCTTTCTGGAATTTTTCTTTCAGACGTTGATAGCACTTTTGTTATACCTAAGCCAGAATAATTTTTTTCGATAATTCTTTTCTATTCAGCGAATTTTTTTTTAAATGTCAAACTAAATTTTTTCAATAAACACTTATAAATGGCACGTAATTCCACTCTATATTAATTATAAGTTTTTTAAAAGATGAATTATCAATTCCAGATAGAAACATAGGTGTAACCCCAGACAAGAAGCTAACCAGACTGCGCACTTACGTAGGTGAATGAGGTGAAACGTCATCCATCCCCTTATACATCATCAACATTAGGGAAGCACGGACGTCCCGACGGCCAAGAAAATCAAGCTCAATCCGGATGCCCAATTCCCGGAGGCGGTTGATTCTATTATGCCTGATGCCCAATTCCAGGCGGTCGATATTTCCCATCACCCGGAGGTCCAATGCCCGGTAAAAACTTTGCCCGAGTCCAATGGTCTGTCGTCGGATGCCCAATTCCCGGCGACAGGGACTGCTGCCCCGGATGCCCCATTCCCGGAGGTAAGCCCGGATGCCCGGTCCCAGGAGGGAAACACGGATGCCCCGGCGGTCAAAGTTGCCAGTCCGATGCCCATCCTCTTTCCTGGCGGAGAGGTGGGCCGCTCCATTTGCGGGCGTATCGCCGAAGCTTGCGGCGCGGACCTCGGACATCGCCCCTTCTACCAGTTTACCAAGTGCTTCCCAAGAACGGTAGAAGAGGAGGTTAAGATCTTGGCGATTCTCCGAGAGAGCAATATTGGCTACTTTAGACATTCAAATCGCAAAGACCGCAACCTCAAGCTGGTTGTTAAAGGTCTACCTATTGACACTCCCACCGAGAGGATTGCTGACGCAATTTCCAAACTCGGATTCATAACATCCAAGGTTGTTCAGCTCACCCGAGCTCGGACGAAGACCCCCCTACCATTCTACCAAGTGCTGATTGTCCGAACGGGGAAGTTCAAGGAGGCCTTCTCAGTCTCCAAGCTTCTTGGACTCCCTGTCACATTTGAGCCATATCGGAAGATTGCCAGAATTCCCCAGTGTTACTCATGTCAACACTATGGCCACACTTCCACCTATTGCTCTATGGGACCCAGGTGCCGGTACTGCGGCCTCGGCCATGACTCCCGTTCCTGCCCCACTAGAGATGACACGACAACCCACTGCTGCGCTAACTGCAGCGCCCCTCACCTGAGCTCATCGGCGACGTGCCCAAAACGCCCGAGACATCCCAAGTGCGTACTTCCAGAAGGTGCCGCCAGGCGGCAGCACCACTCGAAGCCACGCCTCCCAACCAATGAGGACCCAGTATCAATTTTTGCTGCCCTGAAAACTGTCAAAAATGCAATCGAAGATATCTTCGGCAACCTAGAGTCATTCCTAAAGAACGCTGCCGTCCTAGCAGCCACCACCAGCAAGGAGGAGAAAATGATGGCACTGCTCAATATGCTTGCTCCTTAGCTGACTTTTCTACTGTCATCCCAATCCAACATCATGTCTATCCTATGCGTTGAGGTTTCCAACGATTTTAGCCCTACAGGACGGTTTGTCGCCTTCGGCGACAGTGCGTCGACACCTTTTGATGACTTGACATCATCAACATTTGTAGCACCCCTGGTGACCAAACTTGTTACTATTTTGCTTGGTTTGGAACGTTTTAGGCTGCTTATTTTTAACCGCCAAAAGAAGATTTTAACACAGCTATAAACGTTTTGTAACTCGTCTAATTTTCGCTTTTCTTAATTGGCTTGTTTTTCGTGACGTATCACTCCTGCATTTCATCGGTGGTTTGACACGGTAAGCTCTGCCCACTGCATTCATTCACCAATCGAGCCCTTATATTCACTCCTGTAGAACTGCTACCTCTCTACTCAAGACTTAATGTGTGCCCATTAAATTAAAAATGTATTTAAAAATTAAATTATGCAGATTTGATGCACTATTGATATAATATTTATTTTTATGTATCATAAAAAAATTTAATTTTGATAAAAATTAAAAAAAATATATATGCAAACAGAAATTACCACAGCACATTGAAAAAGAATTTTAAAGCTTTAATTTACAATTCCAAATTTTACATATGTAAAAAGATTTTTTATGTTACACATTATACATATCAATTGACTTTAGGCGGACATTACAATTAGGCATATCAATTTAACTTTTCCAAATATTACCAGAATATTTTTTCAGCAGAAAGGATTCAGTATTAATGGGACTGCTTTTCAAAATAATATGTAGATAAATTTACAATCAAGGATGAAGTTTGAAAGAAAATTAAGTCTTTACAAGTTTTCAATTAAGTGTTTACAAGTTTTAAAATGGTAAATATTTTTTCTTCCATTGAATTTTATGTGTTACAAAAACATGAATATTTCCTTTGCTTAACAAGTTATTATTTTATAACAGAGTCAATTATAGTTTGGTTAATATCAGAACATACAAGAAGCTAGAAATGTTATTACAAATGAAGTGTTTGATTATAAAATGGTTTTTTTTTTCAAATAAATAAATTAAAATTAACTTCTAGAAAGTAAATAAAAATAATCCAATGATTAATGATTTCTTTGGGCCGAAATTTTTTTTTATTTTATTTTAGATCGCAATAGTGCGCAAAAGTTGCCATTGGTAAAGACATGAAAAATGCACTAATTATTTTTTTATTAATTTATCTTCCAGGTCGCGCAAAGTTAGCAAAAAATTGTCAAAAAGCTCAATTTTTTATAATTTTTTTAGGTAAGCTAGATAGTTTTAATTTTGGTCCTATATAATGTATTAAATACTAGAAGGGTATGTAAAATCAATAAATATGCACTTATTATACATTTGTGTCAGATCTTCCGGTCGAGCAACGTAGTACAAAATGAGTGAAAATAGTATTTTTTGCAAAATTTCAAAGTTTTACTGTTTAGTGCATTTTAATCATACAACTTTTAGATACGTTATAATTTTATATTAATAGTATAATATATTAAAAATCCAAGCATATAGCTTCGGCAAAAACAGCAGAGTAGCCATTAGAGGCGCGAGGTGTACGGGCCAAATACCAGCGATGCGCTTGCAGACAGTAGCAGCTATTATCGTTGTTTAACATGTTTCCTTTCAGATAATTTATAAATTTTCTAATAGTGAATATTATGAAATATTTTTGGTTCAATTTTAAATTGTTGGTGCCTTTGCACATTTAGTTTACATTACAAGAACGACCCAGAACTCACCACGGAGAGGTGGCTGCACTTCGAATTCCACCCACACCCTACCGGCCTACCCAACCAACTATGCAATATAGGATGTGTCATTTACAATATGTACACATTTATTTCGCTTTCTTCTCCTTTATGTTTCCTTAGGAGGAGGCAGTGTTCTGGTGTTCCATTTGATAATTTGGTATAATTTTTAGCATCAAAGATTAGATTTGGTGGCGAAAGAAAGAACCCATATATCCGATAGGCTTTAGGCGAATTGTGAAGCAAACAGTGACTCCATCATAATCTTTAAACCACCAAACCTAAACTTTGAAGCTAAAGACTATACCGAAAGTATCAAATGAAACAGCCGTACACTGAATCCTATTCAACGGTTAAGAACAATATATGAGTTATGAAGAGATAAAACTGTATCGCGCAGTGGTGGCGCTAGGAATTGTCCGACGGGGGGGGGGGGGGGGGGGGGGCGCTAAGGTATAACATTACATAAAATTAAGGCTTTTTTTACATATTCATTTATGAACTGGTCCAAAGATAAACAACAATCAACCAAACACTTTGCACATTTATTATTAATAACCAAACAAAAAACACAATCCTTCAAAAAAATTATAAATCACTTAAATACTCTTTGTTCAATTGTAAAAAAATCTATCTCAAAGTCGACTTTAAAAATCTAAACACGCTACTATACACATTTCTTTTTTTTTTAAAACTTGATACGAATCATCCAAAAATTCTACAAAATAAACAGGAGAATGCCTTGCCAAATGATTTTTTAGGGGTGCACAGTGCAAGGGGTAAAAACATAGATAAAACTCTGAAATCTTTCCAATGGGCTAAAAATATCGAATTAAATATTTTATATGATTTTAGAATATGAAGCCTATTTTTCCTTATTTAAACTAAGTTAGTGTTGGCACGATTTAATCGTCCAACAATATTATCCACCTAATTAGAGGAATATCACACCCGGGGTTTTGAGGGTCACACCAAAGTCGAATTATTGGCTCAGGTGTTCGAATTTTGGTTCAGGTGTTCAAATTCCTGGATGCAATAATTTTGAAACTTTGACACTATTTTTTCAATGGACCCTTGTGCGACTTGACGCTAAAATTCAGTCAAGAGCGGTTGAAATTAATGACTTGTGGGGGCAAATTATTCCCTACATCTTGATATCAATGAGGGTCGGGGAACCTATGAGCTTGTTAGAGAGTGAAGGGGTGTTCCTCTCATTGACCACTAGTCTGACTGTGGGGGTGGCGCTTTTCTCACGATTTGACCAGGGGGGAAAGCGTGGGAGTTTCCTAATCTCCCATTTGCTAAGAGCAATTCCCGCCCATATCTCGAGGGGAAGGTAAAGCAGCGGACGCAGGAACAGGAAGACAGAGATAGAAATAAACTTGGGAGAGAATGAGATTATAAACTTTGACTAAAAGATAGAGCGAATAGTCAGTCGGAGTTTGTGGAATTTTCCCCTTGGCATACAGCAATAGCCACAAGGACATTTTGCAATGTAAAAACTCTCCTAACCCGAAGGTCTGACCCTTCCCTCATGAATCTACAAATTGGGGCAGTACCCTGTTCCGGTCAATCCCTGTTTTCCGCAGATCATTGTTTATGGTCTCCTTGCTCTCTACAACCCTGTAGTGCCTAAATGCCTGCAGCATTTTACCCAAGTCACCAATCCAGCAAATCCGAGCTCACTCGACTAGCCCTGACCTTCATTGATCTCGCCGACCAAATCAGCGGCTTAATTAGACGTAATGACCTTCCTACCCGTGATCCTCTGGGGTAAGTCTCCCATGTTTCAAATCTTGTCCGGAATCAATTGTTAGCCTAACAGCATTTTAAATATTGTGTTTACTTGTCGAAAATAAAGATTAAGTTAAGAATAACATCATTATGGATTATTCCAGGTTCCAGGATTATTGTATTTAATGTATTATTTGATATCACAACGCTACGTACCAATAACTGTTAATTATTTATTCATTATTCTAACCACTATAGCTAACTAAACCTAAATTTTAACGTTTCACCTTAACAAACTCGCAAAGTAAATCAAACACCACAGTAATATCAACAGCACAACATTAGGCTAAAATTACCATATTTGTTTTATGTTCTAAGTATTCAGTATGTGTTTGTTAATTCTGCTGATTCCTCTACAAAAATGTTCAAGTATTGTGTGTGGACGACAAAATCAAGAGGTGATGCTGGTCGAGGATTCTTGCAGAGAGATTATATATATAGTAGTGGTACACATGGTACTAGTAGTGGTACACATGAAATGAAAAATATATTAGAAACTGAAGAATTAATGGATTGGAATCTCTTTATATTGGCGTTCACCGGAGCTTCCATTTTATCTCCATTTTGAAAAAAGTTTCAAACTTTTTAATTATTCATAGAGATAGTTCAAATTATTCAGTTTATAGTATATTATTCTTTGAGCGCTGAAGGGTCTATAAGAGCTTGAACACCTTCTTCCACCTGAACACCTTTAACTCTTCGGATTTGTATAAGCTGATTTTAGGATAATAGTTTTCTTTGCTTTTGTATGACTTTTTGCAAAGGAAATGTACTTTTTGAGTAAGTTCTGATAATGTGATATTGATATAGGTGCCGAGACAATTGAGCATCAATTAGCAAAGACGAGGGTCCATAAGCTGAGACTGTTTTCAAGAGTTTCACATATTGCTTTTCTCTTCATAAAAAGATTTGCGGTATTTGGATGCTCTGGACGGAGAACTTTAAGTCGTATCTTTTATGATTTTAGAAGCTCATCTGTATTTCTACTAGCCCTCAAACTCATTTGTGCTGCTTATGCAGCACAAATGAGTTTGAGGGCTAAGGCTTCTGGAGTGACTTTTGATCGTTAATGTTCAGTTTTCCTTCGTTTTGACTTTTCGCTAATTTTGAGAAAATCGGATGAGGGTCGCCCTAAACTTTTGTTTGCAAAAAATTACGCAAGAATTTCCTCACGTACATTTAAACACTTAAGTTTACAAAGAAAATGTTGCTTTTACTTTAAGTACGGCTGTTCATATCATTGTAAATATTTTGCAAACTGAATTTGATATTTTTTTTATTTCAAGGAAAAATTTATTCGGGAAACTTGTCATTTTTTACTCCAAGTTCCAAAAATTGTCATTTATTATTGAAGGACAATTTTGGAAGCAACCTGGAAAATATTTCGTAGAATATTACCCCCCTCCCCCCCCCCCCCCGATATGATTTACTTGGGAATCTAAATTGGAAATTTTTTCCAGAAAGTTGCAGATAGTTTACGAAACGTTATCCTTTTATCGAGTACAATGCTCTTAACGCTGAGTTTGGCTGTAATACCCCAACATAAGGCTATTGTATTGTTATAATATGGCATTATTTTACCTTAAATAACTTATACAAGTCATTAAACTGATAGTGTTATTTCAATGTTTAGAAAAAAAGAGCCATGTAGACTTGTAGATGGGTTTCAAATTACGTAGCTGTTTTTAAAATTTAACACAAAAAATATCAATAAACGAGGAAGTTATTCTTTTTAATTAAAAAAAATTACATTAATTCTTCCAAAAATTCTATACAATTGAAATTAAACATACCACTAGTAGTTGGTTCCATTATATTCTCTCTTACAAAAAAGTAAGCAAAACCTTTCGCGAGAAAACTTCGCACTGGAAATGAACTCTACTGCGAAGGTCAACTCTGCACCCCAGGAAGTCATAAATTTGTCGGGGGATGTGATATCTGATGTGGGGTGGTGGGACTCTATGGGTGGGACGAAAGAGAAGTCGTTACACTTCGCTTATTGGTGTGTATACTCAAGGTCAATTACAGAAGGGTACGAACCCAGACTGAAACGAGGAAACGACCGTGCGGAAATTGCGAGTGTTGAATTTTGAAACTCTTAAACGGGTTATGTTTTACCGACCAAAATTAATACCTGCCAACATTCCTCTAGGCTCTGTCCGTAGTCCCTTCGGCGGGGGCGGGCGATTGTTTACTAATCACTCAAAAATAATTGATTACCGGTTATTTTTCTTTTAAATCGGCCGATTCACGATGAGAGAAAAATCAAGCACCAAAGTTGGTCATTTCCTGGGAAATTTGTTTGAACACGTAAAACAAGAAGTTCGTAAAGAACTAAAATAGCCTACTTTCCTGTTACTTAAATACTTACTGAAGTTCTAATCGGAAAAAAAAACTAGGTTCCTAAAGTAAATATCATCAACAGCCGTTTCTACACTAGATTTATACACATTAGAAAAAAAAATCGAAACACAGCACCCAGCTATAATTTAAACTTCTAAAAGCCAAAATCAACTATTTTCCTTAATATTCTTTCGTAAATTAATTAAATATTATTTATCATCTGCTCGTGATTTATTTGTAGTTCGAAGAATAATTAAATATTTATTAATAACAAAAGTAATGAAACTACTCCGAACTGCATTAAAAATAAGAAATGTAAATTAAAACTAAGCATAATTGCATGCAAAAGTATACCTTGCCGCTTTCTTGGTAGATAATTAATGAATAATCAAAGAATCAAATTGTGCTACATTTTATGACGTCATTCCAAACTGATTCATGAAAATATTATTTTGCTTCAAATATGTTTAAATAAATAAAGTTTCTCATGCCATTGTTGATTTGGCAACAGTGATTTAAATGACTCAAAATTTAATTTCAATGCTAATTCAATGGGAAATTTGCCGAAAGATAGTAGATTTATGTCCGTCTGGACGTACAGACAGACGGACAAAAAGTATGAAAGTTGGGTATCTGAGGTCATAGCTTTCTAACAAAAAAAGAATTTTTAAGATCCGAGGGATAGAACCGATTTTGGAAGATTGGATCCGATTACGGACAGACAGACGGAAAGACAGACAGATGGACATCAACCGCATTTCAATACCTACAGTGATTTAAATGACTCAAAATTGAATTTCAATGCTAATTCAATGGGAAATTCGCCGACAGATAGTAGATTTATGTCCGTCCGGACGTACAGACAGACGGACAAAAAGTATGAAAGTTGGGTATCTGAGGTCATAGCTTTCCAACAAAAAAAGAATTTTTAAGATCCGATGGATAGAACCGATTTTGGAAGGGGGGTACGGACGGACAGACAGACGGACATCGACCGCATGTCAATACCTACTTTTTCATTTTTTTAATTCTTTCGAATTAAAAAAAGAAAGGTAGGCTAAAAATACGATTTCACTGCGAACCTTCCGAATTTAAAAACTTTTATTGCATTAAAAATTTATTGTTTTGTTAATTCTTGGTTTACGAGCACTTCAGTTCTATTTTAAGTTAAACAACAACCTCCATATTTTGTGTATGGCAGACGTTGAATAAATTGTCTTTTGTTTCAATTAAAAACACAATAACATTCCCTCAGCAACAACAAAAAATACTAAGTAGCGATGAAGTCACAGGCCATCGTAATTTTTGAAACTAACAAAGAACCTGAAATTTGGTTCACTGATCTGTCCTGAACTAAAACTAAGAAAGAAATGGAACCCTCATCCTATATCCTATGCCGATTACACTGCCAACTAGTAGATATTACGAGGAGTTGTGGTTGGTTGATCGATTTTTTTAGAAAGAAAACTTTTAAAAAAAAGCCAAACCCTGCTACGATTACGTCTCTATTCTAACAAATATTACTACGTGCTGAGGCTGGTTGACAAATCTGATCATACCTAGAACTATAAAAGGAACACCAACGTACTGCGAATCCGACTCTATAACAAACATTACTAGGCGCTGATGCTGGTTGACAAATCTGATCTGATCATAACTAGAACTATAAGAAGAACATTAACCTACTGCGATTACGCGGCTACTTAGCAAATGTTACTAGTCGTCATGAGTTTACTTTCCGCAAGAATATTTAAAAAAAAAAACACTTTGATCCGCATTTAAATCTTTTATTTCCGCGAATGAAATATGTTGATAAAATATTTAGATTTAAAAAAAAAAATCTTATTAAAACCATGGGCATTGTCTTTCAAGGCCGACGAACCGATTTTTTCATTAAGTGCTATAAGGTCACTAATACCAAGGCGAAACTCAAAAATAATTTTTTAAGAAAATATCGAAGCTTATCCGTAGTTTTGACTGTGTTTCCGTAACTCCGTAGTTTGATACCTTCATCCGTAGAAACTACGAACAATCCGTAGTAGTTGGCTGGTATGAATTTCCGCCATCACAAGTTAGTTTTACCCCGACGAAATTCAAAAATTCCCCGATGTGGGGGGCTAGCCTTGCCCGACAGGGGGGGGGGTCTTGAGCTTGCTGCCGCCACCCCTGGATAATATAATTTTTTTTAGTTAAACACTGACATCAAATATCGAGTACTGACATAGAGGTAGGAAGGAGGTGTAGAGAGGTCTATCAGTTGAGTCAGGTTTTTCGAGCTACTGCGTAGGGCCGAATTTCTAAATAGGCTAAGTAGGCTGTAGCCTAGAGCGGCGAATTTTTTTGGGGCGGCAAATTTTACGACCAATTAAAGCGGCATTCGGCATAAAAAAATTATTGTAAAGATACGAATATTTTTAACAAATAATTTACATTAATGCGCAACCGTATATATAGTACTCTACTAATATTTCGTAGCAAACATGGTCACTGCGATGGCAATTGCACCCCCTCCTCCCAGATTTCGAAGTTGAAAGAAAAATAGTAGAACAGTTTAAAAAATTTGCCTATTTCGCTTTCGATTTAGTGTGTAAAGTGTTGAAGTAGCAGGAACACTCAGTCTCATAATCTTTTGTTGGAAAATTAAAGTCTATTTAAGTCTAAAAGTCTATAGTGAAAGTCAAATCATATCTTAAATAAATTGGTAAGGAAGCACTCCAGGACACATCTTCACACACAGGTAGTTTTATTCGAATCGAAGTGATACCAACGATGTTACAAGAATATCATGACGTGTTTAAGTCACGCCCAGTTGATAATTAAAGTGGTGCTGCCATCTATATAATGTTAATGCAAACACTAAGTGAATATACTATAAACAATTTGTATTGGTTACACATTTCAACATAAAGTACATAGATGATTCTAATGTGTATATATTTTAAACAGCACATACCACCCTATTGGAAACCTAGCGTATTCAGGCCGGAATGCTATTTGGCGACTTTTGGCGTTCGTGAAAAAGTAAAACAAGGGTTGCTACAGTTAGTAGTATTTTACGAAATATTTATATTAATTTCGGTACGGCATCAATAAATTCACTTCGGAAAAATGTTTATTTTAATTTTTAACATCAATATTTGTTTCAAAACGTTGAAAATTTATTAAGATTAGTTAATTTAGAATAATAATTACGCAGCTCGTTGTTTGGTTGGTTGGTAGACATATATTTTGTGGGCTTGTGGTTACTTGTTTGTTTTCGTTTCGTAGCTGGTTTGTTGCTTTTCCAGATGCGGGCTTATACCTGTCATTGTGGTATGGCTTTTTTTTACGTGACGTAAATCTCTCGGTTGCATTTCTCGAATTCGTTGCTTTTGCTCACGGAGTGGTGTTGTCGGTAGCGTGAGGAAATAGTTTCATATGATTTTTTTTGTTTTTAACATGTCTTGAAATCTCAGTAATGTTTTAATTGTCGAAACGTAAAATGTTGTACGCAATATAACATATACGTTACTAAATTATCCCACCTGCGCAGCGTGTTGTGAAACTCGGAAATTCTTCGACAATCGAATGTAGAAACTCGGCCAGTGTTGGGCAAATTTTAATTGCAAAAGCAATTAATGGTTATCAATTAATTGCCAATTGTTACTACTGCAATTAACAATTAATCAATTGTAATTGTGGAAAACTGCGATTAACTATTAATCAATTGTAATTGTGGAAATGAATTGTTAATTGCAGTAGTAACAATTAACTAATGTTAACTCCGACAACCCGACCAAGATCGACAACCCGACTACCCGACCAAGACCGACTACCCGACCAAACCGACAACCCGACCAAGACCGACAACCCGACCAAGACCGACGATCCGATCAATCGACCAAGACCGACAACCCGACCAAGACCGACGATCCGATCAATCGACCAAGACCGACGACCCGACCAAGACCGACGATCCGACCAATCGACCAAGACCGACAACCCGACCAACCAACCGACAACCCGACCCAATACCGACAACCCGACCAAGACCGACGATCCGATCAATCGACCAAGACCGAACCCGACCCAAGACCGACGACCCGACCCAGACCGACGACCCGACCAAGACCGACGATCCAACCAAACCGACAACCCGACCAAGATCGACAACGCGACCCAAGACCGACAACCCGACCCAAGACCGACCACCCGACCAAGACCGACGATCCGACCAATCGACCAAGACCGACAACCCGACCAATCGACCAAGACCGACAACCCGACCGTTCAAGACCGACAACCCGACCGTTCAAGACCGACTACCCGACCGACCGACCAACACTGGTCGGTCAGGTCAATTGATTAATTGAATGCCCAACACTGAACTCGGCCCATGACACAATTAAAAAAATATGCTGGTAGCCCCTCCGGGCAGTCGATTGTGGCTACTCGGCAATCCTCCGGGCCGTCGATTGTGGCCACTCGAGCCGTGATATCCTTAAAAAAAACCGCTGGTACCCCCTCCGGGCCGTCGATTGTGGCTACTCGGCAATCCTCCGGGCCGTCGATTGTGGCCACTCGAGCCGTGATATCCTTAAAAAAACCGCTGGTACCCCCTCCGGGCCGTCGATTGTGGCTACTCGGCAATCCTCCGGGCCGTCGATTGTGGCCACTCGAGCCGTGAAATCCTTAAAAAAAAACCGCTGGTACCCCCTTCGGGCCGTCGATTGTGGCCACTCGAGCCGTGATATACTTAAAATAAACCGCTGGTACCCCTCCGGGCCGTCGATTGTGGCTACTCCGCAATCCTCCGGGCCGTCGATTGTGGTCACTCGAGCCGTGATATCCTTAAAAAAAAACGCTGGTACCCTCTCCGGCCGTCGATTGTGGCTACTCGGCAATCCTCCGGGCCGTTGGTTGTGGCCACTCGAGCCGTAATATCCTTAAAAAAAACCGCTGGTACCTCCTCTGGGCCGTCGATTGTGGCTACTCGGCAATCCTCAGGGCCGTCGATTGTGGCCACTCGAACCGTGATATACTTAAAAAAACCGCTGGGGTCAATTGTTGCAACTAGACATGTGAAACTACGTTTTGATTATAATTTATTTAATTACTTTTAATCCAAAGTTGTTAGTAAGTTATTAATTAAGTTTTTAATTTTGAGGGATTTTTGATCATTAATGAAATGTACACTAATATACAACACCAATTAAATCTTGGTATTATAATCGGCCTACGGCCGATTATCAATGATATATTTGAATTATAATCGGCCTACGACCGATTATTATCCAAATATATCATTGATAATAAAAAAGGGAATCCAACACTGAATAAAAAAAATCGAATATTATTCATTCAATAATAAAATAATACAAAATAATATATACAAAAATACTTATTAATAAAAAAATCCTATATTTAAAAAAAGGAATTTAATTACACATATTTCGTTACATCATTACTCTAATAAGATAAGATAATAATAAGATAATTACTTTCAATTTAAAAATTCATCAAAAACTATTAAAAAATTCATTAAAAAAACTATTGTGAAACATCGGACAGATAAGAACGACAAAATTAACATTTGGTAGTTTCGATTAAAGCGTTTGTCAAAAAGCAAACCAAACACTGAAATACATCATAAGCCTTAAACCATTCTATCGATTTTAGTGCATTTTATAAAACCAAACCTTACTGACCAAGCACACAAACCTGAATATATATGTCTACCAACCAACCAATCAACCAACCAACCAACCAAACCTTACCCACGTTGCATTTCGAACAAATACTCACATACACACAAAAACCCGAAATTTCAAAATAAACCCATTTCACGCTTTACTATTTTTTATATTACTGTATTTTCAAACAAACCAACTAACTCAAAAATAAATTAGTTTTTGAGATTTGGCAACAAGATTGATGTAAACATCTACTGAGTTGAACTGGAATGTTTACCAAATTAAGTACGTTTCCGCTACTTGGCTGCAAAAGTTAAGCCGCCAAACCGAGACCGGCCTGAATACGCTAGCAGTACCACCCTATTTTGCAGCTAACCAGCTACCTTTCCTTGAAGGGGGAGAATATTGTGACAGGGGCGGTAAATCAATCGTAGCCTACAAGCGGCAAATCTATAAATCCGGCCCTGCTACTGCGCATAACATACTGGCACCGAAGTATCCCAAGATGCACCGCTCTGTAGAGGCCTCCTCCAATTGAGATGATTTGAAACAGGGCTGTCAGGTTTTTCGAGCTACTGCGCATAACATACTGGCACCGAGGTATCCCAAGATGCACCGCTCTAGCCTGCTTCATTTGTGCGCTACTGCGCATATACAAGGACCTCTCTATTATCCTTCCTAGCTCTATTGACTATCGACGGAATCGACCATAGATATAGAAAGAGTAGCAGATATGCATCAATTGCGCAAATCCCGTACAACGCAATACAAATCCCGCGATTGTGTGATGAAGCCTCTTTTCGCCGTTTTCGCAATGCATCACGGGATATTGGTTGCAAAAAACTGCTTTTGCCGAAGAGTTACATGCAATAAAAATTGCATTTTTAAAATGCTTCGTTTATGAATAAATACTTCAGATCCACCAGAAATTATCAAAACATATCCAGAGATAAACTTATGCTAGCAAACCTGGCAAAAAGTTTTAACTAGTTAATATTTAATATATAATCTTCATTGGTCGAATTTATCTCATGGTGGCTTATGGCACGCCATGGGCGAGTGGGATGTTTCGGCTTGCGAACTGCCTTATGGGATACTGGTGGAAAAAAAGGCTTCACCTTTTCCCCTAAGGGCAGATCTGCTACTCTTTCTATATCTATGGAATCGATGTACCTGGATTCTAGACTTGTTAAATGTTTTACTCATGCATACATTGCAACTACATGTAAAGTTAATAATGATTTTAATAATAAACAGCATGAAACTTTTATATAATTATTTAAATATCGAAACTATTACAAAGTGCAAAAAAATTCTTAAATTTTAGGCACTTAATTAAAAAAGAAATTTTCGGCTGACCAACAGCTAAACTTATAAAATATTTATTGTTTTGGTTTTGAAGATTAATCGTAAACATAGAGCTTTCCAGAGATTTATAAAGCTGAATATATTATTTTTAATTTTTCAGATTATGATGTCGAAGGTATAAATAGAAACTATTATTTAAATTTTACGAAACGTTACTCATCAGTTTAATATGGTTATCCTGTTGCCGGTCTGTTGAAAAATTGAGTTCTATCTTATTTACAGTGACGTGTTTATTTGTCATAAGTTTTTGTAGGTTTTATATAGCTGTAAGGTCTAGCAATTCAATTTATCTAGGTTATTAAATATTTGTATTTTTTTATTGTATTGTAATATTATTTTAGAATTTTTACAAAAGGCAATCTATTAAAAAAAGAATCTTTTTATGTTGACTAAATACAACTGAGATCTTAAAACAGCACAAATTTGTAAATTATGTTTTCAACTCCAGGCAATAATTTAATGGTCCATGTATAGTGGTACGTTAGGCATTTATTTAAGTACACTCTAGTTTTTAAAAACAAGCTTCAAATATGATTTGTCAAAGCTCAGAATGGAAATTACCAAATTTACATAGTAGAGCAGGGTAGAGATTTACTGTACGGTCCCCCTTGGCGAACTTTCCAAAATCGCGCCAAAAGTCCGTATTTTGGCGACTTTTGTTTTAAAAAAAGGGTTGCCGGAAAACGTCATCGGTGCAAAATTATAGAATTCGAATCATCAGTCGAAGTCAGAAGGGTTGCCCGAAAAAAATATGTATCGCCAAATCCGAAAAAACCGCGCCAAGGGGGACCGTACAGTAAATCTGATCCGTAGAGCAGACCTACCATAGTAGCATACGTGTAAAATTAAATGAGATGTTTTTATGCTTTTTCATTACAATGTCTTTTTGGTCTAAAAATTTATTTTTCTTACTTAAAAAATGACGAAATAAAGCTTTTCCAGATGTTTTTCCACAATCATGAGGGCAAAAAATTATATGCAACATAATTAATGCATGCATTTAATTTTTAAATATATATATTTTTTGTGATGTGAATATTAGTTTCAAATGTACATGAATTTGTTTTATAGATTTTCTTTCAAGTACAAACACAGGCTTGATTACCTGCCAACGATACTTTATTTATTTTTGAAAGTCTGATAAATTGAGCTGTTTCATGAGGTTTGGTAAGTACTAAGCATATTGGATGTAAAAGAGCTGCATATCCCTGCAACAAAATCTTTTTAGGCTTACTGCGGCAAACTTTTGTAATCTCAAAATCTTTCGGTATAATATCTATGAATTTAAAATAATTCTGTATGTAATTTTTACTATAAAATTATTCAGGACCATAATCATAAATTTAATTTGATATGATGTGGTTTTAATACTTACACTTGAGTTTGAGACCAAATATTTAGGGCTCAACTAATGTATCAGCATCAATTGTTAAAAAAATTAACCCTTGGCATTAGTGATCGATGTTAAAAAAATTGGTCCAAATGCTTTGAAAACCATCTGAATGCTGATGGAGGCCAATGTTTTGCCAATGTGTTTAGAAAAATCCTGAAAATTTTCAAACCCAAAACATTGCAATTTCTATTTGCACTCAAATAAGGTCGTTTTTTTTGTCAAATAAAGCAGCTGATAAGTATCAGTCATTTATTTGTATAAAAAATGACAGGCACGAAGAATTTTGGACGCTTTTCTAAAAAAATTTCAGCAGTAAAAATGTAAGTAGTTTTGCATTAAAATATTGTTCAAATAGACTACTATTAATTATACAAAAAAAGCGACAGACTTGTTTTTGCATTTATAGCACAATAAAAGTAGAGGATAAATGAGAATATAGATTATGTATATTGTTTTACAGATTTTTAAAAATGCCTGGTCCTGATGATGTTGCTTTGCACTTTTCCGACGAGGATTCTCGAATACCTACCAAGTAATATTGTGATTTCTTTCCTTTATTTTAAATGAAGATGTTATGGTTAACCTAAAGGATCGTGCCAGGATTTAGCGACTTTTCAAAAATCTCGCCAAGTCGAAATGACAACAAACCCCGGTGGTTGCCATTTCGAAATGACAAAATATACTACCTAATTTCAAAATGGCCGACCAAGGAAATAAACTTTTATGTACTAGGAAAAATTCATTAAATTGCAGACCAGATTTATAAAAAAAGGTGGAATGTTAGAATGCCGAATAATTGACTTAAAGAAAGTAAATAATTATTTAAAATCGTTAAGCATTCATTCATTCAATTGCACAACAGCCCTGGGTTTACCCTGGCCTTCTCTAGAATTCTCCTCCAGACTTGTTCTTGGCGACTGTTCTCCAGTTGGTATTAGATTTTAGGATCTTCAGGTCTCTTTTGAGACAGTCGATCCACCTCAACTGGGGTCTTCCCCGAGGTCTAGCTCCCATGGGCTTTGCCAGAGAGATTTTTTAACAGCAACTATTATCTTGCATTCTGGCCAGTGGACCAGCCCATTTTAGCCTCTGTAATTTAATATGCTTGACTACATCAATTTGTCTGTAAATTTTGTAAAGCTCTAAGTTAGATATTCTTCGATATATTCCGTTAACCTGGACCCCTTTAAGAATGCAGCGCAAAACTTTCCTCTCAAAAATACCCAGAGTCTCTTCATCGCGTACAGTCATTGCCCAAGTCTCTGATGCATAAGTTAGGACGGATCTAATGAGACTCTTATAAATTAGCAGCTTAGTGGGCAGTTTGCTAACACTTGATTTTAAATAGATTTTCAAGCCGTAAAAACATCTGTTTGCTGCCAAGATCCTTTTATGTATCTCGGGGATTAACCCATTTTTAGTGTTCACCTCTACTCCCAGATAGGTAAAGCTGTTTGCCTTTTCAAATTTAAGGTTGCCAACTTCTAAGTGACTAAGTTGTTTGGTAGATTTCAGGCATGGCATATACGAGGGCTGTTTTTTTTTCAACCTCCGATTGGCTGTAACAAAAAGACGAGTCAAAATACAAAAAGATTTTTTTGCCAAAAGTAATGTACAATACTGCTTATTTCTCCACATAATTACGTTGACGATTAAAGCATTTGTCATATCTGTAAACAAGCTTTGAAATACCCTCTCCAGAAAATGTTGCCGCCAATGATTGGGAGGGAGTTGTGCGTTTTCGAGCTGCTTTTCGTTTCTTGCAGGTAGAAGAAAACAGTGCAATGGAATTTCATTGAAGATTGAGTCGAGTGTATGGATATTTATGAGTGGTGGCGTTGTTCCTGAACGCTGTTGAATATTTAAAGTTGGCCGAACTGATGTTCATGAAGAAGGGGACCAAGGAAGCAAGTCTGTCGCTACATACGGCATTGTTCAGCGAGTTGACCAAGTGTTTAGGGAAAATCGAAGGTGTACCACGCATAAGTGAATTATCGATTAGCATAGTGGCTTGGATTGTACTGCTTCCAAATTGACGTGGAAATCAAAGAAACCGTCACAACTCCCCTCAAATCATTGGCGGCAACATTTTCTGAAGAGGGTATTTCAAAGCTTGTTTACAGATATGACAAATGCTTTAATCGCCATTGTAATTATGTGGAGAAATAAGCAGTATTGTACATTACTTTTGGCAAAAAATTATTTTATGTATTTGACCCGTCTTTTTGTTACAGCCCATCGGAGGTTGCAAAAAAAAACTGCCCTCGTACTTAGTCTTGTTTTCATTTACATACAAATTAAATCTTTTAGCACTCTGTTCCAGTGCCATGAATGCTTGTTTAAGAGGGTAATGGGACAAAATATCGCAGGCCAAAATATCGCGGCCAAAATATCGCGCACCCAAAATATTGCGGGCCCAAAATATTGCATGCCCATAATATCGCTGGGACAAAATATCGCTTAAAGTAAAAGTAAGTGGATTTAATGGATTTTAAGGTGTTTGGCAGTGGGAGGGAGTTCGATGGTAAAATGGTATTGCACTATACTTACTTATCTAGTAGTTTGTGATGAAGTTCGGTTTTACCTATTAGAGCCTGTATTTTTATAAAAATGTATTTAAAGTCATGCATTTTTATACATTTTTTGTTATGACATTTAGTCACGAGGTAGGTTTTTAATGGGTTAAGGTTTTATATTTGAACTTGATTTTTATAAATCCCATTAATTTTTTTTTTCAGAATTCAGTTGGGATAATTGTTGTCTAAAAAGTGTCTGAATTTTATAAATTAATAATTATTTAACGAAAATGTAATTACGTTGTTTGATGCGTTACCTTTCTGTACTGTTCTTTAAAAAAGACTTTTTTTAAAATAGGAGGATTAGTTTAGGGATATTTTCATTAGTCATTCATTACAGTCGAACTCGTTTATAGCGAGTCCTGATTTTACGAGGACCCGGATTTACCAAGGAAAGCAAGAATATTAGGTTGGTCCAATGCTAAAAGTCTATGGAAGGGAAATCGCTTGCTACGAGCAAGCCTCGGATTTAACGAGGAATATTTTTTCTATCTTGTAAATTTTTTTCATTATGCAGTCGGTTTAGAAGTTAACTCTTTTCTTAGAAAAGTTTTCCTCACCCCCTTGGTTTGAAGAAATTCCTTTCAAGCCATACTATGAATAGGAAGAATGGTCAAATATGCGGTTCAACAGGTGGCTTATTTGCAGAAGCAGAGTGAGGAAAGGGTTCTTCAGGGTCATTGGGGGCGCTGGTCAGAGGTTTTCATTGATAATGTTTGCTAAATTTTATGGGGTTATGTCTAAGTGGAAAGTTTTAACCGTTGACGAGGTGAAAATTTTCCGGGAGTTTAGAGAGGAAGCTAAAAATGTCGATCTCTGCAAAAAGCATGGATTGTCTTATTATACTGGTTCAAAGCTGCTAAAGAACACTCATATGTTGATGTAAAGCATACAATTACAATAAAACTGACTGTAAACGTTTTTAGCCAGAACATATGTTTATTTTCTCTTTTTATATACTCTTTTTTTTTTTTTTACAAGCACTTAGATTTAACTAGTAAATGTTGCGGTCTTTTCTGGCTCATCATAAACGAGTTCAAGTGTATTTCGTTTATGACATAATTTATATCATAAACGAGTTCAAGTGTATTTCGTTTATGATATAATTTATATAAAAGTAGTTACATAGTTAGGACTAGTGTTATACAGTCACTTTTTCCCAAAGGTTTACGTGCCTCTTTATTTTTTTGTTCGAAAGGTATGATATCAAAGATCTATTAGCGTAGTGATAACGAGTTATTCATTGTGGTTACCATTCATTGTAGCGTAGGTCAAACTTTAAGGTCTAGATGACAAGAGCAATATTTGAGGAATGGCTGGCAAACTGTAACATTCAAATGAAGAAAGACAGAATCATTTCATTTATTTTATTTTAGTTAATGGAACCTGCCCTAAAGACCTTTTGAGAAGCTAGATAGAACAAAGAGTTATCCGCAAGAATGTTAAACTGTTGTTATATCCCTTAATGATACCTACAGGATAAATCAAATCATCAATTTTTATATGAACAATAAAGAATATATAAAAGGCAAAGTAGTGACTCACTGATTGACTGACTGACTTGCGTATCAACGCCCAGCCAAAACTATTGGAGGTAGAGCTACCAAATTTTAGGAAAATATATTTTTTATATCTTAGGCGTCATTTAAGAAGCGATTTTTCGAAATTCGAACCCAAACGGGTGTAGGAGTGCAAAACGTGAGCCGATTTCTCCATAGGAATAGCATTATGCATTGTGTTTTTATTAAATTTTTCAATTTTTAATTTGAAAAAAGAAATTCACCGCGAGGAAAATTAAGTAAGTGAAAGAAATATCACCGCGTGCGAAAATTTAAAAAAAAGCGCGAGAGTTTAGTATGTAAGATGGGAATATTTCTTTTTCATTGGTTGTTTTGTTTTTTGTGGCAAAGTGTAGAAACAAACTCATTGGTTTTTTATTCCTTCACGCGACAACCTTACCGGGACATATATGGTTAGCACCCCAGAGCCCTAGGTCACGAAAGCTGAAATGGCACAGCAGGCCTTGGCCCAGTAATGGGCTGCTGCGCCGAGGAGTTTAGTTTATTCTTTTTATCTCTCAACAGTATACACAGTAAAATCACATTGCCATTTATTTATTATTTATTAAATTCGCTGTTTCCACGTCAGCAATCGCATGGGAAACTATATTTAAATTGAATACACGAAAAATGTATTTTCGTAATTAAATCAGTTCGGAATTACGTAATAACGTCCAGCAATATGTGATTCTTTGATGTTTCATTATTTCTCTAATAAGAAAGCGGCACACAGCGTTCCATTTTTTGCATAAAAAGCTGGTTAGTTTTGATTTATGTTTCAGCGTGTATAACTGTATAAATGCTTCAAAATAAAAAGTTATCATTCTGATAATTTATTTTGGCGGTTTTTGTTTTCCTAAAGTAATTTGAAAATCGCAACGTTCAGAGGTTATTTGTAGGTAATAGACTGATAGATTGTTGGAATGTTGTTGTATTTGCCTTTCGAAAATTCTAAATCATTGCGTTTTTCAATGGTTTAAACTTGCAATTACTATTGAGCACACAAAATCCATTTTTCCCAAAACACAAATGACGAATCCTCCCCTTGTCACAGTTGAGACGGTCAATAAAAGAAGTTGTTTTGCTTTACTCCAGTAATGGGAGGACAATTATCAAAAGCTGAACAGCAAATTCCAGGAAGCATATTCATCACTCCAACAATACTACAAGACCCTCCCCTTCCCCATTGCTTTTGTTGCATGGGAACCCTTGACCGACAAAAATCCTCAAATCATTTTGATGAGAAGGAGGTGCAGAATGTCATCTTCCAATTCGAAATCTTTAGCTATTATAGGGTTACTCGTTACATAAAGATCACATTTATAGTCACTGTCATTGGCACTGGATGATCAAGAAAGAAGAGCAGCATATTCTTCAGCATACCAATACAATCATTTTTAAAGAAATATCTTCCTTTAAGCCAAAATGCAAATAAAACAAACTCTGACTAAATCGTATGCTATGAGCCATGTATGACAAAATGATACAATTGAGCATGAACTCGACTTTGAAAGCATGTGTAAACAAACTTTTTTTAAAAGTACCCGGCTTTAACAAATATGTCCATGTGTGGAAGAGGGGAAGTAACCTATAATTATCTCTAGGCTCTACGGGATTTCGAATACTCAACACAAAAAAGCAGACATCCATTCATTATTGAAGGTCTCAGAGCTTTGAGTAAGAAGGGGGTTAAAGAAAAGTTCCTTTGTCGAAACCACAGAGGGGTTGACCCTTTCATCCCCCCCTGGTGTCTGTGTTTTTCTTCCATAGTTTTACTTAGGTATAAATTGCGATCACTAACTGTCGTTAGTGATGTGAAAAAAAAGTGTTAAAATATTTTTAGCATAATAAGAATTACTTAACTTATACTTGCTACTTAAACCATTGGCGATTTCTAAAAAAAATTTAACAGAGTTATATGACAGTGGTAATTGATACACTATTGAAACTCTTAAAAACACCCTTTGAAGAACTTTTAAAAACGTGTAAACTTTAATGATGAGTTTTTGAAGGAAAATTGACGTTCATGTTTTCCTTTACTAAATGGTCATAGAGTTCAAAACGTATAGAAATATTTAAATTACCCAACTTGATAAAAGTGTACATGTAAAATGAAATGAAAATGTGAAAATAATAAAAATAAATTTATTTAATTTGTGAAAATAATAAAATTTAATGAATGCATTGAACATAACTTAAGTCTCTATAAAATTTCTTACAACCAGATTCTACTATTGGTAACTATTTTGTCCAATCTGAAATAATAAATTAATTGAAAATATAATAATATATAATTCAAATGCTTACAAGCATTCAAATGCATCCAAAAATAGACTTAGACAATCCTCATATTTGAAAAAAAAATTTGTTATCGTAGCACGAATAAGCCACACAGCATCAGACAACGCTTACGATTTTTTTATAAAGGAATCGCGAATTTACAAAATAAGATATTTTATTCATGCCTTTTAACCCAAATGAACAAACATTAAAAATAATTAGTAATTAATAAAACTTTTAAAATAAATGTTTCAACCTTAATTATAAATCCATCAATAATAAATACTTACATACAGACCACACATATTGCATCAAACAAACCATACAAACCACATCATACATACCATACCCACCATACCATACCATACAATATATATAATATTTATATTCGCACGTTTGTACAAAGCACTATACAATTTTACCATCTCATAACTACCTTGAAAATCACATACGAATCCACTTACTTTAGTCGACCCGATATTTTGGGCAAATTTAATGGGATTTATAAAAATCAAGTTCAAATATAAAACCTTAACCCATTAAACCTAACCTCGTGACTAAATAGTTATAACAAAAAAATGCATGACTTAAAATAAATTTTTATAAAAATTCAGGCCCTAATAAGTAAAACCGAACTTCATGACAAATTACTGGATAAGTAAGTAGTGCAATACCATTTTACCATCGAACTCTCTCCCACTGCCAAACACCATTAAATCCACTCAATTTTTACTTTACGCTATATTATGGGCACGCAACATTTTATCCAGCATATTTTGTCCCGCGATATTTTGTTCACGCGACATTATGGGCACGCGATATTTCGGCCGCGATATTTTGTCCCCAAACCGTTTAAGGGAGATGGTGCAGTTCGAAAAACTATACAGATATCCTCTGCATAGGCTAATATTCAGTGGCGCCAGAACTTATTTTTTAGAGGTATGGCAAGAACACTTTTATGAATCACAAATCGTTTCCTAGTAAATGTCCTCAAACCCTTACCTGTACTTACATCAGACCATCTAGTTCATGAAACAGTGGCGCCAGAACTTATTTTTAGAGGTATGGCAAGAAATGCCTCAATCTACCTCCTCCTCCCACTTCCTCTAGATGTTTTAAATATAATATTATATTATTTAAAAAAATAAGTATTTTTTCAATAAAATAAAAAAATTCTTATAGAATACGCACAGTGATTTTTCAAAGCCAGAATACAGTGACTTTTGGGACACCCTGTACTTATATAAAAAAACATTTCAATGTTACCGATTAGAAAAAGACGTTGTGATTTAAATAAATTAGTTATTTTTCAAATGTCTGAAAGTAAACAGCTACTTGGAAATATAATATGAAGAAAGCAAACGAACTCTTTTATCTATATAGAAAACGTTAGTTAACATAAAAAGTTAATATTTAAAACAAAAAAATATGTATATAATGATACATTATTAATTATGCCTAAAAGTTGATTTCCTTTTAGTTGTTTTAGAAACAAACTCTTCAATTATATTATCAATGTTTATATTTGACATCTGCCCATTACTGCAGATCCCCAGTAGGGGAATGTGTATATACGTGTTATCTTTCTCGTGTGGTGTGGTTGTGGGGTAGGATATGTGACAAAAATATTTGCAAGTTTAAATTTTTTTTCTTGGATTTTTTCACACGGTCACTTTTGGTTTGATTCTGTGGAATGATAAAAAAAACGCATAACATATAATCTGTGCAAAAGTTGGTATTGCAGCTTCCATACCTGCATACCAATTCGGGCCCTACAAAATCTGGTATGGCAACTGCCATACCTGCCATACGGTTCGGCGCCACTGCTAATATTTGTATTGACTTATTGAAGATAGTCCCTCTAACATTAATATTTGAGTCTCTGATAACTTTTAAAGTTATCAGAACAGTAAAAACATCGTTAAGCATATAATTAATAAAAGATCGGTATAAAAAAAACTTCTGCATAAATTATATGCATTTAAAATTTAAATGATTTAACATTTAGAAATTGGCAATGCAATTGCTAATTTTGCCAAAGGTTGCCAGAATACCAATTGGTTGGGATTACTAGATTTGGCGTAAAATTGCCAGGCATGATTCTTTAGGTTAACCTATATTATGCTAGTAAAAATACATTACAAAATTAGTCAACCAACATCAGGGCCAATGGTCCATCAGGGTTCGTCCATGCCACTTATCTTATCCAAAAAAACATTGCTTAGGCTTATCAAAATATATATTTTATATTTTTCAAGATGAATTTAGGTATAAGTTATTATAAAACTGTATTGGACATAATTAGAATGTAAATTTTGCTTCCAAAAAGGTGATAAATGTTTTTATTTATTAATTTTTTAATATAAAAAAAATCTGTAAACCAGCCAAACAAAATATTGCCTATTCTGCAGCATTTTTACTTTTTTTTGCCTCTTTCCACCACATAAAAAGAATTATTAAACAAATTTATTAGAATTAAAAGAATTATTAAGCATTAACAACATAATCACAGACTTCAATTTCTAAATAAAGAGAGTATTACAACAAAGTGATTAAATATACCTTTTGCACCTCTTGCCATTCGACTATGGTTTTATTTAAATTACGATCCCTTCTCTGATACCCCCCGTGTAGCTCTAGTGCTACATTAATTCAACCTTTAGGACCTCGCCAACAGGGCCCTACAAAATATCACATTTCAATATTAAAATTTCCTAATCTTAGTTATTAAAAAACTAGCACATAATTAATGTATTTTTATTGCATTTCCTAGGCATCCTCTAGCAGTATGCTTTCACATAACATTCCGAGCTCTTGCCCTTCTGACCTATTTAATGTGTGGCTGGTTCAGCAGCAGTTTCATTTCATGTTTTGTGACAATTCTCATCTTCCTGTCCCTGGATTTCTGGACTGTGAAGAATGTGACAGGCAGACTGCTGGTCGGGCTGCGATGGTGGAACTATGTAGATGATGACGGAAAGAGTCACTGGGTGTTCGAATCCAGAAAGGCAAGTTGGACTGGGTTGTTACTACATTCAAATGAACGAGTAAATTGTTTTTCTAATCTGCCAAAACATATTTCTGTTTTATATGAATGTGATGATAGTTATTTATGCAACAAGGGCATAAAGTAAAACTTTTAATTAAGAAAATTAAGTTTCTTTTGCCAGCAGGTTAGCTGCAAATGAAATAATTATTTCCCTTTATTTTAAAGTTTAATTTTGTGCAGTGTATTTGTAAAAATGTGCAATAAAATATATTTGAAGCAGCAAAAAAAAAACCTTTTACACAGAAGTGCTTTAAAGTTCCCTTTTTGTATTGGTTTCTTAAAAGGGGTTTACTTTAGGCAGGGTTAATATTGATGTGAATAAATAGGATTTTTGTATCGAAGTATAAATAGTACTTTTTGTCATTGGTGTTTAAAAAATACATTACAAAAAAATACATTTCTTGTACAACAGTTTCTTGCGTAATCCTTGTTCAGATTATCTGTTTAAATTTGTGACATTTTTACATGCTATTATAAAACATTTTTATTTTAAATCCTATTATTGCCATTTGACTATCTGATTAGTTGTTTTTGTTCAGGATGAAGATATTCAAATAACTGATACTGCAGAAGCACAAGTATTTTGGCTGGCTCTAGTCCTCACTCCTGTCATTTGGTTTCTTCTCCTCTTTGTCAGCTTTTTCCGGTTGAATGTCAAGTGGTTTGTAAGTTTTTCCCTTGGTACTCTCATTTATCCTTGTGCATTTTATATCAATTCTTTGTCTATTATTTATTGTGGTCTAAAGTCCTTGTGATGTTACAATATTGCTATAATATCTCATCACTTGACCACAATTTAAAAATTACTAGGCCTGTTTCCAAAAGCTCTTGTGTAACTAGTGTAAGATTAATTTAAGCAAAATTAAGTAATTTTTTAGCTATTCAACAATTTAATTTCCTTTTCTTAACTTTGCACATTGCTTGTATAGCTTAAAAAATCCTTACATTCTATATTTAATTTTACAATATTCCTTATATAATAGATAAGAGACAATAAAAATGCTTTACAAATTTTTTATTAGTCATTCAATTACTTTTTTTCCCAAGCTTTATAGCTATTTCAATTTAAGTAAAATCAATTGATAAGTCCGTATAATTAAAAAAAAAAGTTTATGAATGTAAAAAAATGCTTTCAAAAAATAAAATCCAGAACTTTTTAAAACTTATGCTTTAAATTCAATCCTAAATAATAGTATTATTTATGATTGCAATAAATTTTCTTTAAAATATAATCAGGGTTTCCATGCATATGAAAAGTCATGAATTTTGACATTGGGTAAATTTTGTCATGAAAAGTCATGAATTTTAGCCAAAAACGGCCAAAAGTCATGAAAAACGGTAGATTTATATAAATTTCAAAACATCTTGTGTAAAATTACGTAATATGTCCCATAAACACCGAAGATTGGTTAGGTTTGTATTCACATTGAGCCGTAAGCAGGATTTGATTTAAACGTAATCTCATCGCAATTGCGATGCAAATTCACTGAAATAGCAGAAAAAATATTCAATCGATTCGCTAGAACTGCTATGCATTTTCAAAACAATTGTTTACTTTTCCTTCCGTAATTCGGTGAAACTAAACTGAAATTTCAATAAACAATAAGTTAAAATAACAGGTTTTAATAATGAAGATAATTTTTTTTAAATAAAATGTGAAGATGAACTAAGATTAGATTACACTAAGATGTCTTCAAATCTCAACCAGTCCGGCTTGATAAACCCGGCGACTAAATATTTAGCCTTAATGGAGAACTGCCAACAACCAAAACTTGTTGGTAATACTACAAATGAACAGCTAAACATGTTCACACATAGACAAATCTGATGAAGATGATCCCTTCCCCCCCCAACACCATAAATAAAAGTAAATGTAATTATTTTAAAGTGTTTATAAAGAAATTAGAAGTACATTTAGTGGTATAGTATTATATATAAATTTGTCGTGTCGTGATTCATAAAAAAATATATTGGTGTATTATTTAGTTATACAGCTTACACAAAGATTTATTTGTGCAGTTGAGTAGTTATGTTTGATGTTTTTTTTTTGTTTTGTTTTTATTCATATTCTTATTTTCCGACACTTGGTTTAGATATGCAAAGAAATAATTGTTTACTTAATATAAAAGTATATTTTAGAAGATAATGTGCATCACACATCAAATTTCATAATGGCTCAAATTGAAATTTTTCTTAGTTTTGGTCCGATTCCTGGAGTCATGAAAATTGTTAATTTCAGTCATGAAAAGTCATGAATTTGGACATTTCATTTTGGCAGAAACCCTGTATAATTTAATTATTATCCTTAAATTTTTCTTTAAAGGGCTTCTTTTTCCTTAATTAATCTTTAAATTTGTAGAGGGGAGAGACTTTTAAAATGTTTTATAATGTGTGTGTAATTTTAATAAATCTCAATTTTTGCAGCTTTTGTCTGATTTAAAAACTAAATTATTATCATCTTTAATAAATGTGTTTTTAATTCAAAGCTGTGCACTTAGGAACACAAATGACCTCTTATTTTCAATTACAGGTTGTTGTCATTGTTGCTTTAATTCTCAATGGAGCCAATTTGTATGGCTATCTGAGGTGCAAAATGAAGGGGACTGATAAGTTCTCTTCTGCCATATCAAGTATGATGGGAAAACAAGTTATAAGCAGTGTAAGTAATAAATTATATTTATACTTTAAGGCAGCTGAAACAATTGAAGCAACTATTACAGTCTGTGAACTAAAATACTCTATTTTAAAGCTTATTAAGAAATACATAAATATAAGGCTTATGTTTCTATGACAATAAGATATGGCCGTGAAAATGTGAGGAGAAAAAAAGGCATATAAATTATTGCCAACAAACTTCAATTGAGTGTCACTCTAGGCATTAATTTGGACATTTCCCCTAACAATATATTTGTAACTTATGTAAAGCCAAGTGTGCAGAAATTCAGCATTTTTCATACCGTTAATGTTCATAAATAAAGTTCTTTTAGTTATTCTTTTAAAAAAAACAATTGTTTTGGATACATCAATCGTACATATAAAATGTTCAAAAGTAACCATGATTGTGCTGATAGGATCCATATTTGCATAGTATGACTTAATATGCTACATATTTCAAATTTATCACAAACCATAGTTATCTTCTGGACAGTTTTGTAATCAGTCAATTGCTATAAAAAAAACATTAGGTCTTTGCTAGTTTTCTTTTAATGGAGCCTATTTTTTTATACATCTTTTGGTCTGGAATTTGGAATATTTTTGTTTAAAACATTCTTTGAAAACCTAAAAGCAACATACTTAACAGTTTCTTTAATGAAAACAGTTTGCCTGACAAAAATTTAAAATTTCTGATTTAAAAAGATTAAGTAAACATGACCTATTCAATTTGTAGGTTTTGACATGATTATGTGAATAGTATATATTCGAACCAAAACCAATGTAAGATTAGTTTACCTTCAAATTTACCATATCACTATTCTAATCTAGAGTATTGAACTCTCTTTTATATTTATCATCTTTAAAAAGTGTTGTTGTTGTTTCTAATGCCACTCGGTAACCGAGCCCGGAGTAGAGAACTACCTGATTTTAAGGCGAAGTGGGGCGGCTTCCGTTTTTATTGAGCGCCACAAGGGAGGAAGTCCGACTTTTGCTCGCAGCATGACACATCCGTTTTACAGTAAGGTCCCTTTCACACATCCATTCTCGCTCACGTATCGGAATTTTGATCCAGATAAAAGGCCGATAACCCCCTGATCTGGTACCCCCAGAGGTATTAATTTGGTATGGGGACATGGAGGACTTTGTAACCACGACATATTTAACGTGCCCCAGCCACCATTAGCAACACGGCGGTCTTTAGTCAAATACAAGCGCCGACCCAGCAACCATCAGAATTGCGAGCACCGCCGAGGACAGAACCCACAACCCTTCCGATGCGAGCACGACGCTTCACACGACTGAGCTACCGCTGCTCTTATAAAGTGTAAGTGTGCACAAAGACAGTATGTAAATTAATGAAAATATTGTATACTAAAATATACCCTGTGAGCTTACACCTACATCTAGAGTCTTACCCCATGTTTAGCGATACTGGATAAGCTGTAGAGCACAATATTTCAAAAATTAGGATTATGTAATGTGATATTAGTAGTGTAACACTACAATAGTGGCCAAGGTAATTCATTTGATTACATAAAGTTTTCCCTCACAGTTTAAATATCTAATTTATTAACTGCTACATAGCATAGATCTGTACACGGTAAACGTGATAGTATAGATCTGCACTATGCCAAGTGATGGACAATGGTAATTGTAGTATATGATTGTGACCAATTCCTTGAACAGTTTCTGTTTAGTTATACAGTCAAATCCTGTTAATGCGAACTCGAAGGGAACACCGAAACATTTTGTGTTAACCGAATTTCATGTTAACAGTCAGGAATTTTTTTTACATTGAACGAGTGAATAGTTTAAAATAAATGATATCTAAAAAATGTCTAAAATTCAATTAATAAAGCTCATTTGAGGTAGTACATATTAAAGAAAAATTAGCAATGTTCTTTAGCTTTCACTTCTGTAGAGGAATACATCCGCTTTTCATGACGTAATGAATCATCCTACACTTGCTGTCTTATTCACTGGATTAAAACTGACGAGTCGTGATTTTCTCTGAAGTAGAAGACTGTTTTTGCTGCCGGTTTTTTTTTAATGTCTTGTTTCATTTGATCTTTGGAACTTTGAAAAACTAGAGGAAAAAAAGTCAAATTCTGAATTTTTTGTTTGGGTTAAGCGGATTGCGCCTAAGCGATTTTGCGCTAAGAGATTTCATTAGCAGTAGCTCAAAGCTTTATAGGTCGGGGAAATGCTTTCAGTTCATCTTAAGCGAAATTTCGTGTTAACAAGGTTCGACTGTATTTAAGTTTTTCCATTCAGTATAAATAACTTTTTATACTAAAATTTTGTTTACAGATGTTTTCATCCTTGTGGAAAAAACCTGAGCCTGCACCACCTCAGAGTAGGCCATTCACGAACACTGTCTAATGTCTGTAATGCTCTAAATTATATAAATTGGTTTCAACGTTCTGTTATTTCTTTATATGTATTCTAATAAAACTTCTGTAAATTTATTATTTATTTTCCTCACTTTACTTAAGCCGAAAATTAACATACTTTTTCTTAAAATATTTTCCTCCACTTCATTCATAAACATAATGTTTTATTTATTCAAACAAAATATGTTCGCCATATTCTGAATGAAAAAGTTACTACATTTCTCAAAAAACTATTTTTTCTTCGAAATGCAATATAATTTCTTACATAAAATGTTGTTTTTTGTAATATCAAATTGCACTCTATATTACTAGATAATCTACACAGTCTTTTCGTGGCAGAAATGCATTTTCTTTCGTTTTCAAAAACGAGTTGAAGGTTGTTGGTTGGGTTAATTTCAAGACAGTAGCCTTTTTAGTTAATAGACACCGTTTTTTTATGTGCACATTTTATTAAAATAGTTGAAATAAACTCAGATTAGAATAGATGTTTTTGTAAATACTAGCATAGAACCTTAATTAATTTCAGAAAGACTTCCCCCCTCCCCCCCAAAAAAAATTAAAGGCTCCTTATATATTTTCAAATATATGGGCATTATCTCACAAACAAGAAATTTACAATAAGCATGCAATCGATGCAAAAAAATATAGAACCAAACTTACTCGATCACCACCCCACCGGAAACAGCCGAAGGTCAACTATCCCTCTTGACCTTGTGTATTTTTTACCCTCGCCCCCCCCCCCCCCACCCCCCGCCTGGCCGTATTGCATTCCATTTCGATTGGGGTTAGTTTCTGCCCTCATGAGAAAGTGGATGAAACAGTGTAAACTAAATCACAAGATGTATGCAAAATAGTAATAAAATCTTGTATGTAACGTTTAAAATAATCTTTGCACGGGATTATAAAAAATTCCAAACAGCTCATGTATCCAAACGGCTCATGCGTAAAATAAAATTCTTAAAACTCCGGTAAAGTTTTAGTTTACGCACTTCTTGCATCAAGAACTATTGTATAATTACAATATTATTACTGCGTAAATGGAATCAACAAAATAAATTAAAGTTTGTAACTGAAAAAAGGGACTTTCAATTAATGGGCAATTCTAAAAAAAAGTGCACAATGACTATGTTCCCTCTGTTACTAATAGTAACATATTTTTAAGTGTTATTTTGTAAATTTGAATATAATTCTCTATGCATACTTTTGAAATAATTGGTCAATTTTTGAAAATTAACCGTTTTACATAATATGTAGGACTAATTGTTAGTGAAGAAATTTTAAAATTATTGAACATAATTGCTTCAATTTCTGCGAAATTTTGAACTAATTTTCTTATAAATAGATTTCTATTGACCTTTTTGGAAAAAATACTGAAAACACTTTGACATACACAATGAAATTTTGAAAATATTTACAAAATAAAAGGCTAATTCTGATGTAAATATCAAATAGTAACACATAATACACTGAACTTTTCCACTCATTCACTCCAAAAAGCCTACTAAAGGTTTTAAAAACCCAACGGTTCACCATCACGTCTGACAGGTCCCAACCCTCCTATGCAGGTTCTCTCCAAATTTCGGATTTCTCTTGTTTACTTAGGGAGACCGAAAACCTGAGGTTCACCATCACGTCTGACAGGGGCTTAAGTCTTCATTTAATTTCCCGGTTTTTTTTCAGTTTATTTCACTTTTTTAGTAGGTAGCTTTAGGGGCATGTGTTTCATGTCTTGAGTGGCAACAGTTCCACATGATTGAAAATGAGGTCTCGATTGTTAAATCAATGTACTGGACGGAGCTTATCATGTCCTACCACCAATGGAATCCAGGAGGGAATGAAAGCATGAATGAACTTCGTCACATGAAACAAGTCATTTGGTAAGGCAAATTTTTTGGTTGTCATTTTGACCTCGTTCTTGTTGTTATTTCGATTTTTGGAAAATCAAAAAAATCCGAATTCTAAATGTAATACCCCATACATAGTTACGTATAAAAGGCTATGCTTCGAATCATATCCAGACGCCTCTGTGAGTGAAATTGTTGCCAAACCTAGATATTTTAAGCAAATTGTTTTTATTCATAAATCATACATTATAAAAATGTTTTTAAAAGAAAAACGGTGCATTTCGCATTAAAACTATATAATTTCGGAAGATCGTTTTTTAGTGGCAACGGATTTGCTGTTTCATATTTTAAAAGACATATGTAATTTAAACAACATAATTTTTATATTTTAGTGAGATATTAATCGCCTTTAGATTTTATATTAAAATATCGGATTTCATTTTCAACTTCTTTCAATCTCGACTTAATACTTCAAATAAATTTCCCAATGAGTCACTTAAAGGAAGTTTTTTAATTATATGGGGGATATGTTAAATAAATCCATCAAAAGACTCCGAAATATTCGTAAGAGGAAAACCTCATTAAAAGAAGATAAAGCAAGTCTACTTGAGCGAATTGTAATGGATGATGGTGATTGCAAAAGTATCTTGGAAGGAAACTTTTCGGATTCAAAAGAAATTGTCGAGGGGAATAACTTTATAACTAAACAGAATGAGAAAACTACACAATCTGGTAATATATTTAAATCACAAGATAAGTTGGCTCTGCCTATCGAACATCTAGAGCCAAAATCTATTGAAAGCAAGGTTTTATACATCGATATAGAAGAAGAAATCGACCTGGATTTAGTTCAGCTTGGTATTAAACTCAGTTTAGAAGACGTATCAAAAATGCCTTTTAATAATAAGTTAATCGATGCTAAGATCAACAAAACAGTCAAGAATCCTAAGTTTGAAAAGTTGGACTTCAAGTTCATTGCACACTCTCCTATCGCATTTCACATATTTCGCGAAAGTTTCGGAATACACACACACGACTTAATGCGATCTGTCTGTGACAATCCGTTTCTTCAGATCCCGTCGTACGACAAGAGATACAGCAAAGCTTTTACCACTATGGACGGTCAGTACATGTTTCGAATGTGTTCTAAAGAAGAAGCCTTTTTCTTGAAGTGCATATTCCAAGGATATTTTCTAAACTTCACCCATCATATAGAATCCCTCTTACCAAAGTATTTCGGTCTCTTTAGCTACACCAGGACCACCAAGGAAGTCTGGATGTTATTAATGAACAACTACCTACCGACTTGCATTAATTTTCAAGATTTGTATTTCATCAAAGGGTCGATAAATAGCGAGAGGCGTTCTGGAAAAAAAGATGGTCAATATGAAAGCTACGTTGCCGTTTCTGGAAATAAACCACTTAAAGATTTGGACTTCCTCGAAAACTGCCCTGATGGATATTTTCTTTCAGAAGAAACTCACAAAAGATTAATGAAAACCATCTCAAGAGATTGCAAGATGCTGGAAAGCTTTGGAATCACGAACTATAGTCTCGTTCTTTGTGCTTGTTCTCCGTCTCGACTTACGAAGATTCAAAGAAACGAAGGTCAGCAGGCCATCCCTGTTGTCGAACAAGTTATCTCCAAAGCATTGGATGGAAACCCCATTGGCATTGATGTTGCGCAACCTTATGCGGCACTGTCATCAAAAGGGGAAAAAGTTTATTTGTTTTTGAGTTTCGCTAACATCTTACATAACTATGATTTTATACGAAAATTTGAGAGCTTGACCCATGGGGGAAAGAGTAAATCGTATGTTTATGAGAATACCACAGTTCCTGTTATCAGTACAGATATTTATTCATCGAGATTTCAAAGCTTCCTTAAAAATTCTGTCTTGAAATGTCTTCACATTACCTTTCCTTTAAATTAAATAGTATCTGACTATCGTTTCAAAAGTTTAATGTAATTAGATTGAATAAAAGTTCGTAACTTTTAAGGTATGTAATTTTGATTTTCAAAAATCCATATTATGTGTGAAATGTCAATAATTTAGTAATATTGTTGCGTTTATTTAAGCTATTATCGGTCTTTAATTTCTTATTTTCATCATTGGAATGCGATTAGAAATATTAGGATTTGTCCAGCGCTGGCAATCTGGAGATTCCGTGGTTGCACACGGTTGAACTTGCACACATAGGGAGGGGCATGTGAGGGGAATTGTGGGAGGGGGTAGAGACAGAGAGACTCGGCTAGAAGGAACAATTGTCTCTTATGAGGGGATCATTAACAATGGATAAGGATAAAAATAGAAAAATGCACTATGGTAGGTGAATTTTCTTAAAAATTTGCACTACTGAATTAAGACAATATTTGGCAATAAACTGTATTCCAAACAGTCCGTGAATTCGTAGTTATTAATGTCGCTTAACTAATTGCAAATTTTATAACTAAAAAAAATCCAGAAAGCAGGCTCAATTATAGGTAGATTTAAATTTTGATTAGATTTAATTTTTTTAAATTTTGCGTTGCGAATTCGCTAAAATCTGCTTCATGAAACCTAAATACTTAGTTGTATAAAAAAGATTAAGAGATGTTTTTAATGGTATAAATACAACTTAATACTAACGGAATATCGATTATGAGTCGGGCTTTTTTATAAACGAAATCTTTTCGTACAAAGATTTGCTACCAAACTAATACAACCTTATTCTAGAAGAGTTTAGTTTGAATTATCGTCGCACTAGAGCTACACGAGGGCTATTGGCGACGGGCGTCGCATTTTAGAACCACAGTCAAGTGACGAGCCGACACCTGAGTAGGCACCCAACGCAACCGTTAAGACTTGAAGGATATTTAACTTGCACTCCCACCACACGGGGTATTATTCGGCGGACATTTTTGGCTGCACGGGCCGTTTATAGGTCGGCAGTAATTTTGGCGATGCCTGGACCCGAACCTGGGACCTTCCGCATGATAGGCGAATGAATAACCGACTGGGCTCCCCAGCCCCTATTCTAGAAGAAGGGGACAATAGCTTACTAGTTCATTGAAATAATTTCAACATCAATTTGAAATTGACAAAGGGATTTTTTGTCTCAAAATTACCAACTGCCGACCTATAAACGGCCCGTGCAGCCCAAAATGTCCGACAAATAATACCCCGTGTAGAAGGAGTGCACGTTAAATATCCTTCAAAGTCCTAACGCTGCGTACGATGTCGCCCTTAACGGTTGCGTTGGGTGCCTACTCAGGTGTCGGCTCGTCACTTGAATATGGTTCTAAAATACGACGCCCGTCGCCAATAGCCCTCGTGTAGCTCTAGTGCGACGATAATTCAAACTAAGCTAAACTAAACTCAAAATTACCTTTACCACAATCTTACACCCGTTCTGAATATTCAGATGAAAAAAAAATAGCAAAGTTGAGCTATTAAGTTAAAATTTGGGTGCACTATTTAAAATTTTGCTATTTTATATTAGAATCAAAACAAAAATAATAAAGATTTTTTTTATTAAACTAGGAGGCTCCGCCCCCTGCTCGCTATTGCTTGCCAACCCCCGGAATTGCTGCGCAATTCCATTGGCCGCTTCGCGGCTGGCAGGGGCTTCGCCCCCTGCTCGCTATGGCTTACCAACCCCCGGTTTCCCATAGGCCGCTTCGCGGCCAGCTCGCTGGTGAACGTAACTTTTCTAACCCAACTTTGCACAGGCCTATGCATATTTTGCATCCAGATCTGTATCTATGACAAAATTATGTCGATCCTTGGTAATATAGTTATATTCAGCCACAAGCTCGCACCCTTGGATATTTCTGCGCAATCTCATTGGGTCGCAAGCTTGCATTCTTGGATTCTTCCTCTGCTCGCTACCGCTCGCAAACAAACGGGAATTGCTGCGCAATTCCATTGCACCGCTTCGCGGCCGCTATGTTATATTACTTAAAAAAATATATTAATATTGTATTACTGTTTTCAGTAATTTTTCGCCAACCCCCGTTAATTTCGCAGAATTAACCTTGCCTGTTTTTACTCTTATGTTCTTTTTAAAATCCCAATGGCTCACTCAAAATTTTTAAGTTGTATGACTTTTTTTAATTAATAATCCCATTGGACGCTTCGCGGCATGCAAGGGGGCTACGCCCCCTGCTCGCTATCGCTCGCCAAAGTAATTTTTTTCAGGTTGTTGGCTGTTCCGAAAGAGAAAAACGAATCCTGTTCGCAACCAGATAAGTATATATAATTGGCCGTGCGCAAATAGGTTTCGTACTTTTCCTTTGAAATTGCTTACATTTCGGACCGGTCGGATTGCATGACGTCTAAAGAGCTTCTGTGACCTTAAAGTTGAGTAGACCATGGACAGAATCATAAAGACAAAAGCACTATCAATTTACGTAACAAAAAATGGTGAAACGTAACATGTAGTGAGATCCTTGTAAAAACGCATCTCACAACGAAAAATAAAACTAAAAAGTAGGTTTGTTACAGAATCTGTCACTTAAACGCTTCCACACAATATTTGTGCTCAACAAAAAACGCACTATTTATACACCTCAGAAAGAAATTCAGCAAACAGGGCCTTCAGCTTATAATTTATTTCTAATTCAAACTTTTAAATGCCAAAATTAACAATTTTCATTAATCTTCTTTCGCAAATTAATGTTTACTCATTATCACTCTCACTCATTATTACTCTCATCTCACTCTATTGTGATATTACAACAATCCAAACTGAATCATATCACATAAATAAATATTTTAATGAAATTTGGGATGTAACCTAGCCTGATTTTTGCTTTAAAACGATGTATCCCACTCGTTTGTGCGACTTGCGGTTCGTTCTGTGGAAGTGGATGACAGACAGACGAATTGAACGATTATAATACCTTCCACTTTTTACGTTATAAACGTAGTGTGGAAGCTAAAAAAACATTTCGCTTAATATGTTGCCTATACAACAAATCATAAAACAATGTTTAACAAGCGTTTCTTTCTAAATTTGCAAAGTAATTAACATGTCCATATCTTGATGCTTCCGTTTCCATAATTAAAACATTTTGAAAAAGTTTCTAAAAAAAACAAAGGAATATGTGTGGCATATTCGAGTGTACGAATTTTATTTTATTCGCATAAGAATACATTTTTTAGGATAAATAAAAAAATAAAATAAAAATTCTTTCACCGCGTTTTTGCTGCGAACGAATAATAAAAACTAAAAAAAAACAAGAGATTAAATAAAAAAAAAGAAAGCCATCTGCCAGCTGAAGTATAAAAAGATAAAATTACGTGATAGTTGTAACCTGTTCCGAAAATAAAAAAAAAACTTTTTGTTCTTTTTATAAAAAATTTAAACATTTTATTCCAGTTTAGCAGAATTAACCTAATAAAATTTTTCAGAGTAATTGTTATGTTAAATGTTTATTTAAAATAGTTTTGTCATAATTTTTTACTATCTTTTTTTACATAATTTTAATCTATAAACCTTATATCTTGCTATAATATATTTTAAGGCCAAATCATTTTTTTTTTTAAATCTGTAAACCTTTTCTATATATAAACACAAAACCAATGTAAAAAGAACAAGTTAAAGAACTGTTCTTTTTAAAAGAACAGAAAAGAGAGCAACTGTTCTTTAAAAAGAACGTAACAAAATCACACATTTCTGGTGAATTTCTGTGGTCGTTTTGCAGAAAAGGAATAAGTTTTTTTTTGTGGCTGACTTATTGTAATTTTTAATTAAAAAACTAATTGGAAATTTGAAAAAAAAGGGTTGAGGCATAAGGGAGATACACCTTCCCAAAAAAATTTGGGCTTCTGACATCAATATTTCATCATGTTATGGCTCCGGACACTTTCAAATCCTATACTTTAACATAGAGAGAAATTAATTTTTATTTTTAATTAAAAAACTAATTGGAAATTTGAAGAAAAAAAAGGGTTGAGGCATAAGGGAGATACACCTTCCCAAAAAAATTTGGGCTTCTGACATCAATATTTCATCATGTTATGGCTGCTGACACTTTAAAAGAGCTTACTTTTTTTAATATAGAAAGATTAATTAAATTATGAATTAAAAATAAAATATTTAAAAAAATTAAAACCATCTTTAATACCATGACATCATGACTGAACGAAATTAGTATATTATTTTAGTCGTCGTCCCTATTCAGAGACGGGAAAGGGGTCGCAAACAATGGTACGCAAATACCACGCTTTTCAGGAATTTTTTTTTGTCTACACGCATTTAATACGTATGCAAAGATCACGATACCAATCTGAGATGGGCCAGAGTTGACTCTCGTGGGCTTTTACTAATTATTGATGATCTAAATGAAGATCTTTGTAGTGTAAGTCTCAAGTTCGAAAAGCTTTTTAAATTCAAATATAAATTAAATAAAACAGGTTAAGTATTTTTAGTTGCAGTAAGTGTAGATCAACTATTCCGCTATTTTTTTTTTTCATTTAACGTTAAAAGTTGTAGTGATAATCACTTTTTAACACACGTGACTTGCACTACCAGAAATGGTAATTCTGTATGGAATTAGCCAAAAATAGTTGAAGGATCTACATCATCTATTGAATGAAGTTAAAATAATTAAACCATTAATAATAATTAAACCAACTCTCTGGTATTAAAAAACTGGTTTTTATCACGTACATTTAATCATACACAAAAAAAAAAAGATTTCCATTCACAAAATTGCATAACATTATATCCTTAGAAAAGCAACAAAGTTCCATGATCGTAGATGCATAATAACAAATCTCGAAATTCGAAAATATATGTATGAATTGTACAGGAGAAAAACCCCTTCAACGACTGAGAATCTGTCCGTATTCAGGTCTAATTGGCGAGTAGTGGCGATATGAAACCGGTTTCTGCCTTAGTTCTTCTTCCGCGGTTCAAGCGTCAGACTAGTGTCTGGCGTGAATCTCGATCATAGAGATAGTAAGCCTTTGCGCAGGGTGATAAGAATCAAGGAAAAACTGGTTTCTTCACACCAGTTTAGGCGATGACTCTCTATCTTCGCCAAGTATACCTGATGCAGACAGATTCCCAGTCGATGAAGGGGTTCTTCCCTTGTACTCTTCATATATATCCCCCTTCAGAACGGGCGTCCGGTATACCGGGCATCAATTTTTTTTGTCATTTTCACTTTTAAAATAAGTTTTTTAACTAAAATTTTTTCTTTAAAATTATTCTTTAGGTCTTTTGATTCATTTTTAAGAAAGTTTTTTTATATTCTGAAAGTAGAATCAGTTATATAAGCTTTTATATACAGCTATCTCAATTTTTTTATGGTTTAGAACAGTGGCGTCACCAAACGGTCAAATATATTAATGAGTTTTTTTGTGATAAAATTGTTTAATTGTCAAATTTTATTATTTGTATCTTTAGGCAATTTTGTAAAGTATCCAAAATACCAAATGTGCACTAGTTTCATAAAAAGTTTGATTTATTTAAATTTAACTTTAAAAAAGAAACTTTCAAACTCTTTAAAAAAAATTCTTCTAGGTGTTTATTTTTTCATTTTTCAGATCCTTATGACTGTAGTAGGCCATATAGTAAAAGAAATCAATTTTGGGGTTAATCTCCTCAAGCAGAGCCTGATTCCATCAGGGCAAACGGGTCACGTGTCCAGAGCCCCGTCTTCAAGGGGGGCCCCAAATTTGCCTAAAAGAATATAATATTGAGGGAAAAATGTGCCAAAACAAGTTGCTATACATCCCTTGCTATTTTTTAAAATTATATCCTAGCCATGTGGATAATATTTACGTATGTACTTGTACTTATGATATGACTATGTGACAGGTCTCTGATTATCATACCTTATGCATGTAATTAAAAATATGTAATGCTTACACGCATATTAAGAATAATTGTTAAAAGTTATTTATTTGTACAAATTTTAAAATTAAAAAAATCACCTTCATAGATATATTAATGCACGTTATTGGGCCCCCAAACGTATTTGTGCCCTGGGCCCCAAAGTTGTAAGTCGGACCCTGTCCTCAGGGTTCAAATATTCACCACGAACTCTTCATGGATGGCGGCATCAGCCACTGGCTTGGGCAACCTCTGTATGAACCAGTGCGACGTCTTCGAGTACACAGTACCAGGGTTGTACGAGTACTGGGGATGCAAGGCCATCACGGCCTCTTCCATGCAGTCCACCACTTGCTGGGGCTTGTCGCTGATGGCATAGTTCAGGAACTTGAGTGCACACTTCTTGTAGCGCTGCAAGTAGTCGGCGGGATGGAGGTCGCGGACTTCAGACGGTGCTTGTTCCCACGTTTTGGAGATGAATTTGAGGATGGGGTTTTCGCTGGTTATCGGGGTTCTGGAATGTAGAAAGGCTCAACATTAATATACATATATATATCTTAATTTCATACGTTATGTTTGAGTTTGAAATTACAAATTTTATCACAATTAAATATTTGAACTTTATTAACATTAGGTTTGAATAGACGAATACAAATCTTGAATAAATAAACGACCTTATTCTAACACTTTTAGTTACGAAGTTTATTTTTCATAAGAAAAATTGAAAATTTCCGAAATGCATTTTAGGCTTTAGATAAGAATTAAAAGAAATTAAAAATAAAGTCTTAATTTAAACTCGTATATTCCGAATAATTTCAGTGTAATCTCAGGTAGCACAAAATAAAAAAAGATTATGCTAATTAAAGTCATTACAATTAAAATTATTTATTTAGCAAATATACGCACTACAGATAAAAGAATCCAATTACAGTGGTGCAAAGGAAAAACACAGACAAATAAAACACCAGAATAAAACCGAAAATACACTATTCACAAACACTATTAGCAAATACACTAAATTTTAATTCATTCAAATAAATACTTAATGCTTAGATTTTAACCCTAAATTGACTTTCACTTCAAAAAATAAGTAAGCACTTAACATTTCACTTAACAGGAAACGAGCACTCTACAATAAAGTAATTTTTCCTTCTTTAATGACAAATAAGGAAACTTCAATCAGGTAACAAATGTCATGTAAGAAAACTAATTTTGAATGAAGCTGTTGTCAAGTTTGACATTTACTTGAGTACGTCATTTTTGCTCTGAATAAGATTTTTTTCTTTAAACTTTAGTTTTAGTAATCGTTTTTCCGCTATCAATTTAAAATGTGTGAAATTTATCCCCATAGGAAAATGTGATTTTTCAATAAATATATTAGGCTGTTTGTTCAAAATACATGGGAAATGTAATGCAATTATTTAAGAAAAGAGGTAAGCCAGGAAAAGTAAGGTAATTTATTACTTCAGGTTAGATCATGGGTAAAAATATCTAAATGATATAGACGTTTAACCAATGATATTGAAAAACCATCCGCTGTCACAATTTTTAATGTGCGAAACTTCTCTAACTATGTTTTTGACTTTTCGCTTTTTATCTTTAATTCATCAAATCATCATCATCATATTTGGCTCGACAGCTCAGAGTGAGCCAAGGCCTTCTGATGGAGACTCCTCCAGGACAGCCTACTCTTGGCCCGTGGGTCTTCCAGTCTTTTACTTTTAGGATTTTAAAATCCGTCTCTTTACTTGACTTTAAGTAGTTCACTTTTTAAACTGGCCTGCCATTTTTCCAGGATAGAACTCGAAAACAAATCAAACGTCGGCCTTTGTTTCCTGAGTTTCGAATCAGGAATACTGATTAGGAAACCGAATAAGGAAATCTTGCTTGCAGTGTTCGAAATTGGATTCAAAAAATTAAGAGAAACTAAAAAATCTAGGAGCAAATGCACATTTTCTTTTAGCATTTTTGAGTAAAATATTTATGGGAAAAAATGCTAGTTTCATGTAATTTATTCGCAAACTCTTAAGATTGCCGTAGTTGCGCACATATAGAATCGAAAGAGTTTCGCAATTTAAGGAGAGCTGGAGAAATTTTAGGAATCACAATTAACGATCGCAGGAGTTTCTAGAATTTACGATCGTCGGAGTATCGCATTTTTATGTAACGTCGGAATTTTGAGATTGTAGAATCACAGTATAGAGAATTTTGACAACTTTCTAGATCGTTGGGGATTTGCGATTTTAAGATGATTATTTTCGTCAAGGTATTTGAAGGTAAAAAGTTGATAGCAGCATTTAAGAAAACTAGTCGCGATAACTGCGACTAAATTAATTTTAAAGTCGCAAAATTGTAGGATTTGCTCGCATTTTGCGACTAGCGACCGTGAATTTCGAACCCTGGCTTACATGTGCTGCCAGTTAAAATTTCAACAAAAAAAAAATCGAACACCCGAGCTATAGTCTCATGGAATTCCTAATCTGGAATGCTGATTAAAAATCCGAATCAGGAAACCTTACTTATGTGGCCAGCCTAAATGCGGTAATAAAATTTAAGAAAAACATGGCTTACTTGTACATCCATGGTTCGATCGTTATAACTTTGACGCCAAATCTGTACATCTCTAACCGTAGTCCTTCGCAGAAACTTACAGCTGCATGTTTGCTCATGCAGTAAGGAACCATACCAGGGTATGAGTACCGACCTAACAAAAAAATATATTAAAAGATTTCAAAATTGTGTGAAATTTAGACGAATGGTCAATCCCGTAAACCTAATGCATTCGGTAAAAATCCTAACTTCAGTGAAAAAATTCGCTTGCAATGTAAGTTTTAACAGTATGAAGTAAACAGCAAATAAACATTGAAGAAATATCAATTATTATAATTATTTTTAGTTTTAGATGGCCATAATTATGACAAATGGCGGCACTATTTTAAAATATTATCAATAAAATAAATTCTTGCAAAGTTGCACCGTAAAACAAATTTGAAAGGAAGTTATCACCCCGTTCGTTAATTTATTAATTAAGTAAAGGGGTGATATTTACCCTTCAAATTTGTTCTATGTTGTTGCTACTAACGCCCTGGTTGTTACTACTATTTTCATGCTTACACGGCGAAGCAAAAATATACTCGAAGTTAGTACATTTCAAAATTAATGTATTAAGTCTATGTTACTGACCATCCCTTTGAATCAAAGCTCTTACTATGAAAAACAATTATTTTTAAAGATATGTAACAGAAATCTAGAGATGGAAGAATAAGTTTGGAATATTTTACTAATAGATTTGGATATATAGGCAATAAAAATTTAGCATTGTCCTGAATTTCAAAAGAAAGGACTCATAAAAAATGGCTTAAACTTAACGAAAAAAAGTCAACATCTTCCCTTACCCCTCTTAGTTATTTAAATTATAGATAATCAATTAATCTATGTTTCAGTTCATCCATATTAGTTTGAATATTTTATAAAGGTAAGGTATTTAAAGTAATATGATATAAGTAAAATACATAAATACACAAAAAAATTTTCTTTTTTAAAAAAAGTGAATATTGGAATTCTTTAAAGGTTAACAGGAAGTTCTAATGTAGCCTACTTTTCAGTTACTTAAGTACTCAATAAAATTCTTATCTAAAGACAAGTAGATTTCTTACAGTAACTTAGACCTAGAACCTCTTCCACACAACATTTATACACCGTAGTAAAAATCGCCAAACATATAATTTAGTTGTAATTTAAACTTTTAGAAATGACAATTTCGCCGAATAATTATGTAAACCTACTTGCTTCAAATCCTAGGCGACATTTGGCGCGTTTGGAGTCATAGCTGCATCACCTATTCCTAAAATTTCTTCAACTTATGCGGCAATTCTCGCCTGACAGATTTTTAGCCTACTTTTCTTTTTTTAATTCGAAAGAATTAAAAAAATGAAATTGAAAAAAATGAATGCATATGTTTTGCATACAATTATGCTTAGTTTTAATTTACATTTCTTATTTTTTTAAAATGTAGTTTGGAGTAGTTTCATTACTTTTGTTAATAATAAATATTGAATTATTCTTTGAACTACAAATAAATCGTGAAGACTATAAATTATATTAAGTTAATTTGAGAAAGAATATTAAGGAAAATAGTTGATTTTGGCTTTTAGAAGTTTAAAATTATAGCTGGATGTTGTGTTTAGCGATTTTTTTTCGAATGTGTATAAATCTAGTGTAGAAACGGTTGTTGATGATATTTACTGTTAGGAACTTAGTTGTTTTCCTATTAGAATTTCAGTAAGAATTTAAGTAACAGGAACGTAGGCTATTTTAGTTCTTTAAGAACTTCTTGTTTTTTGTGCAAACAAGTGTTTTACATATTTGTGTCGCTCTACAAAAATGCTTTTGAATGATTTAATATTAATTTTCTGTTTTAAAAAAATATGATGTAGGTTTATGAACATTATGACCTTTGTAATACACATAAATTTGCAGGCTTTTTTTTAAGAAAAATCTGTGCTCTTATTAGTAATGCACGTTATTGATAAATTGTTTTAATAATATATATCTATATATATATATATATATATATTATAATATAGATATATAGTATATATATATATTAGTTAATATATATAGCTGATTATTATATATTATATATATATATATATATATTATATATATATATATATAGTTATATATTATATATTATATAGTTATAATATATATATATATATAGTTATATTATTAGATATATATATTATATTATATATATATATTATATATATATATATATATTATAGTATAATATATATATATATAGTTATATATATATATATATATATTATATATATATAATTATAGTTTATACATATATATAATATTATCTTTATATATTATATATATTATATTATATATATATAATATATATATATATATATATATATATATATATATAGTTATATATATATATATATATATATATATATATATATATATATATTAAATATTTTGCTTAATTTCAATCTAGGTTAATTTATTATTAACCACTTAAAACTATTCTAAAACAAACTTCAAGAACAAACAAATATTTTAACACCTCAAGCAAAGTTAAATAGCTTTGCACTATTCATTGATTCAAAGCACAAATTACCTGCGGCACTGCATACTGTAATCACTCTGCCTTTATATTTACAAAGTAAAGGTAAGAAAGCTTTTGTGACTTTCACAACGCCGTACATATTTACGTCGATGACCTTCTGAATAATGTCAGTATTAGTCCATATCAGTTCTCCACCATCGGAAATACCAGCATTGTTAATAACAGCCCACAGTTCTGAAAATGGTAAAATAAATATATATAAATTTTTTTTAGCACATACTAAAACAGGTTTATTTTGCATCTAAGGTTTTTTTATACTGAAGTTTGAAAATTCTTGAGAAAAACCAGTTTCTTTGAACCGGTTGCAATTTAACTGGTGTCTTTAGTGCTATTTAAACACGTTCGGTTTAACCGAATATTGAAAATTAACCTTTTGAAAACACCGGTTTTTCCCCTCAAAAACTCTAGCATAAAGAAGGAACTTTCGTAATGGCGTGGAGTGAATTTACGTTAAAATAAACGACTTTTTTGTCGTTTTTGAAGAGGTGACTATCTCTGCCTTGTACTAAAGTGCAAAAAAGAATAATATGCCGCTATTTTGTGATTTTATATGGGAAAGACTGCACTTTTCATCAAGAAAATCGGTCAATGCATGTCTCTAAATCCACGAATTCGTGCCAAACCTTTAAGGTGATGGACTGGTAGGTATTCGGTTCGTATTTAGAGATGTTAAATTGTACATTTGAAGCAAATATGATTTGAATAAATATTTAAAGTGGCTATATTGTCTTTTTGGTGTAAAATTGAACCAATATCGTTATTAAATCTGTTTAGTTCACCGGATATCGTTTTTTTTTTCAATTTATCAAATTCACTTCATCAATAAATATGCGAAATTAGGCCATTATCTACTTTAAATTAGCATAATCTCGTATTTGTGTCTAAACTTTTGCATCGTACAAATTTTTATTTTATGAAAAACAAATTTGTTATAGCAAATCAAACAATTATGTTTCAATTATAGCATTTCAAAATATTTATTATGTTTAGGGGTGTTTTGTAATTCTACTATCGCAATTCTAAATTTTACAGCTAAAAAACGTCATTGTCTAAACTTTTGCATCGCAGTGTAAATGTTCCTGAATATTGTTTTTTTTTTTGGGGGGGGGGAGGGGGACACGTGCCCCGTTTGCCCTGCCGGAAATCAGGCCCTGATCCTATAAAACACCTACACAATAAAATAACAAACAAACTTAAAATTACCTGATTTTATAAATTTTTGAATAAAACACCTACTATTGTCCTTGAGTTTTGTGGTGACATACTGCAGAGCCTTGTCGATGCTGTCCTCCTGCGTGACGTCCAAATGGACGAGGTGCAGTCTGTTGGACGCCGTCTTTTTCAGCGCCTTGGCTCCGTCTCCGTCCGGCAGAAGACATCCTGCAAACACTTGGAGACCGAGGTCGTCGAGGCGACGGGCCAAGAGATGGCCGAATCCGGTGTCGCATCCTGGAATGAAAAGGGCTTGCAAATACAGTAGAACAGAACCACTATTATCCGATCTAATTGGGACCGGAGGAAGGTCGGATAATCGAAAATTCCGGATAGTCCGAAAGTCCACGGACCTGAAATACCACAACGTACGAAATCCTCGTTGGTTTTGCAGTTGTAAACATAGATATTTAGTTTTTTTTTATCTTTAAAAAATTGAAACTTTCTCTCTATATTAAAAAAATTTTTTAAAAAAAAGTAAGCTCTTTTAAAGCGTACGGAGCCATAACACGATGAAATATTGCTGTTACAAGTCCAAAATTATTCTGGAATGCGTCTCTTCTTTATACTTCGATGCGTTTTTTTCTTTTTTCGAATTTCCAATTAGTTTTTTAATTAAAAATAAAAATTAGTCTCTCTCTATGTTAAAGTATAGGCTTTTAAAGCGTACGGAGCCATAACAGGATGAAATATTGATGTTACAAGTCCAAATTTTTTCTGGAATGTCTCTCCCTTATACCTCGATTCGTTTTTTTCTTCTTTTCGAAATTCCAATTAGTTTTTTAATTAAAAATTAAAATAAGTGAGACGAATCCGAAAACGTGGGTATTTTCTCCATAGAACCACAGGGGGAAAAAAAGCCTCCGCCCTCCGCCGCTTTGTCTGTAAGAAATATGTGATTTGAGTTGTTATATTTATGTTCTTCTTAAAGAACAGTTGATCTCTGCTCTGTTCTTTTAAAAAGAATTGTTCTTTAACCTGTTATTTTTACAAAAGATGCTTTACACGTGGAAGAATTCAGACAAATATAAAAAAAATACATAATAATGAACGTAAAATAAAAAATCCGATAGGAATATGTTTTTTTCTTTTATTTTCAGTACTGATAAAAAAAATATCAGTTGTTAAATCTTCCTCGGTAAGAATGCGTCCTTTTGTCTGCGATTTTGTATCTTTTTTTTTCTTCTTTACTATGGCTCATTTTATTTGATTATTTTATTTTTTTTTATTTATCCTGAAAAATGTATTCTTATAGATGCGAATAAATAAAGTTTGCACACTCGAATATGTAACATAATCCTTGTTGTTTTTTTAGAAAGTTTTTGAAGATGTTTTAATTATGGAAGTATCAAGATATGAACATGTCGCACTTTGCAAATTTAGAAATTTTCCTCTTGTTAAACATTGTTTTATGATTTGTTGTATAGCCAACATATTAAGCGAAATGTTTTTTTAGTTATATTATTTGTTCGTTGTGAGATGCGTTTTTGCAAGAATCTCCCTACGTGTTACGTTTCACCATTTTTTTGTTTACGTAAATGATAGTGTTTTTATCTTTATGTATCTGTCCATGGTCTACTCAACTTTAAGGTTACAGAAGCTCTTTGGATGTCACGCCATCCGACCGGTCCGGAATGTAAGCAATTTCAAAGAAAAAGTACGAAACCTATTTGCGCACGGCCAATTATATATACTTATCTGGTTGCGAACAGGTTTCGTTTCTCTCTTTCGGAACAGCCAACAACCTGAACCTGAAAAAAATTTTGGTGGAAAATTTTAAGAAAAAAATAACTAATTTCAATTAACTTTTTTTATTTTTAAAGGCCTAACTAATTTTTTATTTTTAAAAGGCCGAAATTAAAATTATCGGAAATATGCTTTGCATAAAAAAAAGCTGGACTCATAGTTCAAGTGCCCGAAAATTGGGCTTTTAAAATGCTGTTTACATAGGCGTTAATCCCATATTCTAAATTTACGAAATGTTGTATTTTTTAAAGATAAAGGAATCAGATGATTTAAATTATTACCAAATTTTTCGCATAATAAAGGGTGGTTTATTTTAAACACAATGACAAGAAGAAATTTCCACATAATTATTTGGATGTGTAAGAAGTTTGTTTAAAGATAAATATTATTAAATCAAGGACACTAAGAGATTCTCTACTTCCTTAAAAGGGGTCAAAGGAAAATTAGTTTTTTTTCTTGAAGTTATAGATGAAATCTTGGGAAAGAGTTTAGTTTGTGGAGTAAAGTTTTTTTTAAAGCTGTAAAAATCTCTTCACCAAAAGTTTTGCCACCATATCGCTCCGTACGCGGAAAAGTGACCTATCGGCTAAAATTGACTTTTTGAGTTAACACTTCTATAGGATGCAAAATTCCGATATCTATCGATTGGTGCAATCGGCATAGCGATCCGAGAATTAGTTCGTCTGCAATTAATAGATAGGTCTTTTTTCCAATTTCTTTTTTTATGAAAATGAGCGGGAAAGAAAGACCTATCGCACCTGGCGATTTTCGCTATGTTTTAGCACTACAACTTTGACAGTTTGCGATATAAAGTCAGTGAATTCAACAAGGTATGATGTATCCTTTTTTTTTTGTCGTGTCCATGAGCAGGGGCGGACTGGCTAAGTTTGGCCCACTCGGCCCAGTCATGACTTTGGCCCACCATACAAATGTTTCTAGAATTTAAGGTTAGATTTCAAAAGGAAGGAAAGGATTAAGCTTTAAAACTACTTATTATTAAATTAGATTATAACTATCTTGAAAAATAAAATATAAAGATGACTTCGGCTTCGCTAAAAAAAAAACACTTAAAAAGTAATAGAAAGTATTTCAAGCCAATGACTTTGCGATGAAAAAAATTGTTAGCTTTGATGTATCAAATGTGATAGTTTTTTTTTTTTAATATTAAACAGCAAATATTTTTCAGATTTTTATGAAATAAGTTTTCATCGTCTTTTAAAAAAGTAAAAAAACTTTCAAGGAAGGTGGTAATTGGTCTTCATTAAAAAATAAATGAAAGGAAGAATCTCATATATTGACAGTCCCTGTAGTCAATAATAGTTATTTAAGCAACTAGTGCCGAAAATAATACTTTATTAAGCGAGTGGCTTTTATTTCACGAGACCGTAGGTCGAGTGAAATAATGACAAGAGCTTAATAAAGTATTATTTGGCACGTGCTTGCTTAAAATATTTTTTATAATAACGTGAAAAATAGTATTTCTACCAATGAGTGATTTTCATGACATCATTTAGTTTCCATGGCGATATTCAAAAATGCAAAGTAGTAAAAGAAAAGTTGTAAAATAATTTTCTATTTTGAATCAAAGTTCATCATTTTTGTAGTACTTGTAGTTTCCATGGAGATATTAGAAAATGCAAAAGTAATGAACCGATATAAATAAGTGAGTTTTATGACATCATTTAGTGGACCACATGGATCACATCACACCATGGAGATATTCATGAAATCATTTTGTTTTTCTACCAATCAGATACTCTTATTTACTTTACTGCACTAGTGCCGAAAGTAGTACTTTCGGCACTGTCTGTGACGTAAGTACGTAAAGTGTCATTTTCGCAACGATTTATGAATGAATATGATATAAAAAAGTAAACTTTTTTGCACGTTGTTATAAAAAATATCTTGTATTAAATTAAATATTGTTTTAAAGTATTGAAAAAAAAAATTTGTTGCATTATTTTTTCATATCTTATCTTTCATATTCTAAAAGGAAAAATTAAGAAGTTTAATATCGAAAACTTTCAGCAATATTTCCGAAAAAGTTACCCAAGTATTTTAAGCTCATGCAATGACTACACTGTATTCTGTAAAACTTATTGTTGGCTTCACAAAATCCTAATTAAATGTAACTCATTTAAACGCTTTTCAGCTTGTTTCCGGTGCCGTCGCGTCATTTTCAAGCGTCCGGGGCGAGTTTTAATAATGCGAACCCTTCTCCGCCACATTTATTTACAAAATATATATATATATAATTTTAGAATTTTTGGCAAGTTTCGCTGGCTTCAAGGCTTCTCAACTACTATACATGTGGACCGTAAAAGAGTTTGTTTTAACAAATATTTGGTCAACGTAAATTCAATTTTAATTTTTTCTGTGTTAGAAAAGTTTTTATTGCTAAACTCGTGATGACTAATATACAATATCCTTAATAATTTTTCAATTATTTTAAATGTTTTGATCTTCATTAAGTTTGCAGTTCCCGTTTTTGGCGGCGGCCAGGGGCGACCGTCCCACATGCTCCTGTCACGCAGGCCCTGCTTCTTACAATATAATTATTCATATTTTAAAAATATGTTTCTAAGCAAACAGTTAAACAAATAAAATTTAAAAACAAAATTTATTAAAAAAAATAATGGTACTAAATTTCGTTAATAAAAAGTGTTATCATCTCTCGTTATTAATAAATATCTTACAAATTCTGGGTATTATTATTTTTAAGATAAAATATACATTTTCACAAAATAACCCTTACCTGTTGAATTTCCAATCAAATCGAATTTATTTATCACCAACGGTGAATTTGAACCAGTCCTAATATGTTTGCTGGCAACTGTTTTCGGGTTTAATGGTGGTTTAGATTTTGATGCAAAAAACAAGCGTTTCTGGCTTGGATCTGCTGCAGCTATTAAAAAATTTCGTTTTCGCCTTTCGTCTCTTTTTTTCTGTACCAGATTTATATTTTGTTTTGTACATTTTATAACGCAGAGATGTAAACGCCTAGCGTATGCATGCGCCTAAATATCCCATATTGGCTATATTCGTTTTGGGTTCGCTCGGCAGCAAGACGTCACTGGCGAGGTGTCATTTACATGTAAGGAATGAACTGAAATGTAATGGAGACAGACATACGAGACAAAGGCGCGAAACACTCCGATTGGAGGAGCATCACCTGCTTAGCTTAGACGCCACATTTATTCCAAAAGAGAAAAAAAAAACCACCCGTAATATGGTCTCTTTGGTTATCAGTTTAAAAAATCCAAATAAATAGTAAAAAAAATCAAAATCTTGTTCGCACGCAGCAAGCAACTCATAAAAAAAACACAGCAGAAATGAAAAAAAAATCGGTTCCATACGATATTTTATCAGACTTGCCGTTTTCTTATTGTTTTCCCCTTATATATTAATAGAGTTATTATTGTTAAACATTCAATAAATCCGACACGTTTTTTCTGTTTTCTTCAAAACACAAGCTTTAAAAAAAATTAGGGTGTTATACAAAAGCCGTAAAATTTATTACTCCAGCTGCAAATGTTTATACATTTTTTAGAACGATTTTAATTGTTTATGGGTAATGGAATTCATTATATTGTTAACGTTGGCTCCACCGCTCGTCATCGATAGTTTGGTTTTTAAGTATACTATAGTTTAGTTTCGTTTGAAATATCGTCGCACTAGAGCTACACGAGCGCTATTGGCGACGGGCGTCATAATTTAGAACCACAGTCAGGTGACGAGCCTGAGTAGGCACCCAACGCAATCTTTAAGGTAGACATCGTACGCAGGTCGGGACTTTAGAGCATATTTAACGTGTACTTCCTCTACGCGGGGGGGGGGGGGGGGTGAGGACCGTTTTTGTTATTTCTTTTTTTGCGATAGTGGAATTTCTTTGATTATTAACGAACAAAATGCACTATTATATTTGAAAACGAATTCAACAAAAAAAAATCTGTCAATATTTTATTTCTTTGTTTTTTTTTATACTTCCTGTTTGAGAGGATAGCCGTCGTTATCGGCGCCGTAAAAATGTATCTAAAATCTTATTCCCGCCAAAATTGTGATTGGCTTAAAATTAAATCCGAAGGGGGTGGGGCGGATAGTTTTTATTTCTTTTCTTTAACATTGCCTAATACCGTGACCTTTACTGATTTGTGAGTGCACAATGTAGCAACTCATGAAAAAAAACGAAAAAAAATGACGCCACATAATATTTCATCAGAATCCGTCTGCTTATCAGGGCCATCAAAAAAATTTCTGTTTTGCTCATTCTAAATTAAGTATTTGTAGATTTTTCCCCCTTAAACGAATATTATCATATTGCTCTTGGCCCACTTGGCAAATTTGGCCCACTCGGCGATCGCCGACTAGCCGCCCGGGCCAGTCCGCCCCTGTCCATGAGAGTCGAACTCTATATGTGCCCGTGAATTTTGATAATCCTTGATGTATAATTTGATGTATCCTTACAACTTACTTTTAACATTTAAAACTTTTATATTTTCATTTTTATATTCTTTCGCGAACAAAATCGTTCAAATTTGTACGCGAAAGAAAGACCTATCTGAAAATATCTCAGCAAAGGTAAATTTAAAGTAAAAAATGACTATGCATACCTTTTGATACTCATAAAACGGATATCCATACCAAATACTTTTGAACTAGGTTCCATTTGGAACGATTTTGTGATAATTTGAAATTTTACTAAAACTTTAAACGGTTCTCCTGAAGAATGGTCTTTGCTTTTTTTATTGTATCTATTGATATCACTTGTAGTCTTACAACTTTAGACGATTCCGTTATTTTTTCGTAAATTTAGGATTGCTAGAAATACGCTTTTACTTTTTTGAGTTGCCGAAGTTTTTCTGTTTTAAAATAACCGTAGTTTCCTGAGGCCGGAATCTCCCAATTTAAGAATTACCAGAGAATTCAGATTTCAGAATCGCCGGCAGATATCCGATTTATGAATCGCGGAAGTTTGCTGATTTCAGTATCGCCAAAGATTGTTCACTTTATAATCGCCGTATATTTCTGAACCTGTTTTTTTTTTGAACAACGGATAAAATTACCTCATTTTATAAATTTTTGATTGGGCTTAGGGACGGTCGGTTAACAAGTTCGGGATAAAAGAGGAACGGGTAATCAAGGTTCTATACTGTAACTATATAATAGAGTTTTTTTTTCTTTCAAATGTGGTCTTTTCTTTACGATTATCTTTCAACTAAGGTTTTATATCCTCACAAAAGCTTACAACAAAGTGTACAGGGCGGCAATTTTACAACAGTTGACCAATATTACGGCCGCTCCAAAACGAATATCGGATCGCCATTTTGAGGCCTCTTTTAAAATTGTCATCTTGTATAAGTCAAACGCGTATTCAATGTGTCATTACTTTCCAAAACAATGAAATAATTTAAATTACTCGAAGTTTTTTTGTAGCTAAAAAAAAAATCTCCGACGAATAATTAACCGTGTAGAGAGAGTGCATGTTAAATATCCTTATATTTATACAATCATACTTACAACAACATTTAATAGAACTTTTTTTATATTTAAGTAGCATAGAATTTTTTTCAAATTAAACTAAAAGAAATATCTGTATCTATCTCTACGTCGATTATTGTATTTTGTTTTAGTCCCAAGTTTTAAGAAATGGAAAACACAAAACTTAAAAATTAATAATTACTTAAGTCATTTAAAAAACATTCATAATATTCTACCTAAATTACATATTAACTAACATTTGACATTCTTTAGTTTATCTCTCTATATTAAAAAAAGTAAGCTCTTTTAAAGTGTCCGGATTTGCCAAACTTGAAATAATAATTAAAATAATAATAATGAATAAAACTTAACTTATATCCTAAATTTTTTTGTTTTTCAAATTTCCAATTAGTTTTTTAATTAAAAATAAAAATTAATTTTTCTCTATGTTAAAGTATAGGATTTGAAAGTGTTAGCAGCCATAACATGATAAATATTGATATCAGAAACCCAAATTTTTTTGGGCAGGTGTGTCCCCCTTATGCCTCGATGCCCACTTATTTGTTTTTCAAATTTCCAATAAGTTTTTTAATTAAAAATTACAATAAGTCAGCCACAAAAAAAATCTTATTCCTTTTCTGCAAAACAGCCACAGAAATGAGTGATTTTGTTTGAAAGCCTCGCCCTCGCCGCTTTGTCTGTAGAATATTGATTTGAGATGTTAATTTATGTTTTAAAGAACAGTTGCTCTCTTTTCTGTTCTTTTAAAAAGAACAGTTCTTTAACTTGTTCTTTTTACATTGGTTTTGTGTTTTTATATAGAAAAGGTTTACAGATTTTTTTAAAAAATGATTTGGCCTTAAAATATATTATAGCAAGATAGAAGGTTTATAGATTAAAATTATGTAAAAAAAGATAGTAAAAAATTATGACAAAACTATTTTAAATAAACATTTAACATAACAATTACTCTGAAAAATTTTATTAGGTTAATTCTGCTAAACTAGAATAAAATGTTTACATTTTTTTTATAAAAAGAACAAAAAGTTTTTTTTTTTTTTTCACGTAACTTTATCTTTTTCGCGTAATTAACTATCACGTAATTTTATCTTTTTCGTCCGGGTGGCCGAAAAGATCGCGTTGTTCTTCTTTAATCTTTTTTTTTCTTCTTCAGCTGGCAGATGGCTTTCTTTTTTAATTTAATCTTTGGTTTTTTTTAGTTTTTATTATTCATTCCCAGCAAAACCGCGGTGAAAGAATTTTTATTTTATTTTTTATTTATCCTAAAAATGTATTCTTATGCGAATAAAATAAAATTCGTACACTCGAATATGCCACACATATTCCTTTTTGTTTTTTTAGGAAGTTTTTGAAGATGTTTTAATTATGGAAGTGGAAGTATCAATATATGAACATGTTAATTACTTTGCAAATTTAAAAAGAAACGCTTGTAAACATTGTTTTATGATTGGTTGTACAGCCAATATATTAAGCGAAATGTTTTTTTAGCTTCCACACTACGTTTATAACGTATAAAGTGGAAGGTATTATAATAGTTCAATTCGTCTGTCTGTCACCCACTTTCACAGAACGAACCGCAAGTCGCACAAACGAGTAGGATACATCGTTTTAAAGCAAAAATCCGGCTAGGTTACATCCCAAATTTCATTAAAATATTTATTTATGTGATATGATTCAGTTTGGATTGTTGTAATATCACAATGAGTGAGATTAGAGTAATAATGAGTGAGAGTGATAATGAGTAAACATTAATTTGCGGAAAGAAGATTAATGAAAATAGTTAATTTTGGCGTTTAAAAGTTTGAATTAGAAATAAATTATAAGCTGAAGGCCCTGTTTGGCGAATTTCCTTTCTGAGGTGTATAAATAGTGGTTTTTTGTTGAGCACAAATATTGTGTGGAAGCGGTTTAAGTGACAGATTCTGTAACAAACCTACTTTTTAGTTTTATTTTTCGTTGTGAGATGCGTTTTTGCAAGGATCTCACTACATGTTACGTTTCACCATTTTTTGTTTACGTAAATGATAGTGTTTTTGTCTTTATGATTCTGTCCATGGTCTACTCAACTTTAAGGTCACAGAAGCTCTTTAGACGTCATGCAATCCGACCGGTCCGAAATGTAAGCAATTTCAAAGGAAAAGTACGAAACCTATTTGCGCACGGCCAATTATATATACTTATCTGGTTGCGAACAGGTTTCGTTTCTCTCTTTCGGAACAGCCAACAACCTGAAAAAAATTAATTTGGCGAGGGGGTTGGCGAGCGACAGCGAGCAGGGGGCGGAGCCCCCTAGTTATTGAAATGAAAATAAACCCATGAAAAATAGCAATACACCTAGAAAAAAATAATAATAAAATCGAAACTATGGAAAGAAAATATAAGTTTGCAAGTATTTTAATAGAGTAATGAATAATTAAACCTGATTTTATGGTGATCAATAAAAAGAAAATATGTCTGTTTATAATTTCGTACAAAAAAGCTTAAAGCTTCTGTTATTGAAATATAATGAAAATAAGTAGGAGACAATAATAGTTTCAGAAAATACTTAATCGAAAAGTAATTACTTTATAATTTTTTTTTTCACAACAACCAATCAAAACACAAATAAGCAAATTTCGCTGTTTGTCTTGGGGAGGAGTCTCCAATTACTAAAATACTCATGAGAAATACCCTACTCAAATAAAAAATAAATTTATACCAGATTTAAAAACTATTAAACAGTTAATATCGGCTTTACTCTCATCCAACCTTTAGAAATCTTGGAAAGATGTGCTCAAAACATTTTATACAATTTTTAAACAAGCACATCAGACTTAAATAAATAAAAAATTAAGTTATATCAAGCAAATATTAATGCTTAAACAAATAATGTGGGTTCCAACTTTTGTTTAGAATTCAAATAATTATTTTTAGGTAGCTATATCAGCTAAGTTTAACTATCTATATTTCAAATTAATAAAAATAGCCAAGAAAATAGCTTTTTTCATTAATTATCTATTTCGATTTTTTTTTATTGTGGCTTCTAACTTATATTGTTTACGACCAGGTCAGTGATAAGTCGCCAAATGTAGTAACATATTTACCTGAGATGAAGACTGCTTTCCCACTGGCTTGCACGCGACTTCTTGGCTTCCAAATTTCCACAAACGGCGCCAACACACTGGTCAAAAACACGGTCCCGAACAAGTAAAAAGCGCACCACCTAAGCCAGGACGGGATAAAAATGATGATAAGCACAGCCAAAATCGCCGCCGCCCCGTATACCTGCAACGTGTCGTGAACCGCGCGCTCTAAGGTCTTTGGCCTTGATATTGACATTTCTTTTTTTCAAAACACAAACAAAAATGGCAAAGATCGGACTCTGTTTACACAGTTTCGAAGACGGGCCCCTCGTCTTCGGACCGGTGAACGCTTTGACAGAGCGCGATCTAAAGTAAAAAAAAAATACAGAAGAAGGGAAACTGGTATCAATAAAATATTCCAGAGGACGAGAAAACCTCAAGGTCGTTTGGAATCAGCGCCAAAATCGCTCTTGCCGAACTTCATTTTCCCTGTTATTATTTAGTAACGTGATTTATCCCCATTATTTCCCTCTTTTTCTGGGAGGAGACACATTCCTTTTAAAGAACAGCTGTTCCATATTTTGATGTTTTGCTTACATGTTCCTCAATTGCAATTTTTTAAACAAGTTATTTGTTCGTTGTTTTTTTTTGTAAATACAAACACATTCATACTTTTTTTTAGTTGTAAAAACTTAAACTCATTTTTTCATCAATTTTCGAGTAAATAAACAAAAATCGCAAAATTACTTTTAAATTAAAAGAAAAAAAAGTACTTGGAGGTACTGAATAAAATAGTTATTAAGGTTAAGGTAACATTCCCTTCGCCTCCAAATAAATGTTTTAAAGAACAGAATAAAAGTTATCAAGTCTATGTTTTGCTGAAATTATTCGGATTTCTTTGGGTGTCATTACGTTAGTGATAATAGATACAATACTTGGCGCACCGTCATGTCACTTTCACTCGATCGAGTTTTTTACTACGCGACGCATATTGGCTGTGTCAAAACTCTTTATTATAAGATTGTATAACTAGGCACTCGAAAACTATTTACCACTTACTGAGCTTTGTATCAACGGGCAAGAGGAGCACACACAAGGACCGACCGGACCGACTTACAACTTTAGGGGCCCTGGGTACAGGCGCGCTGCCAGGATTTTTTCAAGGAAGGGGCTGAACTTCAGAAGGGCACTTTTATAGAATTCCTTGTGTGGGGTCCGGGAAAATTTTGAAATGTTAATCTTCCAAAAGGCTATTTTTGAAATACATGTAAATATACTAAATTTACAATCATGTTTTACAAACTAGACTGCTGGGAAAAACGCTTAAGACAGTGAGTGGCTGATAAAAATTCCCAAATGAAACTAAAATTACTGGAATTCTGAAAATGGCACAAAAATTGTTCTTACACCGGAATTAGAATCCCAGGGAAAATTATCACAAAAAAAATTCACATTCGTGAAAGGGGGTGAAAAGGAATGAAATGTTTTAAAACAATTATCTGATATCTATGTCGTGTTTTGACGTATACGATTATGAAATTTTTAACAGCGATTCTTTAAAAATATGTCTATAAGTTAGGTTAGTTAAAAATTCTTTCATCTACCTAAAAATCGAATGAATTCTAAAAGCTATGGGATAAAGGAAAATTACTAATTTTACGCGTTGTCATTTCCGTTAATTGTTAAAAACAAACCCTCGTCCAAAAAGGTACATTTAAATTCAAAAGCATGTTTCAAGTTTCAAATTAAATAATTTATAAAAGATAAACAGTTTCTTCTTTTTATTTTCATTATTATTTAACGATAACTAATCATTTAAAATAAATACATATTATTGTTTGCCTGAAATTGCTTTATTTTGTGGGCTTCAAAATAGAAATGGATATCATACCAGGAACACTCAGTTTCAATCGCTGATGTTGACTTTTGAGATTCGTCATTTTTTTCTCACATTTTTTCCAAAGATCAACTTCACTCATAATAATTATTTAATCGCTGCTCAAATCACTCGAATAAAATTTCACAGCCCCACTTACATCATCAAAAGTAGTCTTATTATAGTAATATGGAAGTAAATACTGAAATTTTTTGATGAAGTAGCCATACTACCTTCAAACCTCCGCTCCAGCTCACTTATTATTTGGTCAATGTACGGAATAAATAAAGATATTCTGTAATATGATTCGGCAGTTTCAGCAGATTGGGTTTCCCTAAATTTTTACCGTTTCGCCATTCGGAGAACATTGATTTCAAAATCGTGTTTTAAACTAAGGGCCTTTTTAAAGATAGATGAAAAGTGTTCAGATGCCTTTTCGCATATGTCTAAAAAACACGTTTAAAATCTTTCACTAGTTCTACAGCCTGAATAAGTTCTAGAGACTTCAGTTGTAAAAACCTAGAAACAGGCAAAAGCAACTTTTTAAAGCTGTTGTCCGTTTAGTCAGTCGTTTGCATGGCAATCCGTATCAAATAATTTATTTTGGAAAGTGATTATGAGCAACGTTTTTAGTTCCTTTTTTCAAGAATATTGTGCAAATTGGCTTTTTTTTGCATTAAAATACATTTTTGAGGTGTCAGTTTTTAAAATTACACAAATTTGGGCAAATGAATTTGGACGGAAGGGCATTTCGTCACAGTCAGGGGGGGGGGGGGGGCAAACATATCTCTATAAAATATTCGGGTGTAGTTCTCTACATATCAGTGTTCAGTGCTAATGTATCTTTTGTGAATTGATTAAATCTGGGGTCGAAAGGAAATTTCACAGTCAAATTTTCATGAAATTAAATTTTTTTTGAATACCTCAAATTTAAAAGTTAAAGTTTGAAGGCAAATATTGAGCATAAATGTTCCTGAACCAAGTTTGGGGGCCCCCTTAAAGTGGGGAACTGGGCACGTGCCCCGTTTGCCCTGCCGGAAATCAGGCCCTGAGCATACAAACCGGGATATGTATATGTACCAACTAACCAACGTGCAAGATAATTAGAGATAACAATATCAAAAATCTATATTATCAGACAAAAGGCTAGAAATAAGTAGCAGGAAACGATTATTACCTTATCTTATATAATCAAGGCAAATTGCGTAATTCATAGTCCAATTGTGATGACATTTTTTTTCTTGTCTCGTAAGCAACTTGTCTAGTCGAAAATACGAGTGTTTTGTGATTATCTGCTTAATCTTAAATTTTAGGTTTTTAATTTTTTTTTTATTGTACATGGTCCTCATAATTAAACTGAAGTACTCGGGGATTCTGTAATGCGAACTAATATGCGGAATTACTATTCCTTCGGTATAGAGGCTATTGATGACATGGGAGAAAGAATTCCACGTAAAAAATTAGTTCCAAAATTTTCCGATAGGGAGAAATTTGAATTTAAGGTTTTTATCAGAAATGTTCTATCTTGCTTTGTCAATTTTATCGGGTTTTCAATTATGGTAATCATGATAATCTAGATTTAAGTACTTTGTATTGCACTACTACCTTTGATTGAGGAATACTTACCTTTACTTGCGTAAGGAGTTCGTTCTTTTATAGACTCAAGTTAAAAATACATTTACAGAAGAGGTCGAACACCAACCATTATTATCAAAATTAAACATGTCATTGAATTTTCAATGTCGATACAAGCTAAACGTTTTTCGGCAGTTATAGGTGTGGTTCATCTATTTTAATTGCGTGTCCGTGTCCTAAATAATGTATATTGCTAGACATTTTTTTTTTATCTTGCATTATATCATTTTTCCTCAGATCCACTTATTAAAGTTTATTCTCATCTTAAGAAAGGTCTTCGAAAAGGAACAAAAAAAAAATTATAATTAGCATAGCAAACATTATTTTGATTACCATTGGCATAACAGTTACAATTTTATTGCTTCACATTTTTTTTTATTTTATTTATTATCAAGACACCGTTTGGAAAGTTGTTGCTAAGCAACTACCAAAAATATTTGCCGCACCCTTTGGAACTGCTATTTAAAACTAATAGTGAAGAATTAGAAAAACTAGTCTATCTCTTATTTTCTTTAGAACTTGTTATACGTTTTCAATACGGATGCATCCTTTAGGATGGATGAACATTGAACAACCACCAACTTTTCACTTTTCTAAACTTCAACTTCTACATTAAAAGTAAATAAAGCAATCAAGTTGTTAGAATAAATAGGTTTTTTTTTAAGCCTGATGGTTTTCGGAATAAAAATGAAAATAACCATCCATTCTTGAAAGTGTGCTTTTTCTTTTTTTGTTATTATCCTTCGAATAATAGATTATTAATTGTATTAACTCATGTATATAGATGTGTTGTTTTGTTCCAACATGCCATACTACTACAAAAAAGTAAAAATTTCCCAAAGTAAATCTTTTACTCAATAAGATTTTATTATTCAGATCTTAAATAGTTTTGTCACTGAATCTGAACTCTGAGCTAAATGTTAACTTTTTGTTTCAATTTTACAAAAGTAATATTAGAGGCAAATATTTTTTATAATGTTTCTAACAGATGTTTATTACAATTTATGATTTAAAATGTTTAAAAAAAGATTATTTAAATTTTTTTTTACCTCTGCACTTTAGAGAGATAATCACTCAAAGCGATGAGCCCAAAATCCGTGCAACATTGATTTGAACATATTATGTTACTGTTAATTTTTTTTAAAAAAATGCGTTATGTTTAGCTTTAAATACATTGATTTCAAATTAAGAACATGCATGTTCTTATTTTTGTGTGATTGATTGAAACTAATTATTTCTCCAATACGATGTGAGAAACCACGATAAGCCTAGTACAGTCTGTGTTAACCAACTACGCCATCCCGCATCGCGGGTAGCAAGTGGGTGTTTAGGCTATTTGAAGATGTTGAATTTTTAAGAACATGATCTCAAATTTGAGATTTCAAAGTTTTTTTTTGAGAATATTATTTGCCCAATAAATTGAGATTAATGAGAACATTATGAAGAATGAGTACCCATTTTTGAGAGTTGTGTTTTTAACAGTTTAATGCATGCTTATATTTTCTCACAATAAAATAAATATGGATGAATCCTTACTAATAAAAAAATACAACTCAACATAAGACTCACTATTTATAACTACTATAATATTTATTCACACATATTTCGAGCAAATTATAAGCATTTGAACACAAACTCTGCCAGTATGTAGTGGGCCACAGGCTTGGGTAGTAATCCCAGTAGCCACAGAGCCAAGTTGAGCTTCATCTTCCCAGGGCGATAGTAGAATGCTGGACAGTGGGAGGTCACTGCATCCTCCATAGCATCTATGACCTCCTCCGTGTTGTTGTTCATTATTGATGAGAAAAGATTCTTTGTTTTCTGGCCGAGTTGCTCTGCATATTTGTACGGGTATGAGTCGTTGTTCGCTTTTTCGGCCCATTGCTTCTGGACGTGTTGCCTTACATCAGACGGATCGGAGAGCCTGGTTCTGAAAGACAAGAGAATGCGGTATTTTCGTTTCAGTTGAAAGGTATTGTTTTCATGAAGCCTAGAGAGAAGTCCCAGATTTTCGAAGATTGCCCTATGTGACGAGACAATGCATAATATCTGCATTCAGACAGTTGCATTTAAAGCCATCAAAATAACCCTATTCTAAAATCAGGCATTTTTATAACTATTTGAAATTACTTACTGCATTAAAACTAACTTCTAATAACTAGTGTAAGCGATGTTTTAAAGAAATTATCTTTACAGGAATGTGTTGACTGAAATAATTTTTAAACAACAAAATGTTTTAAAAAAAACTACTTTTTCTTCATACCACATTGTTTCATTTCTCAGTGGTTTCGATCCCCACCAAGGATTCTGTTTTCATGTCAAAATTATCCCCGATTAGGTGTCAAAATTTATTTAAATTTTAAACTTGCGTGTATGTGGCGTTTCAAAATATAATTAAGTTTAATAGCATGCGTAATGTTAACCAGACAATTTATCTGGAAAATTGCCATGTGTTTTGTCGACGCACGCTTCGAGATGGCATTTTAACAAGCATAAATTATTCCAATGGGCTCTAGAGTTCTCTGTGACTATTTGTTTTATATTTTTAGCGATTTTTTTCAATTAAAATCAAAATACAGAAGCTGTCCACTTTAAAAAAAAACTAATCATTTAAGAGGTTGAATAAAACTCGAGATTTATCGGAAACTGGGAATTAGTACATTCAGTATTAGAAGTCAATAAATATTCCAATGAAGATTTTAAGAAGTAATAAACCAATTATATCTCACTCATATATTATTATCATATCAGTACCTATAAACCCAAGGCTCAATTGTGATGACTGATACTCCGAACTTCTGCATTTCCATTCGAAGACCATCACTGAAAGCTATTACTGCTTGCTTGCTTGTGGAATACGGCACGAATCCAGGCATTGGAAGTCTTCCTAAGTAAATTTTAGAATTAAGTTTCTAGTGTAATGAAACGTTATTGAAAAAAAAGAAGATAATCTCTCATCAGAAAGATCAGATCTTCATTTAAAATAGGTTCTTTTAAGACTAATTAAGGCAAAAAGCTGAATTCGTAGGGATGATAAATTTTCCAGCCGACGTTATTAATTGGTTACATGCTTTTAAAAAAACAATAAAAGCATTTTAATTAATACTACTTAAAATAAGATATTTTTATATAAATTTGGAATTTATACTGTTTCAAAATGTCTAAATGATGTCTTAAAAAATAAAATAAAACCATAAGTATTCTTAACATTTGAACGCTACACTCTTAAAACAAAAGAGTGAAATCCACTCCTATAGGGGAAGTGCATTTTCGGCACCGGAAAGGAGTGGAAATTAACTCAGACTGAGTTAAAACCGCTCGTTTTAAGACTGTAGGACGTAGATTGTTTTCTTTTATTTCTTTTACCCGCCCCGCAAAAAGAGTAAAATTCACTCCTATAGGGGAAGTGCATTTTCGGCACGGAAATGAGTGGAAATTAACTCAGACTGAGTTAAAACCGCTCGTTTGTTTTAAGAGTGTATATTTCAGTTAAAAACAGAAAATAGAGCTTTCGTAAATCCATATCATCTTAATAATTTCCCATTATTGAAGCCATCAAAAAATAGCAACTCAGTAAACTGACATACTGCCAAATAATTTGGCAGGCGTTTGTTTTGCCTTGTCGTGGAAGCGATCATGGCTTCACTTGGTAAACAAATATTTGGAATTGGTTGTGAGCCAGCAGCATCTCGACTTTATTCTAACCTTTATGGATAAAATGAGGTCAAGTTTATGCAGGCACCATTGCATTGTGTATGTAATGTGCTTATTTGTTCGGAATTAAAACTTAATTTTAACAATCTTTACATGTTTACTTACTCTGCACACCCTGTACCTGAGAGTTACAAAAGGGTAATACATCCAGGCGTTTTAACATGCTCTTTCAGGGCCGGATTACCAATTCAACAAAGTATGCAGTAGGCTACAGGCCCCGCCCATTGTTAGGGACCAGCAGTTTACAAATGGCCTCCTTAGGATTTACTTTAAAAAATACCCAGTAACTTTCCAGTTTATTGTTTTTACCGTAATCTAAATCTATGCATATAACCATTACTTTTACTACACATCCTAAAACCCAGGAATTTGGGTATATAATCAAAATATAAAAAAAACCTTCAAAACCATAAAAAGTTTATTTTTATTTTCAACAGGAAAGTCTTATTTCTTTTGCAACAAAGGGGCAAGATGGCGCCGATATATAGAGGGTTAAACACTCTAAACAAAGGTGGTATCAAGAAAGTATTTTTTTAAAAATAATAATAACAAGAACAGATCTAATTGAAAGCGAGCACATTTTATTGGTAATAAGTCAACATCTATTTTCTAACACACATACTCTCTCGAGATACGATTATTATTTTTATCTTATTTTTAAGAGTTTATTTTGTAATAATTCGAGTGAATTTTTTTTACCCAGAGGTTTTTCCCACATTTTCTCTCCATCTCCTTGTATATTTCATAAATTGTGATCATAGCTACGAAATACGACACTTTCAAAATGTTCATGAAAAACAAATTCTTCTGGACCCAACAGAAATGCATTAGAACTCCTTTTGTGAGAGTAAGAAAAATCTATAATATGTATAAAAGGAAAAGTCCTGACTGACTCACTGATTCATTCATTCATTCACGTATCAACGCCCAGCCCAAACTACTGGAGGTAGAGCTGCCAAATTTTAGGAAAAAATTATTTTTATATCGTAGGCGTCATTTAAGAAGCGATTTTTCGAAATTCGAACCCGAACGGATGTAGGAAGGCAAAACGTGAGCCGATTTCTCCATAGGAATAGCATTGTTATGAATTTTTAATTTATAAATTTCGTTTTCTAATTTGAAAAAAATTTCAGCGCGTTGAGCGAAAATTAAGTATGAGCACGTGATTTTTATTTTTAGGATTGTTATTTGAATATCATTATTTTATTTTTATAATTGCGTGAAAAAATCCGAGTTTTACACTATAATTTTAATATCAGACGCGTGCCATAAGTTATACTTTTTAGAAACAGTGATACAAAATTACTTTTTTTCACCCAAAAGCAGTGAAAAAAAGTACTTTTTTTCACTTTTTTCATAAGATGCCAACATTTCAAGTAAAATTTCTATTTCATAATCTTCATAAAATCCAGAAATTTATTGATCTGCTTTATTTATAAATATTATGCGCGTGAATTTTATTATTATTTTTTTTTTTTGAATCAGTATCCATGTTCAAATGTTTGACTTTAAACTAAAACAAGTAGGTTTGTAACAGAATCTGTCACTTAACTCGCTTCCACATATTTGTGTTTAACAGGAAAAAAACGCGCCAAACACAACATTAATTCTATATTTAACATTTACAAGCTAAATTTGGCTAGTTTCATTTATTTTATTTCGAAAATTCAATAATTATTACTTATCGTTTGCAAAAATTAATTTATATTTTAAAGAATAAATATGTCATATTCCTCGCTTTTAAATAGAATGAAAACATTTCATATCACCATACAAGGATTCCGTAGTGAAATATATTTGACGTCATTTCAAACTGATCGATGTTGCAAAAATAAATTTATTTTAATTTATTGTCTAAAAGAATTAAAGTTTCTCGAGCGATTGTTGCGAATGGCCAATGTGATTTAATTCTAATAAAAACAGGGCCTTTAGCTATTTGTAATTCAAACTTTTAAACGCCAAAATTAACTATTTTCATTAATCTTCTTTCTCAGATTTAATAATTAAACTTTATCGTTTGCTAAATTTGTTTGAAGTTCGAAGAATAATGATGTAATCTTTTTTTAATAAATATTTTTGTCGTCACAATTTCCCATTTACATTTCTTTCGAAAATTCACTTATTTATAATTTGTTAAATTAATTTACAGTTCAAAAAATTTATAATTTGTACAATTGATGCTTTAAAAATAAAAGCGAAACTTAGCATATTTTTTTTATGTTAAGTTAGAATTCTCTATGCATCTTTCTACATACATATATATAGAACCATTAAAAGAACTCTATTGTGATAATACAACAATCCAAACCGAATTATATCACATAAATAAATATTTTTTCAAAAGTGTATTTTTATTTTAACAAAAGTTTCTCGTACGTTTAACGAAATGGCAACAGTGAAAATATTGAATAAAAATGGAATTTGCATGTTATTTCAATGTAGATTAAATTTTTAGTTATTTAAATTTTAAATAAGCTTCTAGTTTAAATTTTTTAATGAAATTTGGCATGTAGCCTAATCTGATTTTTTGCTTCAAAATGACGTATCCCACTTGTCTGTGTGACTTGTGGATGACAACAGTGAAAATATGAATAAAAATAGAATTTGCATGTTATTTCAATGTAGATAAAAAATTTTAGTTATTTAAATTTTAAATAAACTTCTAATTTAAATTTTTTAATGAAATTTGGAATGTAGCCTAATCTGATTTTTTGCTTTAAAATGACGTATCCCACTTGTCTGTGGGACTTGTGGTTCTTTCTGTGAAAGTGGGTGACAGACAGACAGACGGACAGACAGACGGACTGAACGATTATAAAACCTTCCACTTTTTACGTTATAAACGTAGTGTGGAAGCTAAAATTAGTTTTCCTTTTGTAGTTCCAGAGATTTATCGATGCCGATCATCTTTACGTAAAAAAATTAGCACGTGAATTATTTTTGAACCAATGAGATTTGATTTTTTTCACGTAATATTAAAAAATAGTGTATGAAACACGTGTGAAAAGTAAACTTTTTAAAACACGTGTCATTATTTATCCAAATAATAAAATCCACTAGTTTTAAAAGTGTTACTTTTCACACTTGTTGCATAAATAACTATTTATTTATAGAATTTAAATCTTTTGATTTTTTTGTTACCGAATTTAATTTAATTGATGTTTACAAATGGTAAGAAATGAAGATATTGCTACAATGTCTGATGACAGTAAAGGCGATAACTATTCTAGATATAATGAATACTTCGAAGAAATGTCGATTCTCTCTACGTATAGCGTATGTATTTTATGTTTATGAAACTGGAGATTTGAACATTTTTGGCTGCATGGGCCGTTTATAGGTCGGCAGTTATTTTGAGGATGCCCGAACCCGAATCTGGGACCTATCGCATGCAAGGCGAACGCCTTTACCGACTGGGCTCCCCAGCCCTGTCGAGTGGTCGAATATAGAGTGGAAGTTTTAACACATTTTGGGCATTTTCGGGTGTAAGAGGGCAAATAGAAACTGGCCGTTATATCATAGCTATTTTGACAATTTTAACACGGCCTATGGGAAAGCCCTCTAACTTTTAGAAGGGCCCGGATACAATCGGACTTCTATTTTTAAAAATTAATGCTGATATTAGAATGGGAGAAAATTATAATATACCGATGGAGTGCTGACCAGTGGAGAAGGGGTCAATTGGTATGAAATAAATGTTTACATAAAAAGAAACAATCACCGTTATTAAGGGTACACCCGTGCAACGCCGGGATTATAAAGCTATAGTAATCTATAATAATCAAAATGAAGTTGTGTATGTATAATGTATATATTACTTATAGACTTTTAAACTGGACATCTGTTTGACTCGTAACTTGGCACAAATGCGTAGTTCATACTTAGATTATGATTTTTGAACATTCAGGTTTTAAAATGTTCTTTTTTTGGAGAAAATTAGATTTTTTTGAAAAACTACACCACTTACGCTCAAATCTGATAAATTTTTTTCCTTTCCTGTTGCCATCGGCTGAAAAAATTAAATTAAACTTTTACGTAAATAATTAAAATTGAAAATGTTTATTTTATTCTGTTGCCATTACCTTCAGAAACTAAATTCATAAATTGAAAAATAATTGACATGTTTCTCAAGTGACGTAATTCCGCCTGTCTACATACATTCCCGGATTTTATTGTGGGTTTATTTGATGATTTTTTCATTGGGGGGGATATTTCTGTGGACTGCATGTATGCATATTTAAGCCCATTTCACACCTGCACAACTACATGCAATTCCGTTGCAACTAAATGCAACTGCAACTCGTAACTTGTGGAAACCTGGTTTTTCGGGTTTCCACAAAAAATTATTTTTCTCACAATTTGGCAAGTTTCATCTTTTTGCAGGGCATCGCTTGCATCGTACAGAAATTTATGTTTCCGAACTTCATTAATAAGATCAATTCCATATTTGCCGTCCAATTACTACCCATTTATAATTGCGCAGATTTTTTGCATTTTTTGCAAGCAAGGAAAGTTGGCGTCTTAAAAAGTAAATAAACAACCAGTTGGCCAAGTCTAGTTCGTCACAATGTAGCCAAACAAATACTGAATTCTGATTGGCTAACGGTACATGCAACTTGAGATTTTTTCGTGCTCGCATGAAAAAATCTCACGAACTTGAGGCAAGTTTTAAATGCATGGTGTCCTATGGGAGTTGCAAGTAGTTGTGACAAGGTGTGAAATGGGCTTAAAGCAATAAATGTATAGTTAAGCTATTACTGAAACTATGATGGTTGATAATGGCCATCACACTAGAACTGCATATTAGGGTTTTTATGGTTGGTTGGTAGACATATATTTTCAGGCTTGTGTGCTTGGTCACAACCCGCTCATAAACCTTCGTCAAGAAGGACGGACACGACGTACACACACATACAAGACAGATGCTGCCTAGGGTTTTTATGTCTTTATTTTTTTTTTCGCCAAGTACGTTGCCAAACACGCCAAATTATTTACTAATACGCGCCAAATGGGCAAAAAGTTTTTTTTAATAAATAATTTTTAAGCTGGTTGGTTGTTCGAAGGTCATTGTGCTAGAGCTGTATAATGGGTGTGTTTGTAGCTATATTTATTTTCTCGCTAAATTATTTTCCAAAACGCGCCAAATGACCTAAAAGGTTTTATGTATTTATGAGGGAATTGTGATGACATTTATGAGTGCATATTATAGAGTATTTTTCATTTTGAAATTTTAAGGCAATGAAACAGTATTTTATACTTTATAACGAGCGGGACCAATAACATAAGCTTATAATCCTGTAACAGGTTATATCCTGTCAGGTTCTATTATCCTGTCAGGTTCTATTATCCTGTCAGGTACACATACTTGGATCGATTTGATATTTTTTTAATCCGTGCGAAGAACGGGTATTCATTTGCTAGTAGATTTTTAAAATCCTTTCAACTTCACTGTGTCTTTTTTAGACTCAACTGTTCAATTTTCCTTTTTAACATCTAATTAATATCTTAAAATATTACTCAAATTTCGCAAGTACAGTACTAAATGTTGTGTATTTGCTTTAAACTAATTTAAAATATGTATACTAGGAGCCAGGGGTTCCCGTCAAAATCCCTGTCTGCAGGACTTTACACTATTTAATCCAGCCCTATGCTCTTTTATGGGCTATATGCGCCATATGCGCCTAAACGCATACCTTATGTAAGCGGTTTTCATATAAACTTATAATACAGTTTGTCTTTGTTATGTGTAATTCCGATGTCAAAGGTTTTTTTCTGTAAAAAATAACCATGGAACTTTCGACAGTATAAGTACTATCACCTGCAGCACTTGCGACGTTGATAATGCGACCTTTGGAATTCCTGATGAGCTCTAAGAGCGCCTTTGTGATTCTGATGGTGCCCAGCAAATTGATGTCCAGCACTTCCTCGATTTTAGATATTGGAGTGATGTCCACTTCTGACCCTTTGGCGATCCCGGCGTTGTTGATGACCGCCCACAACTCTGAAATATAAAATAACCACGATAATAAAATAATGCTGTCGATGAGTTGTGTGGATGTGGAGTGTCAACTCGCTACGAACACCATTTTATCAACTACAAACCTCACTTTTCTTGGTGCGTTTCACTTTTTACATTGTTTACTTCATGCAGTTATGAATTGCAATGAAATTGAAATCTATTTAGAGTTACCGTACTTACTTCATCTTAAGACACAGAATACACAAATTCGATTCCTTTTAGTTAATATTTGTGTTTTTCTACAATTCAATTTCAAATAATGTCGATTTAATTTGTCTCATGTCCGTGGTAATATTACGCAATACCTTATTTACACATCACAAAAATATGTCTATTAAAAATTAATATTATTTCGATCAAAATACTTTTAAATCATTATTAACTGCGTTTTAACTTGAAAAACACATTAAAGTTGTTTAGAAAAAGCGCATTGCTATTTATTAGTGTCAACTGTCAGCAACTCAGCTGTCAGTTTAAAACCGTAAAACTGACGAAATTTTTTTTGTGCAGTGTATTCAGATTTATAATTCAGATTTAATTTTATATTTCAGATTTACAAGTTGTGAAAATATGCCCTATGTTTCAAAGTAAGATTGTTATATATTTTCATTTAACTTAGAATTAAGTGAATAAAATAGATATGTCAAAGTCAGTAAAAATTGCTTGCAGTACTTTTGCATTTAATTTCAAACTGGTGTGCGACGTACTTTTTAATAGTAGGCAATGGGGAGTATTTTAAACCGACTTTTAGCACAATCTATAATCTGAGTCAGTCAGTCAGTGTCGAATTTATAAGCCTTGTGTAAATGTCTGCCTGTACTAAACCTGCTCCTGTCTATCCTACACAAATTACATAAATATTACTACAGTATAAATTTTTAATTTGAAACTTACCATTTTTTCTCAAGTGTTCCGTCACAAAATTCAATGTTAGTTCAATGTCTTTCGATTTCGTTACATCCAGTTTAAAGCAGTGAATGTTGGCATCAGAGCTTAATTCTTTTCCACCGTTTTCCAAAGGTGACAGGCAACCGGCAAACACCAAAAATCCTCTATTGGCTAATCTTTTCGCTAGACTGAAACCGAACCCTGTATCGCATCCTGAGAATAATTAAATTTGTTTTTAAAAAAAATACAGAGGAAAATAATAAAAAAGATTTTGAAAAATTTAAACATAAGTTTACAGTTAATTGCATAATTACAAATTAACATCATAAGAATTCAGAATTTTTATTAAAAACATTTAACAATAGTAACAACAGGAAACAGCAAAAATTTAATCGATTAAATTAAGACTTGGTAATAATTTGTTCTATAATTTTTGGTTTATTTTTAATAAATGTCTAAGTAGAGCGAGGCAATTTGCTAAAAAATAACGGAACAAAATTTTACAAAGCTATTAAAGGTAGGGGGAACTAGGGACATTTGACCCATAAGGATACATGACCCAATGCCTTTTTCTCAGCAATGGAAAAGTTTTGTGAGTTGAAAGTGGCATAACTTTTTTCCTTTCAGCCAGTTGATCACATGGTGAAAAAAACGAGCTGAATCATTGCGTATTTGTTAAGTTATGCGAAGAAATACGTTTTCATGCACTGAAAGTAAATTTTTGAGTCCGTAAGGTTTTCCGGTCTACATTTTTTGGTTTGAAAGAAAGATTTTTTCAATTAGTTATTTGTTTAGTTCATGGTATTAGCTACAGTTACATGCATAATAGTGCTAATGTAATTATTCGCAAATGACTTTGTTTTGGGGTTAAACAAAAAAAGTGCATCTAGAAATAAGTGACCCAAACCAATTAGGGATATGTGACCCAAGTAAACAACACAAAAGTAGACAGAAGTAGACCAAGTAAATTTTTTAAAAAATCACGGGAGTCCCAAAAATAAATGACTGGGTCCTTAACGAAGTATAAGGTTTGTTTGGAAGGTACAAGGGAAATTTTTTTAACAAGCTTACAATTCAACATGCAGAAAAATCGATGGAAAATGTTTTAAATGTCCTAAAATGGATAATATATTCCAAAATCATATTGATAAAATAGTAGCGATTCTTCAACCACATGTGTTTTCTCTTCAAAATAAAAAAAGCCCCAGTTTTGTAGTTTGTTTACTTTTAAATTTGTTTATTTCGTTAATGTAAGCATAATTAATGAGATAAAAATAAAAAGTAATAATTTTGTCTGAAAATACTATAAAATCTATATAAACTTTATAATATGATATTAGTTTTGTTATTTGGTAAAAGTTTTTGGATTATTTTAAGTTATACTACCACATTTTAGGGTTGGGTTACGTATCCCTAATAGGTGGGTCATGTATCCCTATGCATTGGGATACATGACCCAAAACTAAAGTTTTAAATAATTTATATTTTACTACTATTGCAGTTAATACTACAGAAAAATACTAATATATATATTGTGTACTACTTTATGAAGTATAAATTATCTGCATTTACACATTCATAAATAGTGTTTTTTAAAAGTTACAAGCAAAAAACTCGAGTGGGGTCATCTGTCCCTGGTTCCCCCTACTTATATTAAAAGAATATCAAGACAAACGTTATGAAGGATTAGTAAAGTTTTATGAATTTTTACTAAACAATAAAAAATGTGTTGCAACTGTCTAGTTTTCCGTGCATTGCTTTGCTATAGAGATTAAGTGGTAGTTTTTCTTCTAATCTGTATACATTTTTATTGATAAAGTAAAGAGGGTGATCAAATTGTAGTCAAAACTAAAGCAATTTCTACCTTTTTAATGGTATTTTTTTGCAACGTTTACACATTAAACACTTGCAGTTGCATTTTAACCAGTACAATATTAACTTTCACTCTTAATGGTATACCTTAAAATTAAAAAAAAATCCTATTAAAACCGGGTGTTTTTAATTACATTTCCTCTTAACTAGTTCCGTTTAATCCAATCTTGCTTTTAAGCTTTACATTCAGATACATATATATATTCTAATTATTGTATTATAAATTTTAAAAATAAAAAGTACACTACCTGTTATTAGAACTGCTTTTTTAGTTGGATGTACTTTTCTACCAAACCAGTTCCATACTAACTTAACACGATGAATTTGATTGGGGAAAAAATACCATAAACACGAAATCAAAAATACTATCGAAATGAACTGTATAAAATTAAGATTTGAAAGATAGCGCAGTATATAAATAAATAACAAACATAATAATAATTTCTTTCTGACTAGTTTAACAATTTGACTATTACAAGACCAAACAAATAGTTGAAACATGTTGGTATAGTTATAGCAAAATTATGGCTTCCCTAAAAATTTGGGCTTGCATACAAAAGAACTTCCTATTGACGAGGAAAATAATTAGAGACGCGATAAGCGATTTTTTTCGTAAGAATAGCATTAGAATGTGTTTAACATTTGATAAGAAACGTTATTGACGATATGGGAGAGAGTTCATAAAAAGAATGGGGGTTTAACCCTCAAAATGAAATTATTATTTAATTAATTTCAGAAATTGCTTACTGTAATTATTTTTTTAATGTTATATATACGTGAGTGCTTTTAATTGCAAAATATGACTATATTATCAGACCTTTGGGGGAAAAAAATTAGAAACTAATTTAATTAAACTTTTAACATTATCAATATAATTTTAGTTGATATATTTAATTAATTCAATTATTTTTTTTAATTTATATTATCAGGCAATTTAAACCATAAAAATTGGCTATAATATAGGTCCTAATGGGGTTGACCCTCAATAACTAATTCCATAATATCAATTAATGCAATTAATATTTTTCGAATTATGTGTATTGTTTTAGATAGGCGGTAGGGAAGACAAATGAGGACGACCAAAAAGTATGAAAAAGATAAGTATTTTATGCTTTACCTTAAAAAAAAAAAAAAAAAAAGATTATATTAATATTCAGACAGTTGGAATATAGGTTTAAATTTAAAGGGGGGGGGGGGATGGGCTGTTAAAATCTTAACAATATCAATACACAATTTTATTTTTTTGCTTTTTTCGAATTACAAAAAATATGCTAAAAATTCAGGAAACAATTTTTTAGAAGTTTCCGTAGGGAAAAAAAATCTTGTCTTTATGTTTTTTTAAACTTGAATTTCAGTTCGCATATGTGTTACAGAAAATATTCCTTCAAAATATGAATGGTCTTATTCCATAATGAACTAAACTACTCAAAGACTTATACATATCTCTGGCAATAACTCGAAGCCGGTTCTAAATCTACTAAATACTATTAAAATTGCTTTCGTATTCTTGTGAAAGTGAATTTTTTCTTGTAAATTAAGATTGAAATCATTTTATGAAAGAAATAGGAAAAAATTTAAAGAAAAAGAAAGAAACTATGAACTATTGCCGACTCGCATGATAATGACGCTCCATCTATATGTCGCTGGTCGCTGGTTCCATCACTTGTATATCTCAGCCTCAGCGCAACCTTTAACAAGATGGCGCCTGCTCTGCTCTGCCGCGTAGAGGGATGCCACTCTAATACTTTGGCCATGTTTTCTTAGCTTTTTTAAGGTAACGTATCTCCCAGCTTTCATTCCTGCATTTCTTTTGATCGGTACTTCGATTAGTGTTCTGTTCCCCCGTGAGATTAATTCGCCAATCAAGGTTCGAGAAATAACTTATTTTCATTCCAGTCATTCCACATTTCTGTTGCCTTTCAAAGACCTTTCACTTAAAGTAGGCCATTCCTGCTTATATGGGGTTGGTTCAGATGACGTAAATCTCCGGTTTTCAATTTCCGATGATTTCATTGGTTGTTACGATTTCACTTTCAAAATGAGTTTTTTCGTCTGCTATAGAGTTCTACATATATTTAATCTGTTGTAAAAAGTAAAGTTCCTTAAGTGAAACTTTTTTTTTATTCTTGCCATTTATTAGACTTTATATGTTTTAATTCGATTAATTTTCTATATACAAAGCATTAACAAAACGTCAATTCTGTCAGAAATCTTCGGTTTAGATGATATCATACATGAAGTTTTATTCAAAGAGTTCTATAGTAGGGTAGAGGAACGACTCGTACTGAGCTGCCATCGGCAGCCATGGCTCACTACGGAGCCCGAATAGAGTGGCAAAAGTGCTAGTTAATTTATAATTTTGATACTGAGAAATTAAGTACACCCAGGGCAAAGGCGGGGATCGAACCCGCACCTGTTACAGCGCACGGACTGCTAGCGCTATGGCCTGCGATCCAAATCACTCGGCCATCGGGCTCCACATGCCACCCTATATTGTCTCCGTGTTGGTCCATGGTGCTGTTGGCAGGTTCAGTCTCTACCCTACTATAGAACTCTTTGGTTTTATTGTTTCCAATGCATTTCATTATAGAAAAAATAAGGATCCGCTAACTGTATTCCAACTATTCTACCCATAGAAATTTCGAATGTTTTGGTATTTTAAATTCTAAAAGTCATATTTGTCCGATAAGTGACTTTTCCCTGCAAGTTGCGGTATTTTGTCTTATGCGGAGAAATTAAGTGAAATTTTGGGACAGCAATTTAACTTGATTCACGAACAGAGAAAAGCTCGAGTTGAAAGAAAAATTTGCACGCAACATTCGTTTTATTAAGGTAAGAAAATATATTGTTCAAAACAAATGTAATTACAAATGCAGAAAGACCCAAAATTGAAAACAATATCGCTTGAATAAGAACTGTTGTGACTTATGACATGAAACATGCCCATTCCTAGATTTCATTGGTGGTTTCGGTGATTGAAGGTATAACCCGGTAAGCTTTTCTGACTATATTTATTAATCATTTGGGACTTTATCTTCATTCCTCTGTAACTGTTGTCAATCAAGGCATGAAACAGGTCCATTTCTTTCGTTAGGTCTAGAGTAGTATTTTAACTTAATACGTCACGTAAAGACCTCCATAGCTTCCAAACCAGACGGGCCATAGAATGGCAATGAAACTACTCAACCCTATCTAAAGCTTTGACCGAATTACATCTACTTAAAAGTCAGATAATAAAGCCTGAAACATAGTGCTAAGTTAAAACTATTTCAAATATTCTTAAAATAGTTCTTATTTTAAAAGAAAATACATATTTGCATATTTTTTTGAAATTCATTAAATACATTCCCAATGTATTTATTTTTTACTTCGAGAGTTCAAAACACGTAGTTTTTTTTCTTGTGTATGAATACGTACAATAGTCTTCCTTTTGTAAAATTGTTCCGCCATCAAAACTAGGAGAAAACTGAATACAAATATTATTTGGCATTTAAAATATATATTAAGTTCATTAAAGTAATAAAATATGTCTAGCAGAGACAGAGGTCGAAGAGGGTAAGTTTTATGTTACTTTTCTGTGTGTGCAAATTTCTTCATTAGCATCATTTTACAGTTTGGTATGAATGGTAGAGGTGCCTTGACCTCGTAGTGTGACATCACAAATATTATATACAATTAACATAATTAAAATAATATAGAATTTATTAATAACACTAGTGGTATTTTGTGGTTGTTTTAATTAAGTTTATTGAAAATTGAATGTGTGCATGAGTAATTGTTAAAATATAATTTAGAATTTTCCGTGTATACGCAGTATACTATATGTGGCTGGCAATATGGGTTAATGCAGAACGAACTTGCTTAAACTAATCGGTCAAATAACTTATTACTACCTTAATTTTAAATACATGATTAGTCAATAGTTAAATTATGAATTTCTCTAACTTAAAGTTAAAGCAAGAAATTGATTGGTAAAATCCTGGTCGCTGGCCCGGCTACAAATTACTGAGTTTCGCGCGTTTTAAAAGCGATAAGTACTTTTCTGCTAGCAACCATGTACACGAATTGGTTAATTCCTAGTTTCGGTATACGGCGACTTTTTATTTCTCGCCAAACTTGTTGGCGAGAAAACATCGCGTAGGGACGCGTAATTGGACGATGCTCGGAAACCGCGAAGTCAAACAACTGGAGGAATTTTAGTACATGGTTGTCAGACTGGAATTATTTATCGCCTTTTTTTAGTCGCCAACATTCCGAAAAAGTTGCCGTATACCGAAACTAGGATTTAACCCACGAATTAAAGAAAGGGATTGTTCAACCAAGGTTGCACGCATCCAGAAAAAGTCTAGAGCAAAGACAGCGGTACGGAAAACAGTAAGGAGCCGTTTAAAATGCAACAAACCTCCAGTAAGACTCTTATCATCATTTAACATCTTATCGCATCTCTGCAATTCTAGCAATCTGAATAATTTTTGTCATCCAATGTGATAAGCAAGTCCAAAATAGTTATTAATAAGCCAACAGAAAATATTTTGTGAATCCTAGTAATTGTGATACAGCACTGGGGGTTGGCTACATCTCGAAAATAGTGTTTTCAGAATGTTGTCTTTGCTTGCGATCTATTTTTCAGTAATCCTAAACATGTTCATCATTGTCTGGATTCGTGCAATAGTTGAATAACATCCACTTTAGTTTGATTTGCATAGTTTCTAGAAAAAAATTCATAATCGCTCTTTAATAAGTTGTAAGTATCTATACATTATAAGTAAGTGTACAGCACATGGTGAATATATAAGCTTTTGGGGTAGCTTGATTTTGCACATGTTTAGTGCTTTTCTGTATTAAATGGCATGCAATTGCTTTTATTGGCTAAAATCCTAATTTTTAGCATATCCTTTTGCATAAATCGTTTTTTTGTCAAAATAAATGCAATTATTCAAAAAGATTTATTAAAAATGTATGCAAAAATTACATAATGTAATATTTATGGAATCATGACAATCTGCAAAAAATCAACCAATTTAGCACCAAGAGATAGGCTAAACTATAAATTAAACTAATACTTTGTCCTGTTTCACTTTCACATGCAAAGGTTCCGATAATGTACGGTGACATGTTGCAGCTTCGTTTAGGGGGTTCCAGTTAATCACAGTGGTAATGTAATGTAAAGTGAATTTGGTATATCGCATGTAACAAAAGTGAAAACAGTGTTTACAGTTTTTCCTGTAATTTTCAATCATATTAGTTGGCAACATTAAACACTGCTGTAGTGACAATGTACAGCAGCAATTTTTAATTAAATACTTAAAATTCATTTTACACTACCACTACGTGAATACGTTCCACTACGTTCAAAATAAACTACGCACAAGTAATAAATTAAAAGATAAACATAAATTTTTTTAAAAATATATATTATCTCAGTTATATCGTATTTTTTAGCTGTTTTCACATTAGATAAACGGCATCGGGAATCAGAAAGAAAAATAATCAGCCCATCGGCAGATTGTATTTTTAAATAATCGTTTAATAATCGGCGTCGGCCAAAAAGCGCCGTCGGTCGATTTCTAGAATTCACATTGCCACTGCAATCCTTAGCACTGTATATACGGTAAGCATTAACTGAGCCGTTGAGTTTGAAATGTGCCCAAAAGTATAGCTCTTTTTATTTTAATCTTTCAACAACTTATTTTTTCTGTTTTCTAGTGGTGATCGAGGCTATGGCGGTGGTGGCCGTCGAGGTTCTGGTGGCGGCGGCGGTGGTGGTAGGTTTGGCGGAAGGGGCTCTCTCAAAGGGAAGCAGCCAGGAGACCGCCTTCGCAAGCCACGCTGGGACATGTCCAAGCTGATGCCATTCGAGAAAAACTTTTACAGGGAGCATCCAAATGTAGCACGGAGGTCACCCGTGAGTAGCTTTCACTTTGCTAACTGTAATCGGGTGTATTTTTTAAGTAATTGTTTAAAAAAATATGGCACATGGTTTGATTCTGTTAAAAGCTGAAATCGGCGTTTTTGGGCTTCAATTTTGTCATTCCTGTAATTAATGGCCAATGCAGATTCGCATTAAAATTTTTTTAAATATATCAGGATCAAGGCAGTGCCAGTTAGGGGTTCTATGTTATGTAGGTAGGTCGGTATGTTAATAGTTATTAGGCCGCCATGCTAATAACTTTTGTTCTGTTGATTTAATTGTTCCAAACTAATTAATATTGTGCACAATTACGATTTTTGGCATTTTCAGCTTTATTTCAAACTTTTGTTTTTAATTTGAACAAGAAGTTCATAAAGAACTAAAATAGCCTACTTTCCTGTTACTTAAATACTTACTGAAGTTCTAATCGGGAAAAAAACTAGGTTCCTAAAGTAAATATCATCAACAGCCGTTTCTACACTAGATTTATACACATTAGAAAAAAAAATCGAAACACAGCACCCAGCTATAATTTAAACTTCTAAAAGCCAAAATCAACTATTTTCCTTAATATTCGTTCGCAAATTAATTAAATATTATTTATCATCTGCTCGTGATTTATTTGTAGTTCGAAGAATAAATATTTATTAATAACAAAAGTAATGAAACTACTCCGAACTGCATTAAAAAACAAGAAATGTAAATTAAAACTAAGCATAATTGCATGCAAAAGTATGCCTTGCCGCTTTCTTGGTAGATAATTAATGAATAATCAAAGAATCAAATTGTTCTACATTTTATGACGTCATTCCAAACTGATTCATGAAAATATTATTTTGCTTCAAATATGTTTAAATAAAGTTTCTCATGCCATTGTTGATTTGGCAACAGTGATTTAAATGACTCAAAATTGAATTTCAATGCTAATTCAATGGGAAATTCGCCGACAGATAGTAGATTTATGTCCGTCCGGACGTACAGACAGACGGACAAAAAGTATGAAAGTTGGGTATCTGAGGTCATAGCTTTCTAACAAAAAAAGAATTTTTAAGATCCGATGATTAGAACCGATTTTGGAAGGGGGGTACAGACAGAGAGACAAACGGACAGACATACGAACAGACAGACAGATGGACATCAACCGCATTTCAATACCTACAGTGATTTAAATGACTCAAAATTGAATTTCAATGCTAATTCAATGGGAAATTCGCCGACAGATAGTAGATTTATGTCCGTCCGGACGTACAGACAGACGGACAAAAAGTATGAAAGTTGGGTATCTGAGGTTATAGCTTTCTAACAAAAAAATAATTTTTAAGATCCGATGATTAGAACCGATTTTGGAAGGGGGGTACGGACGGACAGACGGACATCGACCGCATGTCAATACCTACTTTTTCATTTTTTTAATTCTTTCGAATTAAAAAAAGAAAAGTAGGCTAAAAATTATAAACTGAATTATGCATGCTTGTTCGTAATCCGATAAAAAAAATTAGAATTACTAATTTTCTCAATTGCATACTTGCCAAAATGTACGGTTTGGCCGTACAATGTACGGATTTTCAGTGTATTGTAAGATTGTACGGACAATGAAGAAGTTGTACGGACAATGAAGAAATATTGATTTTTTTATTTTAAAAATAACGGATACTTTTTTTCAACATAGAGGATCCGATCCTTTTGTGGAATGTGGATCCGTTCATATGAACCCGTTCACTCTGGACCGACCCATTACTGGCGCGCTCGGAAGAAGTTTGTACTTCTTTTTGACTTAGCGGATCCGAACCAACGTTTCCTTTGTGGATCCGTTCATTGGACACGTTCACTCCGGACCGACTCATGCAGTAGCGCGCTTGGATTGAGTTTGTTATTGTTTCATTTGTAAACATATTGTAAAAATGGTAAGCGGAGTGAATTCCGCTTTCGTTTATATTATCGTATTACTATTTTAAAGATGTCCGCGTCAGGAAGTCAGAAAACTAAACAGTATGGTCAAGTTTTTTGGATTCTTACACAAAAGAATTCCCATGTATTGGAAGTTCTCGGAAAGGACACAATTTCGCTGTTTGTGCTTGTGATGTTAAAATTGGATTTTTTTTTTTAGTTTTGGTGAAAACGATAGGTTATGCTGTCTATATTGACAATGCTACATAGCGATGCAGAATGTGAGCGGATCTTCAGTAGAGTTAAAAAACAAGGACTAAGTTACACAACTTACAATTCTTTGAACTCCATTAAAACAGACTAAAAAAATTAATGTATACATTATTATTCTTTTAAGTGATTTTATTTCTAACCATTAATCAAAGTTTAGAAAATGCAAGTTTTACAAAAAAATAGCTGAAATATCATGCTAAAATTGTAATAAAATATGTTATAAATATCAAAAATGTTCTGGTTTAAAGGGGAGATGCCGTCGCGACTCCGCGAGGGGCATCGCTCCTTCGACCCCCCCTAATTGAAATGGTAAGGTTTTCAAAATCTCAATGTTGGCAAGTATGCAATTGTAGAATCACTGGAGGTTTACGATTTTAAGATCGCTCAGGATTTTCCGAATGGCGACTGAGGTGTCCACTGCTAGCAAATTTCGTAATTTTATTTCGATATTTAATTGTCACTTGGAGACTGCAACCGCTAATACTTTTCCATTTATTCCTATGTAATGTTAGTTTCATAATAAAACTGTTGTTGATTTAGTTTTGGAGTTATGAAATTTTGTGGCTATTTTTTTCTCAAATGAGCATTTTCATTCTCATTGTAGCAAGAAGTAGAGGAGTATAGAAAACATTTTGATATAACTCTGAAAGGGTCAAACATTCCCAAACCAATTATCAACTTTGATGAAGGTTGCTTTCCTGGTAAGTTTTAAAATTATCTTTGTAGGATTTTTTAAATTCTTTTCTGAGAGAACAAATTTTATTACTGTAAGGTTATTAAGGTTGATGTTAATATGAAGCTCCTTGTTTTATAGATTATGTAATGGATGCTGTTCAGCAACAAAACTACCAGCAGCCTACCGCAATTCAAGCCCAAAGTTGGCCTATAGCTTTAAGTGGAAGAAACTTGGTTGGTATTGCTCAGACTGGATCGGGAAAGACTCTTTCGGTTAGTTATTTTTTCCATATAAATCAGGCTGTCATCAAAATAAAATTTGCTTGATATTTTTTAGCCCCTAAGACTTCATATTTGCAAAATAATTTCTGTTATTATAATTACATTCCTTGATGTATGTTGAGGGCCAGAAAGACCAAGAAGTATTTATTAAAAAAATACAAGTTAAGTTACAATGACAAGCAAAATCCTTCTGAATGCTGTGCTTCAGTGATGTGTGATATGGCGGTTGACAACAGTTGTAGGGGTACGCCGCTAGAGGGCATTGAGGTGACAAACATGTATACAATATATATATGATAATGTAGTAGAAAAACATCTGCTACACAGGAGAGCATAATTATTATTTAATTCATTCTAAAAAGGAGGGACATCCAAGACATTAGTTCCATCCATTGGACATTAGTTCATATTAAATATTTAAAGTAGTAAAAGGTAGCCCTTATTGCTATTAAAACAGGGCCTAAACGGCCGCTAAAAAATTACACAACCTCGCACGTCAAGGTCTAATTGAGAAGTGATTCACAACTACAGATTATTGCTTGTTCTTTGATTGACCAATTAGGGTTGAGCATCAATGACGAGAAAGGTTTAAAAGGTCAGGTTTAAAATGTGCTGACTAGATGATGCTGTTGTTGGGATGTTAAAGATATTAATAAGTGATATTAAGGATATATGAAAAAGGTAATTTAAGTTATTAAGTTTAAAATTGGAGTTAAAATGTTTAAAGGTTTTTTTTTAAGTTTTAATATGTCATGTATATATAATTTTAAAATTTAAGTTAATGATTCAACAAGAATCAATATTTGGAAATTTATTGAATTTTGCTGCCTTTAAAGGGTTCTATAATCCTACTTTTTGAAATTGGTTAAATATTTTGTTGTAATATTTATTGAAAAATATATTCGAATCAATTTCAAAACATGGAATTATAGACCCTATAAGTCAGCCATATTTATCCTAAAAAAAAAACGTTTGTAACGATATTTATTCATAAGAACAAGAGAAATGTGGCTTAGAAAATCTTTTTTTATTGGATTAACACGGAGGCACTTTGGTTTAGAGGTCCTCTGACATTCCCCCTTATATTTATATGGCAACTATCAGCCATTTTTGCAAATTTTTCATATAGTTATTGCAATTAACTAACTAAACTAAGTTAGTGTTTTGATGAGTTTGTCATCTCACCTGAATTTTTTAAAGTAAAGATTTTTTTAAAAACTAAAATGATGACTGTTCTGATATTCTCTAGAATATTTATTTCAGAATCTATATTTTTTTAATGATGGTAAATGTTTGGCTTCAGGGGCTAAATATGTAAATTTTTTCAATCCCTTACCAGTTTGGTCATTTTCTCATTGTGAGTTAACATTCAAAAGCCTTTAACTTATTGTTTAAAAAAAAATCACAAACTTATGCCTTTTTTTATACTTCCAAAAGATCAGTTTGTGTAGAATTGCCCATTTAATTTGTCTATTCTGTTGGTATTTAAACTTATAAATATATGGTTGCAAATGAAATTTAAATTTTATAAACTAAGTGAAGTATATTTAAAAAACATAAGAGAAGTTGTGATTACCAGTTAATAATCATTGCAAATATCAATCATTATACTTGGGTGGATAATTTTATATTTTATTTTTTTCCAGTATATTTTACCTGCAATTGTTCACATCAACAATCAATCCCCACTGGCTAGAGGCGATGGCCCCATTGTAAGTACTATATATATATTTAATGAAAACCAGTCTAAATTCCAAAGTGCAATGATTTTGATTTACTTGATCCTCCAGTTGTACTGGTTTCTATAAAAATGTATTGGATATGACTTGACTATCCGTCTTTGAAAATCATAAATATTCGGTATGGATCTTTCAGATTATTTTTTTTTGGCTGTTAGTTTGGTTTTCATCAGCCTACTTTCCTTTTTTATTTCAAAATTAAAAAAAAAAAAAATTGACAGTGGGTACTGACATAGTTTAGATGTCTATCTGTAACCAGTCCCAAATTTAGTTCTATTTTTTTTTAAGGTATGACTTCGGACCTATCTCGTATATATTTTGACCATCTATCTGTATGTCTGGAGTTTTGCTTCCCGTTTTAGAGCAAGTAATGGACAAATCTTAGTATCCGTACTTGCTAACATTGCATGTTTTGATATAGTAGCCAATGCCTAATTAAACAACTTTTAAGTATCAAGATCAACATAAAATTATTGTACAAATATTTTCAAATATTTAATAAAATACAAAACAACTGTGTCACAAATTGTAATGCCCTCGGACGCTAAAGCGGATACTATGATTTGACCCAAGCAAATTTGTAGAATTATTCTTAGATCTGCAGAGTATTAATTGAATTTCCAAAGGAAACTAATAAAAATAGCCAATTTTGGCTTTTTATAGTTTAAATTACAACTTAAAATGTTGTGTTTGGTGATTTTTTTTCTCATTACTTTTCAAATATACTAGTTTTTGCTACACAAGAATTTCAGTGACGGGAAAGCACACTATTTTAATTCTTTCAGTACTTGTTTTAATTCTGCATTTTCATTGCTTTAAACTTCTAGTTGAAGAAAATTCAACAATTTATTTTTGATCTTTCCCCATTAGGCTCTTGTTTTGGCACCGACTCGTGAGTTGGCCCAACAGATTCAGCAAGTCGCCATTGATTTTGGTCACACCACTCGTGTGAGAAACACATGCGTCTTTGGCGGTGCCCCCAAAGGCCCACAGATACGTGATCTAGAGAGAGGTATAGCTTCAACTTTAATGTTTCATAAATTTTATAACTGTTTTTATCTTTACAAAAGAAAAAAAACTGCTGCTTTTAATTTTTTATGAATTAAAATTCAATTTAACTTGTGTAGAAATGTAAGTTTTTATAGTATGCTATATAGTAGTATAGTTTCTAAGGTTTTTTTTTAATATTGTCTATAAGACTAATTGTTAAAAGTTAGATCCGTCTTGCTGATACTATTTTTTTGTTATTCAGTTGTCATATAACTTTCAAAACTCCTTTTTCTAAATAACGTGAATGTTTATGCTTTTTTATGGTTTTCTAAATTCTAATTAACTATAAAAACTTAACTAAAAAAACCCTTTCTACTTAACTAAAAAATATTATATTTTACATTTTAAAAGTTTGTTTTGGTTGTTCACAAAATACATAACAGACTAAGTCTTGAGATATAATCAAAGTAGAATCCAAGTGCTGTGGGGGTCAAAAGGAGACACTGTTCTCGTTGTTCATCACAAAATTTTAAAGCATTTGAAAGAAACATTTTCGTTGAATGCTTTTAATTCTGATATTTTTAAAAATACTAATGCATTTAATTGTAAAGTGTATAATTTAATTTTGTGTGTTTACAAGGTGCTAAGTTGGCAGAACACTCTTTTGTTCCCTGTCATGGTTCTGATATGGTTTACTTATGACCCCCTTTTTCCTACGAGGGTTTGAATGGAATATCTGTTTCTACTCGGTTAAATTTACCAAGTCATTATGCAGCCCTTGTTTAATCAAATGAAAGTTTTTAAAAATTTATATTGAAATGCAATTTCTTTTTTAAGGTGCTGAAATTTGTGTTGCAACACCTGGTCGTCTAATTGACTTTCTAGAAGCTAATCTGACTAATTTGAAACGGTGCACTTACCTTGTGCTAGATGAAGCTGATCGTATGTTGGACATGGGATTTGAACCACAAATTAGAAAGATCTTGGAGCAAATAAGGGTAAATATTTTTAGATCTTTTTCCTTAAGGGTACAATGGAATTAAAAAATCTTTTTTTTTTAATTTTACAGTTAGAAGTCCAATTTTTAGCTTCCACACTACGTTTATAACGTAAAAAGTGGAAGGTTTTATAATCGTTCAGTCCGTCTGTCACCCACTTTCACAGAAAGAACCACAAGTCCCACAGACAAGTGGGATACGTCATTTTAAAGCAAAAAATCAGATTAGGCTACATTCCAAATTTCATTAAAAAATTTAAATTAGAAGTTTATTTAAAATTTAAATTACTAAATTTTTTATCTACATTGAAATAACATGCAAATTCTATTTTTATTCATATTTTCACTGTTGTCATCCACAAGTCCCACAGACAAGTGGGATACGTCATTTTGAAGCAAAAAATCAGATTTGGCTACATGCCAAATTTCATTAAAAAATTTAAACTAGAAGCTTATTTAAAATTTAAATAACTAAAAATTTAATCTACATTGAAATAACATGCAAATTCCATTTTTATTCAATATTTTCACTGTTGCCATTTCGTTAAACGTACGAGAAACTTTTGTTAAAATAAAAATAAACACACTTGAAAAAATATTTATTTATGATGTGATATAATTCGGTTTGGATTGTTGTATTATCACAATAGAGTTCTTTTAATGGTTTTATATATATGTATGAAGAAAGATGCATAGAGAATTCTAACTTGGCATAAAAAAAATATGCTAAGTTTCGCTTTTATTTTTAAAGCATCAATTGTACAAATTATATATTTTTTGAACTGTAAATTAATTTAACAAACTATAAATAAGTGAATTTTCGAAAGAAATGTAAATGGGAAATTGTGGCGACAAAAATATTTATTAAAAAGATTACATAATTATTCTTCGAACTTTAAACAAATTTAGCAAACGATAAAGTCTAAATCTGAGGAAGAAGATTAATGAAAATAGTTAATTTTGGCGTTTAAAACTTTGAATTACAAATAGCTAAAGGCCCTGTTTTTATTAGAATTAAATCACATTTGCCATTCGCAACAATCGCTCGAGAAACTTTAATTCTTTTAGACAATAAATTTATTTTTGCGACATCGATCAGTTTGAAATGACGTCAAATATATTTCACTACGGAATCCTTGTATGTTGATATGAAATGTTTTCATTCTATTTAAAAGCGAGGAATATGACATATTTATTCTTTAAAATATAAATTGATTTTTGCAAACGATAAGTAATAATTATTGAATTTTCGAAATAAAATAAATGAAACTAGCCAAATTTAGCTTGTAAATGTTAAATATAGAATTAATGTTGTGTTTGGCGCGTTTTTTCCTGTTAAACACAAATATGTGGAAGCGAGTTAAGTGACAGATTCTGTTACAAACCTACTTGTTTATCCACAGTACAATATCTTAAGAATTGATATATAAATTATTTTGAAGAAATATTGATAATCTTTCAAGATATTTAATTTTTACGTGTCAAATTTTAATTTTTTTAAAAATGCTCCCTGCGTCTTAGTTTTTTAAAAAATCTATATTTTTTACCAGTTATGTAATTTGAATGTACTTCATTGAAAATTGGATACATTAACAATCATATAAAGTTTACTTTTGAGTAAAATTATGTTCAAATACCATTTCTTCAAAAAACACGTCAAAAAAATTGCATTTTAAGCTAAATATTTAATAAAACTTCAGTATCACATCCAATTTATAAAGTGATATACATGAGGAAGATGATGCCCAGGCGGGAAAAAATGATGCCCAGGCGGGAACATTTCAAAATTTACAAAACAACCATTTTTTAGTATTGGAAATAATGGCATTTTTATAATTCGAATGAAAATTAGTTTATTCACACATAAATAAATCTATTTACATAAAAGGCAACATCCGTTTGTTTGTATAAGACACGAAATCTAAAGAACCATGTAACAGATCGTCACGAAATTTGGCACAAAAATTCATCTCATCTCCGGAACGAACATAGGCTAAGAATTTTTCGAATCGGACCATTCCTTCTATCGTTTTCGAACGTTTTTATGTTTCCCATTCAATGCATTGAAGACCTTAGAGGTTTATTGCTCCTTCAACAGCACGTTTTCACAGATTGTTTATTTAGTTTTATTTTACACATTTTTTTAAAAACAATTTTTAAGTATATTTAGTTAAATTACAGTTAAAAAATTAAAAAAAAACCATCTAAAACAAAAATTGTTTGCTAGCTTTTTAGCAGTTAAAAATCGTTTGCTTTAGTTTCTTTATCAGAGTTAAAAAAAATACAAATAAATATAAAAAATGCAAATCGTTTGCTGTTTGCTGGAGTAGCTTTATAACATACATGGTTCTTACGCGGCCTTGAAAGTCCTTGAATTTTAAAATTTCGTTTTCAAGGCCTTGAAAAGCCTTGAAAAAGTTAATTTTACCCTATTAGCCTTGAGAATCTTTGAATCTTAACAGAGGCTAATTTTTTTTTGGCTTACTTGTTCCAAAGTTTTATATCAGGACCGAACTTTTTTCAACCAAACTTCAATGCTTCGTAATATATACTAGTTTGCGCTGAAAGCACAAGTGTGTAGTTATTTTTTATAGTTTTAGTTCAGGAACGATTGGTCAACCGAATCTTGATTCCTCGTTATATTTTCAGGTTCGCACCGTTATCGCAGTGAAGTCCTCTTTTTCGCGCTCTTTCTTGGTTCAAAACAAATAGATCAGTATCAAACGTTTAGGTATTTTATTTCTTAGGTTAATGTTTGGTTCGCAACATCGTCATGGTCTGCTACTTACACTAGTTAACTGCCTAAATTTAGGTATATACTATGTTAGAATATAAATAGATAATCAAGAAATTTCGAGCCAATCGCGGCTTTGAAAATAAAACCTCAAATTTTCCAGAACGTTAATGCCACCAAAAAATTGTTTCCTTCATTCTTGATCTATATCGATGAAAACTAAACTTAAATTTTGATAAATAACTCGTTTAAATAATGGATTTTAATAATAAAAGATAAAATTTGTTATTAAATTTCGAGGATGAATTTGGATTAGATTACAATAAGGTGTCTTTAAATCTTGGCCAACGGCCAGTGCAATCCCTCATTCGAAGAGGATCATCTTCACCTGACCAAAAATTTGTAGTCCAATAATGCTTCCTGATTTGCTGATCGTGCAATTGCGGATTTGTTGTGTTATAAGTGCTTATTTTTTGGTGAAATGGGTAATTAAAAAATGCTTAAAGGTGCTTAATTTTTATAATAAAATTTTGCTACGCACTCTAAAGCAATATTTAAGTTTATTAAATTTGTATTAGTTGGTGAGTAATAAAAAGTGCTTTTTAGTCCCAGTCCCGATTGCGTTGGTTTAGCCTTGAATTTCACATTTTAGAGCCTTGGAAAGGCCTTGAAAGTCCTTGATTTTTTTTTCTCTCAAAAGGTGTAAGAACCCTTTTAAACAATTAGATCATGTAATTCGCTTTCTGTAAGAATATTTTATTTTCTGCACGCAGACCAAGAGTGATCAGTTTAAAGTGAGATTTAAATTTTAACCACTTTGGAAGAACAGATTATACCAATCTTTGTCCTGAACGCATTTTTTCTGTCATTTTAATTGATTTAGTACTGTATACATTTGCATTGAATTCTTAATTTTTCAGCATTTGTATTGAATTATGGTAGAAATTTGTACTGCTTATATTGTATTTATATCTACAAAGTGTCCAAAAAAAGTTACTTTATTTATTATTATAGAACTCCCTTGAATTACGTTAAAATAAATGTTTGAGACCCTTTTTTAAGATTTAGCTGTTTTTCCATTTTTAATTCTTACTGATTATTTTTTACTTAAATATGTATTCTTTTTAATTTGAGTTTCTTATCAAAGGTATTTTTGAAATTAATATTAATCATTACTTTATTCAAGTTGGGTAATTAAATGGAAAATTACTAGGTAATCTTCATATCTTATGCAACTAAAATGAAAAAAAAAGTTAAATTGACTGTTAAATTATTTTTCCACCTCTACCGTTTAACGTCGGGTATAACAGCAACAATTATATAAATAATTATATAAAAAAAATAATCAGTTATAAAGGTTTCAACACCAATAAAAAAAATCATAGTTGGGCAGATAAAATTTTTAGAACATGTACCTAATGTATTGTTACCAAATTGTTCATAGTAAATAAATATTCAAAGCAAAGAAAAAACAACAGTAGACTCTTGACAGACTGACCTTTTATCAGAGTAAAAATTTATTAGTTAATTAACAATTAAACCCAATTAACAATTAAAATATGATAATATTTGTAAAAATAGGTCACTATATTGTGGTAGTTGATTTAAAATTGTTATCAGAACCTATTGACTACTAGCTACAAATTACAAAAAACTTTGTAGACGTAATTTTTTCGTAAAAATGAAGCTTTTTCACATGGACATAATGAGATAATCACTTGCAACACTGTCTGAAGTTCTGAATCATAGTTTTGATTTGCAATTACACTACTACTGGCTTCGTTAGAAGACTAACATCTTCTAGCATTTGCAGCACATGCCTTTCCTTTATTTGGACGACCTTCCGGCTTCCGAAACTTAGAACTAGAACTAATTGCATGTATTTGAATACAAAAATTGTACATCTCGTAAACCAAATAACGAGAAACCAAAACACTAAGTAAAAAGCAGTAAAAATAGTGTTGAAAAAAGGCACGTTCAAATTGCAAAAATAAACAAAACAATAGCGAATGTTGTTAAAGTAAAAGTATATTTGACCTAATCTAACATCAATAAATGAATGTGTGGCTGAAAGCTAGCAGACGAATTCGGGAAAAATCTGAATCTTTTACCTCAGGAGCAGACGCTTTGTATGTGAAATGGACGTGGATGTAGGACCCTTGATACTAAAAATAATCATAACTCAAAAATTAACGAATTTGATTCTGTTTTCAGATTATTGTAGCAGAGTTTCTAGACTATTATTTAATCCTAAAATAAAAAGTACATTTATGGTCATTTTGACGGATTTGAAGGTCCATTGTACCCTTAAAGAATATTCCACTTTAAAAACTAATATATTCAGTTGGCTGATTTTTTTTTTTGTAGCCTGATCGACAAACTCTAATGTGGAGTGCCACATGGCCCAAAGAGGTTAAAACACTTGCAGAGGAATTCTTGAAAGAATATGTGCAAATTAACATTGGGGCTCTACAGCTGTGTGCAAATCACAACATCACTCAAATCATCGATGTTTGTGAAGAACACGAGAAAGAAAATAAGTATGTTGATTTTTTGTTTTTTTTTTAAATATATCTTTACATAGTCTTTAACAAAGGCACCTCTTATGATATATTTTTTTTTTTAGACTGTTCAAGTTACTTGAAGAAATTAAGTTTCAGAATGATAATAAGGTAATTTAATTTGACATTTCCTTCTGCAATTTTCTAGGAGTAAAATGTATATGAATCTTAATTTGTTTTTTTTGTTGTTCCTATAACGATATTTTTCATATATTAAAGTTTCGTTCAAAAATTCTTTAACATAAGGCAAATGAAATTTTCATTATTTTAAGCTTCCACACTACGTTTATAACGTAAAAAGTGTAAGGTATTATAATCGTTCAGTCCGTCCGTCTGTCACCCACTTTCACAGAAAGAACCACAAGTCCCACAGACAAGTGGGATACGTCATTTTGAAGCAAAAAATCAGATTAGGCTACATTCTAAATTTCATTAAAAAATTTAAATTGGAAGTTTATTTAAAATTTAAACAACTAAAAATTTAATATACATTGAAATAACATGCAAATTCCATTTTTATTCAATATTTTTACTGTTGCCATTTTGTTAAACGTACGAGAAACTTTATTTAAAATAAAAATTAACGTTTTTGAGAGAATATTTATTTATGCGATATAATTCAGTTTGGATTGTTGTAATATCACAATCGAGTTCTTTTGATGGTTTATTATATATGTATGAAGAAAGATGCATAGAGAATTCTAACTTGGCATAAAAAAATATGCAAAGTTTCGCTTTTATTTTCAAAGCATCAATTGCACTAATTATATATTTTTCGAACTGTAAATTAATTTAACAAACGATAAAAGACTGAATTTCCGAAAGAATTGTAAATTGTGGCGACACAAAGATATTTATTAAAAAAGATTACATTATTATTTTTCGAACTTCAAACAAATAAACAAACGATAAAGTCTAATTATTAAATCTGAGTAAGAAGATTAATGAAAATATTTAACTTTATCGTTTAAATGTTTAATTACAACTAGCTAAAGCTAAGGGCTCTGTTTGGCGAATTTCTGAGGTGTATAAATAGTTTGTTTCCTGTTGAGCACAAATGTTGTGTGGAAGCGGTTTAAGTGACAGATTCTGTAACAAACCTACTTGTTTTTTCCAGACAATTATTTTTGCCGAAACAAAAAGGAAAGTAGATGAACTAACAAAGAAAATGCGACGAGATGGGTGAGTTTAGGCTTTATCTTTTTGAATGGCTTGCTTTAATTTTGTTTACAATTGACTCATTTAGTGAAAGAGAACAAAATACGATTGTACTATTTGTTTTAAAAAAATAATAACTGTTGTCTAGAGTTTGATTTAATTTATGTCTAATAGTTTCTAGGCAAATATTCTGCAAAATGCTGTTACTAATAGTTTTTTCTTGTACTGCTTAACTTAATCATAATCGATTATTTTTAAACAACTTAAATTAACCTAGCACAAGGCCCAAGTTCTGTTTTTTTTTTGGTACTTTCACTGTTTGAGGCTTATAACTAAACAATGTCAGATGTCCTTCTTAAATATGGCATTTATTTTGCAGATGGCCTGCCATGTGTATTCATGGAGATAAATCACAACCAGAAAGAGATTGGGTGTTAAATGGTAGGTACAATTCTTAATGAATATTGTTTTTTCTCGGCACAATTTTATGTATTGTTGAAATGCGTTTAAAAAAATTTAACATTCCAACGAATCATTACTTTTACTCTGAATTAATTACTAACACATTGTAATTTCAGTATAACACTGAAGTAAAAGAACAAAAAACTCAAACAATTTTTAATAATGAAGGTAAAAAAATTAAAATTTGGAGATGAACTAAGATTGGTCTAAGATAAAGCGTGTTCGCGATAAGAATGAGACAACTTGATTTTCTTCTAAATTCAACAAATTATTACTTATGTGAATGCTATTTGCATCAAATTGACAAACAAACATTTTTATTTACTTTTGATATTTCAAATTGATGAATATACATTTTTAAGTCCCATTTTGCTAATATTTCTTCTAGCCGTCGCCATGCCATTTTGTGTAGTTTCTTCCGATAGGGAATTAAGGAGACGATGATATACCCAGGGTTGCCAGTGGCTACTAAAAGGAGACTATTTGCTACTATTTTCAACCCCCGGCGACTATGGCGACTTATTTAGACAAAATCTAGCCAAAAGCGACTATTTTCATCATTTTGTCAACTATTTTCAAGGATGGGCGACTATTTCAAATTTTTTCCGTGCGATCTTTGATATCCTTTATTTTGGTATTACCCCCCTTAAAATCGTCGAAATAGTCAAAATCCTTCGGTCGTAAAATCGCCGGAGTTTCGCGATATAGATAGGCGGAATATAGAATAGCCTAACCAATTTTCTGGACTGTGGGATCGCGGTAGTTTCGGGATAGTTGGATCGCGGGAGTTTCGGGACGTTGGATCGCGGGAGTATCGGGACAGTAGGATCGCCGGAGTTTCGGGACAGTAGGATCTCCGGAGTTTCGGGACAGTAGGATCTCCGGAGTTTCGGGACAGTAGGATCTCCGGAGTTTCGGGACAGTAGGATCTCCGGAGTTTCGGGACAGTAGGATCTCCGGAGTTTCGGGACAGTAGGATCGCCGGAGTTTCGGGACAGTAGGATCGCCGGAGTTTCGGGACAGTAGGATCGCCGGAGTTTCGGGACAGTAGGATCGCCGGAGTTTCGGGACAGTAGGATCGCCGGAGTTTCGGGACAGTAGGATCGCCGGAGTTTCGGGACAGTAGGATCGCCGGAGTTTCGGGACAGTAGGATCGCCGGAGTTTCGGGACAGTAGGATCGCCGGAGTTTCGGGACAGTAGGATCGCCGGAGTTTCGGGACAGTAGGATCGCCGGAGTTTCGGGACAGTAGGATCGCCGGAGCTTCGGGACAGTAGGATCGCCGGAGCTTCGGGACAGTAGGATCGCCGGAGCTTCGGGACAGTAGGATCGCCGGAGTTTCGGGACAGTAGGATCGCCGGAGTTTCGGGACAGTAGGATCGCCGGAGTTTCGGGACAGTAGGATCGCGGGAGTTTCGGGACAATAGTATCGCCGGAGTTTCGGGACAGTTGGATCGCGGGAATTTCGGGACGGTTGGATCGCGAGAGTTTTGGGACGGTTGGATCGTGGGAGTTTTGGGACAGAAGGATCACTTCTGGTTTGGGATAGTGGAGTCGTCAGAGACGCGCGATTACGTGCGGATAAAGTAGTTTTTTTTGCTAATAAGAATCTATATTTTTAATCTGTTGGTTGAACCTTGGCACATCTCCGAAGTTTTGTGTAAACCATTATAACTTTTAGTTATTCAAAAAAATATTAAATGTGAATTTTAAAGTTATGTAAAAGATATTTAAAAGCAAACTTCACTAACTTTTATGTACATATAGACAAGATACATGCAAAACTTAAAACTATGTTCTATTAACAAATTAAAATAATTTGATTAAACATTAATGTAGCATAATTAGCTTGACAAATAAACTGTGTAATACTTCATTGTACAAACGGCTTTTCATTCACAAGTTCAAGAGGCTTAAAAAAATATTCTAGGGAGTAAAAAGACTTAAAAGGTCATAAAATTAACTTGCAAATAAGCTATTTCATTACTCTTTAAGTCTTTAACTCGCATTGTAGTGATTGTTCAAAATTTTATGATAGTTCTTGTTTGTTTGATTAAAAAAATAAATTAACAAAAACACTTAAAATTCAAATGTTTTTTAACGTTTGAATAATACATTACTTTATTGACTTTTGGAAATTGCTAAAATGCTGCTTTGATGTTTATATTCTGTGCATAGTAGTGAAAAGAAATATCTACCTGATATAATATTTTCATATTTATAAAAGAGTGAAAATGTCTTTTTTTTGTTAACTTGTGTGTTTTGTGTTTGATAGAGAAAATAAAAAAAAATCAAACTAAAAATGCAAAAATGCTTTTTTAATTATTAAATTATTTAAGGTAATTAATTCAAAGATGAATTGAGACATAATATTTTAACAGTTCTTTTTTTAAGGGAAACAACATTCTGAGTTGGTCAAGGAAATCAAATTCACATTAGGTGTTTATACTGTATAGCAGGGTTCGAAATTTACAGTCGCCTAGTCGCAAAATGCGATCTATTCCTTCAATTTTGAGACAACAAAATAAATGTAGTCAAAGTTACAGAGATTAGGTTATCAGAACAGTTAATACCAAAATTTTTCATCGTGATTTTAAACAATCTAATAATCAGCTTGAACTCGAAAAAAATTAACAGTCTTAAAATCTTACAACTGCAGGCGATCTTAAAATTAAGAATTGTAAAATTTGTAAATGGTGATTCCTAAAAAATTTTGAGACTTAGTTATCGAAACTTTGATGCTTCTATAATCGCAAAACTCTAGTACTTCTATAATATCGAAACTTAGGTGATCGTAAAAATAAAATCTTCCCGTGAGATACAGTAGACCAAATATTGCAGATTAATTTTAAAAGAAAATTTTTTTTAGTAAAATATATTTTTCCTCAATAATGGTCCTAGATAATATACATTTGCTACTAAGTCACACATATTGCTCCTAAATTTTCTTATCTAATTCCTGCTGTTTACTCATTTAAGTTGATATAAATTTTAACATCAACCTTGCTTAAAAACTATCAACTATCATATCAAAAACTTAAAAAAAAAGTGAACCATTTGAACATTTTCGAATTCAATTCCTTGAATATTTGTTGAATTTCATGCCGAAAAAGTTTAGCAATCAAAGTTAAATAATAAATTTTGCAAAGAGAATTTTTAAAAAAATAATAAAAATAAGTCTTAAGTTTCGATATTGCATATAGTATTTAAATTTGATGCGACTATTTTTGCTACTATTTTGATAATGAGGACACTATTTTTGCAACTATTTTGGAAATTCCAGGCAACTAAAGCGACTATTTTTTCCCTAAATTTGACTGGCAACCCTGTATACCCTCTTGATTTGGACCAAGTTTTTGGGCTTCTTTTTCTCGTACTAATATTTACATTTCATAATTACCCAGAATTTTTCTATCCCTCTTGCTTGTGGGACGTAAGGCGCATTGTCCTTGGGTATGAAATTAAGATTCTGGTTCCTCAGATACTTAGTCACTTCTTTCGTGTGATGACTGATAGCCATATATCAGACCAGTACAAAAGATCTTCCTTCCAATGATGTTGTAGGATGAAGGGTATCAAATACTCTTTTTATACTTTGTTGCAAGTAAATTTTACCATTCACAGTTCCCTCAAAGAGACCGGTTTGGACACAGTCCTATCCTCATCCATGGCATGCCACACCATCACTTTTCTGGTGAATTTCTTTTTAAGTTTGATTCTATATTCTACGGAAACAGAATCAGACGAAGCAGAATAGTAGTACTTACTCCCACCAGCAACATTGGGATCGTACATGAAATAATACTTGTCAGCAATGACGAGTTTCAGTCCTAGAGTTATCCGTTCATCACTTGCAGCAGGTACAACAACTAGTTGATTAGCTGATGATGTATTAGTGACAGCAGGTTGATTGCAGGCATCCCCATTTGTATATCCAGAGCAACAGTGCTCTAAAGAATGATTACGAGCAACAGAAGAATGTTGAGACAGTTGATGGGTACGTTGTCTAAAATGGAGGCAGAAAAATATAATTTTATTTAATAAATCTGAAACATTATTTGTCCTTAATTATTGTAAAAAACATTAGGGACAAAATTAAAATATGGTATTCTTGAATAAAAATAACACATTTGAGCTTATGAATGTGCTAAGAATGGTTGCAAACACAGGAAGAAAGCACAGATGGAAGCATTTTCCGATAAACGTTTAAGCAGTTCTTCTTTGCTCGTTGTTTTTGATCACTGTATGGATCATATATTTTGGAACCGTTTTTTTCCTTAAAAGATTTTAAATTCAAATCTTAAATGATTTTGAGTGCATAAGATTTAGATATCTTCGATTTCCGGATGATTCGGCGCACTAAACTATCAGATTTCTTTTACACAAGTTTTTTAACCTTCGTTACAAGAGTTAAGTTCTTTTCTGGTTTCTTTTTCCGAAATTTCAAGAAATTTTGATGTTTAATTGTTCATAGTACTGTTTCAAATGACGATATATTAGTTGCTTTTGAAATTTTCCGCTTTAAAAAATGTTTAAAGAATACATTATTGCATCTTCTCTCGAAATAATAGAATTGTACAATTTATTTTTGAATAGCATTCAATAAATGAGCTGGCATGGCGAACCTTGCAACAGCAGCAATCAAAATCATATCTTATTTTTACGTGTTATAAATCTACTTTCTAGAGGTATTGTAAAAATTGGCATGTCACAAATTTCTCGCATTAGCTTAGCCAATAGAATTGTCTCATTCTTATCGCAGACACGCTTTATCTAAGTTCAAATATTGGCTAACATCCAGTGCAATCTCCCATCATAACAAGGTTATATTAACCTGACCAAAAGTATACTCTAATAATTCTTCCTGGTTTTCTTACTTTGCTGCCTAGTAGTTTTCACAATATCCACAGATGACGTATTGTTTCATAAGGATTGACAGTTCTTTGGCTCTGTGTTACCGAATTCGGGATATAGATTTTATACCTACAACTTATGGTACATGCGCGAAACTATGGCCGAAAGTCCGGGCCAAATCTGCCAACGTCCAAAATCCATGATGGTTTTTGCAGTAGTACACATTGAATTGTAGTGTTAAGTTATCTCTGAGACTTCCTGGCAAAAAGAAAGTGCTAAAACATTATTTTTTATTTCTGAGCAGAGTTCTTTGAATACGGCTTTTTTTTGGTTTTATGGTAGAGAAATGGAGTCTCGCGATTTTAGAAGATTCCCTGAGTTTCCAGAATTTTTAAGATTGCCAGGAATTTGCATTTACTTTTTTAATTGCTGACGTTTTGCTATCTTAAAATCACTGCATTTTCCCGATTTCCTAAAACCTGATAATTTCCTGAGTTGTGAATCGGTACAGAATTCTAATTTCGGAATCACCGGATAATTCCTATTTCAAAATCGCCCGAGATTCCTTACTTTTGAATCGCTGTATATTTCTGAAACTAAGTATATATACACCACGTGAAAGAATGTTTTTTTTTTGTGACTGAAATCTGTAATTTCTAATAAAAATTGTATTATTTTTGCAGAATTCCGTTCTGGTAGATCACCCATATTAGTTGCAACAGACGTAGCTGCTCGTGGTTTGGGTAGGTTGCATATTAATTTAATTCAATTTGTAATAATAAAATATATATTGATTTGATTTAGGGCTTGTAGGAGTTTTAACTAGTTAAATTTGTGCAAGTGTTATAGGGTGGCATGACAACAAGCTACAATAGCAAGATATGGATGCTTTTTAAATTTCGGTAACCCCCTTGTTTTTGGAAGTGCTAAGATGTAGACGACAGCTCTTAGTTTTTTTAGATCAAAATGTGTTTACTTTACAATGCAAGTGTGCTTAAATGGGCAACGTGAACAGATGGAAGGGTTGTACAAAAGGTAATCTCTTTTGATACAGCCTGATTTTAAAGTCATTATAATCAGAGCTTCTAATGGAAATTTGTCTTAAGTCGCTATAAATTTTTATTATTGTACAGGTGTTTCGAAAATTTCAGGATTATTGGTATTTTAACATTTCACTTCTAAACAGTTAATTTTTTTTTGTTAAATTAACCCTAGCAATATTTATGAAGGAATAAAGGTTGAGAAGATTTTTAATGCTATGTAAGGAATTAATACTTGGCTTAATAAAATAGCAAAACATGGCTAAAACTTTTTACAAAACAAGGGGTGTACCAGTTAGGTTTGAAATGCTCATTAGTGCAGTTTATATGTTTTCCTCATTCCCCAGTTGATTGTGACTAATATGGCATTTCTCTTTTTCTTTTCAGAGGCACTGTAATGATTGGCTTATTAACATTAGTGGTGCCTCTGCCTAAAAAAGCATCCCAGTAGCGTGAGAAGTGGTGGGTTAATCCACCATTTCTGCGGTTCGAGTCTGGGACGGAAATGTCAAGTCCTAGTCTCACGATTCGGGGCCAGCACAGTAGCGTCATGTCAGCCCTCTTTCGGAGGGACGTGTTGAAAGAGAACGCTTTATGCTCGCTTCTGTTACCTGTGGTTGGGAAACAGCTTTTGGAGATTTTACATTAGGCACACTGTACAAAGTCTTAAATCCTCTGTTTCTCACCTTTTATGTTCAGTTGCACTAATAATATACACATGAATTATTTTTGGGTGCAAATAACAATTCTTTGCTCATTAATTTTTTTTTTGTAAATGTTAAAAAAAAGTTTTTTATGCATGATTTCTGAATCCCTTCCCCATCTTCAAAAGCATTAGATTTAAAATATAATGTTGGAAAATATTTTCAAAGGAACTTTTAAGCACATTAATTTAGTTACAAGAGTCTAAATTCGCAGATTATCGGTGTTTACAAAGCATTTTTTAGTTAATAAATGAAAAGCCATCTAAAGAATTCTGCAGCTTTTAAGTAAACCTTTTTAAACAAATCACACCTTAATTTAAAATAATTAAGCTTTATAACAATAAACCAAGATTTTTCACACATGCACAACACAACAACGAACATGAAATCTGTATATCTCAACTGCAAGTTACCGTGAGGCGTTCCTGAAGTCTGCTCCTGTTGTTTGCTCTCACGAGGGAAGAACACATCGGCAAGAGAGCTTCAACATGGAAGGAGCACCATTCAGGCCTCACTTGCAGCAATTCTATGTCAAAACACCTCCTTTGGATTATCTCCAACCACAGGTAAATTAGCCCAAGTCGTTCTGTTTTTCGTGTTTCCTCAACTTTCAGCCTCGGAGCCAGAAGTATACATTCACCTAAAAAGATAGACCAAACTTATCACCCCTGAGTGTAGTTCAAAATTGCGCCATCCATTGCCACCCATTTGACATTTCTGTAAAACTAGTTCTGGGTTTAAATGGACCTTGTGTATTGCGAGAGATTGTAGCATTTCCAAGTCTCTAGATTAAACATTATTTTAATATTTTGCATTTGCAATTATATGCATCTACCTGGCAAATGCAAAATAAGAGTTTTTACTTGTGTAATGTTTACATAATTAGTGTTGTACCTCTCTGGCTCTGAGGTTGGTACATAATTATGCATTGGCAAACAGTCGTATGCACAAATGTTGTTGCCTGTTTTTTTGTTGGGAACTTTTGCAATATCTACCAAGTTTAAGTCGTCAGAATTAAGGGAAACATGTTTGACCTTAAGTGATGGTGATAACTGTTTGCTCTTGCATAGATTATTTTTAAATTAATGTTTCAGTGAATAAATAAACTAAAAAGAAAATTGGGTATGTATAATTTGTTGTAAGTATATTTGTTTTTATTGTGTGATATAAATGACTTTTATTTGTGAACTTACCATGTACTTTTTATTAACTTACTAGATTTCAGTCCAAGGCATTTCATTTGAATACTTATTTGAATTATTACTAATGACAAAAGCATAATATCTGTATCACGTAAGAAGGAGGCTGAAACAAAATAGTTATCATTTAGGAAGGACTGTGAAAGCAACTCAACCAATTTTTGTTTATATTTAGTACAAATAGGCATCAATATAGAAACTTGGTTCTCCTTTCAACTGTTTCTATTTACACAACATAATTTAAAATTCTAGACTGCTGAGCAATGATATAAATAAAAGAACAATTTTAAAGAATACTTTCTTTATTTCATTTAATCAATGTGAATTCTTATGTAAACCATGTCTAATAGAGTACTCTTTGGACTTTACCAGATGTTGATGACATCAAGTTTGTAATCAACTATGACTACCCCAACTGTTCAGAAGACTACGTCCATCGAATCGGTCGCACAGCTCGTAGCAATAAAAGTGGCACTGCATACACTTTCTTTACCATGAGCAATGGGAAACAGGCCAATGACTTGATAAGTGTCCTCCAGGAAGCCAATCAAACCATTAACCCAAAACTCTACGACTTGGCTGATTCGGGAAGAGGTGGAAGAAGTGAGTTTTTGTTTCAGAATATTTACCATTTCCAGGGGTGCCAGACTTCCTCTTTTTTTTACGATTTTTCAAAAAAAATTGCCGCAACATCCCGCAAAATATGCGGGATGCCGTGTGATTCAGATTACGTTTTCAGACCTGCCAACCCTACGGATTTAACCCAACTGGTTTATTACCGTTTTGTTCCACAACAGTAACAATTGCCAGATTTTCATAGAGGTTAGGAATTCAAATTCTTTCTGGGTTAAGGGATAACTACCCAATTTTTCCACAATTCCGAATATTGGAATGAGTTTATTGCATTGGAATGAGTTTATTGGATTCTACGTGATCTGCGAATTGCGTTATAAGCGCTCTAGTGTATAAATATACAGACATACAAATATAGTATATAGGTAGAGAAATTTCGGACAAATATAACGCCTGAAAAAAGAGGGTCAGCTTTTACAGAGAAACCTTAAATTTTCCACAACATTAACACCTCCCAAAAAATGTTTCCTCAATCGGTCTATATCAATTAAAACTAAACTTAAATTTCAATAAACAGCAAATTTAAATAATTTGAATAATAAAAATACAATACAAATCTGATCAAGTGCTCGTGAGTCGTGACCTTGTGATCACAAGAACAGCTTGACTTTTAAAAGATTTTTTAATTTACGTTTTAAACTTTTATTTTTGCATTTTTCCTACTTCGGCTTACACTGGGGTTTCTGATTTTAGACACATTTAGGTAAAAAAAATGGAGGGTTGTGGAAATTTTGCGGAATATTGCCGAAATTCAAAAGTGTCGGGATTATGGTTGTCTTGAATCGTGGTTATATACTGTATTTTCTTTTCATAATAAGATATATCGGTTGCTAGATTTATAGGCTTAATATAAAAATAAGTTTTTAGAGCTAGTATTCAAATATTTACTGGATGCATAGGGAATGAAATTTGCATTCCACCATTGCAATCTGCCGCATTGTGAAAAAACGTTACAGGATATTCGAAAATGTTAGTATTTTCTATTCATAATTCGATATTTAGCCCCTACTTAAATGACAAGCTTCATATTAAAATAGTTTTTATAGAGAAATATTTGAATACCTATTGGATGCAGAGAGATTGAAATTTTGCCACTTATCTTTCTAAAATGTAACCCTGTGTTTCACAAAGATATAATTTGGCTTTCTTTTTTATATATTTTTTCTGTTATTAGTATGTTAAAATGTCATAACGATAAACATAATATAAAATTTGTGCAGAAATTTTGAGGTTGGCAAGTCTGCGTTTTATCACCACCCCTTCCCGCCTTAAAAAAGCATTTAGTATTTGTGATTTTCCTAGCTTTCACCCATGTCTTGTATTATCATCCAGGTGGATAATACATGTTGTGATTTTCTTAGAAATTAGTGAATTTTATAAAATAAAAGGCGAAATTGAGCTAACAGCTCTTATGGTTATCTGTCATTATGAACAAAATTCAGCTATTTTTTTCAGCCAATTTTTTCTTTGAGCAATCGCATGTCTGTTTTAAAAAATTTAAAGGAAATGTTGGTTTTGGATCCAACTACGAAATGTTGACCCGTTTTTGTTATACGTTTTTAATGACCGACAGCCAAAACCACAAATAGCGTCACTCGAGTTAAGCGGTAGAAATCGTTACTACTAACCGAAACAAACACGATTTTTATTTACATTTAGCTCTATAAGTTTAATTTATATTGTAATTAATTTGATGTTTTTTTATTCTTTATATATGCTTAACTATTTTAATCATTACTCTGGATTCTTGCTTCTACCAGAGGAAAAAAAATACTTTACTCTTCATGAAAAATATACGTCAAAAAGTTGTTTCCTCCACTCTCGGTCTATATCAATGAAAACTAAACTTAAAGTTTGATAAATAAAATAACAAGTTTAAATGACAGATTTTGCTAATAAATTTAAAAAATTTAATTACAAATTAAGGATGAATTAAGATTGGATTACACAATTGTTAGTATCGGCCAACGACCAGTGCAATCCCCCATTAGATAAGGATCATTGTCATGTGTACAAAAATTTGCAGTCCAACAATGCTTCCTGATTAGTTTATATTGCTGCCTTCTAGTAATTTTCGCGAAATCAGCTTGCCTCATAATGAATGCCCTATAAGTCACAGACCTTGTCGAATTTCTGCTAGAGAGCGCAAAACATATTTGTTGGTTTTTTTTTCAGAAACCCCATAAGTTCTATAATAATGTATACGATTGTTATGATAAATTTTTACTTTCTTTT